>NWSH02000085.1:4204714-4235632 GCA_002382865.2 Heliothis virescens
ATTTGTAATTTTTAGTTTGTTTTTATCTTTATTAAAGTATAACAATAGCAAGTAAATTGATTGTTTTTTGTTTAAGTTTCATTAATATTGATTAATAGATGATGAGAGATAAGTTGATTTTATGTCTTTAAAGTTGATTAAATATTGACTGTGAAATATCATATTTTCATAGTTTTTAGTTAATTTACTATTTCAGCAATATTTAAGTAAAATATTTAGCAAATTTATGTTTAAAATTTTTCTAAAATAAAAATTTTTTTCAAGATCCTTTTTTCATAACTTCAACCTTAATGCGCCACCTCAAAACATTTCTTGATTCAACTGAAATTTTACACTGATACTTCTTGAACTATAGGTAATCGATTTATAATACAGGAACTTCAATATTTTAGAAAAAATAAAATTCACTCCACCCTAATCTACATATTCTTTAAGTATTAAACTTCAAGTAGCTGCATAAGCACATTCATAGACTTTTGAAAAAGTGAAAGTTGGTAGAGAAGCCAGCCAAAGCTAATTGAAACTTTAACTTGATAGTTTATAGAGAAGAATTTCTGCTTTTCTTTTGTTTTGATGAAAGCAGCAACTATCTGTCTATTGATACCTATTTCTCCAAAAAGCTGTCTTCTGTAGTTAAAGATTGTAATGATCCTAGTACGAAACCAACCGCGTCAAAGCAAACTAGCTACAAAAGATACATTTTATGGACTATTCCTCGTAGTATAAGTTCTCCATGATCCTCAATTCCTCATCTGGCTGTCAGAAGACATTCTGGTATAAAACAGTCCGGGCATTGCACGAGTGACGCAAGCCGTGCAGCGGCGGCGCGTAATATAATAAATAATAATAGGCGCGCAGAGCGGCAACGCGTAGCCGGCAGAGCGGCAACGTCGCCGATCGATGGCCCGCCACGTTTATCGGCGGGTTCCAACTTTGTTTTGTCGGCCGGCCGGCTTACCGGCTGCGAATACTATCACACGGCCCTGCTTCTACTTCGTGATTAGAACGAATATCTTTTTCGATGTTTTTATTATAATTAAAAACACTAAAGTTGCAAGTTCTTGCTCGTTATGTTCAAGTCTATTGAAATAAACAGTGATTGCAAACGCGTTGTTTTATTTTATTTTAGACGACTTAACTCTTTTAGCACTGGCACTTAAATGTTATTCTATTTTTATTTTAATAATCTAAATGTGTCTCCAGATTCGTTAGGTACCTACCTCGTAGGTAGCTACATCATTCTTAGACATAGACGCATGAAAATAATTATATTTTCTATTTTGCTAAAAGTAAAGAATTTTAAATTGCACAACACAAATTGCAGTTCACACCAGAGCATGTATCTAGTTACAAACCTATCTAACTCTGATTCTAACCTCCTTTCAATTTACCAACCATTAGAACTTTACTTACATTTAAAATCAATACGAGTCTCATCTCACACACCCCAACATAGTTGGTTAACACTGAGCAGAATCTCGCCATATCATATTCACGGCTGAACTGGCCAGTCATGTGATAGAACAGCCATGCATGACTAGTTTCCATAAGCGTGTTTGTGGATGTATTCATCAGTCATCTTCGCCATTTGTTGGATTGAGAACACGCAGCAACGATTATACCAACTTACCAAGCATGTATTAGGCAGATGGTGAAGTGCCAACGTAGTTAGAGAGCATTTTATTTAATTCGTATCCATGTTGGTAACTACAGTACCAGCTGAACCTGTCCCTACAATATTTCTATGTCAAAAAACCGCATCAAAATCCGTTGCGTAGTTGCAAAAATTAAGCATAGGTGCTAAAATTGAAACTACGCACCGGATTTTGATGCGGTTTTTTTTTAAATAGATAGAGTAATTGAAGAGGGAGGTTTATGTGTATAAAAACATCCATTAAATAGTTGAGAAATATTGTTATTTTGCACCCGTGGCGAGGCGGGTTGCTAGTATTACCTATAAAGGGACAAGTTATAGGAAGAATAACAAGTAAGTTCAGCTAATAAGCACAAAGTCACGATTATCCACAGCTGCCGAAAACCACGTGACCGAATTATTGTTCATAATAAATTGTCAGCAACCTTGAATAAGCGCACTTTCTAAACTTAGTCACCACGGCTAAGGTTAAGTAGAGGTCCGATTCTATGATTTACAAAATATAACAACGTTAATTAATGGGTAACTAGCACACAAGCTCTTATTTTGGTGATTTATTTATTAACTCAACTACTAATTTTCAGAAAAAAATTGGACAAGCAGAAGAAGTTGATAGGAAGGTTCCTTAAACAAAACAACCAAAGTTAACCTCATGAGAGACGATCTTGTTAAAACTAGGTAACCAAAAAAACTAAGGGATTTCTTAGATGAAACACTAAAAATATAAAATCGGAGAAGTAGTATTGTGACAGATTAAAGATTGAGAGCGAATATCAATGCATAAGTCCCACACGGGTAATGTTTACTGTTTCTAGTGTTCTTTCATCATTTTATTATGTACGGAAATTTTCAGAAATCTTTGAACGAACCCGTCGATTATGCAGAACTGGCTTGCCATACAACTTTTGATATCAATTTAATTATCGCATTTCGTAAGTTGAAAGTACCGAAGCTTTACCAAACTTCACAAGAATAACGCAGGCAAAAATAAAAAACCTCATTAAAACGCATTCACGTCCGATGTTTTTCTCTTTACCGTCCAATTAACAACTCCCGAAATTGTAACCGGTTTCAGCCCATTTAATTGGCAAGGAACCGTTATTGAATACTACTTGTTATACATACCTACCGTACTTACACCAGCATGTTATCCAATTCGCAATGCCATCCAAGTTCGAATTTCGAATATTTACTTGTGTTGTCATTGTGTGGGGTGCGGAGCGGCAACGCCGCACAACGCTATTTCGCTACCCGTCTCGAAGTGATCGGCGAGATCAGCTGTGCTCGTCTGTGTGAGTGTTTACTATACCGCGTACGAGTTATGGATGTTTGTGTGCGTTAGTTAGCACTGGATTCTGTTTGTGGGATTCTGGTCGGGGAAGGGTATGTGAGTGGGAGATCAATGTTTTCGTAGCTAAAAGCTTAGTTCGCTAAAACTGCGGAGTAACAGTCATAACAATATATCTGATAATCACAATGATATCGTTAACGGAAGCTAAATCTACAGTTAGGTATAAAATTAAAACCATTCTTGTCCATAATTAAATTATTATTAATTCTTAACGTCACATAAATTAAATAAATTCGATATTTTGCTTAATCAGAATGCTGACCTACATGCTCGCTGACATAAAAATTGTTTTCGTCCATTTCAAACTTGATACCAGTCACTGCATTTTCAGTTTCATCTACATTTTGCGGATTATCAGCCATTGTGACACAACTCGACGTGGGTTCCGTGGTTCCGTCCATCTCGTACCAGGAGGGTTCCGCTGGGGGAATGACTATATCATCAGTAGTAGCACTTCCTTCAACTTTAATTTGTGCTCCTGTTGTCAATTGTTGTAACTTTCCATGGTATATGACGTCAGAGATAAGTTTCTCAGCGATGCACCGCTGCATTTTGGACAAGTGCTGCAGTTGAGCCCCCACTGAGCGTCCGAAGGCTTCTGCTGATGCATCCTCCATGACAGGGTGAGGGCCTCCGCTGGACTCTTGCTCCGTTGTAGAAGCTTTCCTCTTTTTACTTACTGAAGGTTTGGCCTGTTCCTGAAATCGAAACGTATTGTTGTTTGTGCCATTTTTTGTACAAAAAAGTTATATTTAGGGTTCCGCACCCAAAGAGTAAAAGGGTTCATGAATTTTTCTTCGAGCACTATGTGAAATTGTTGAAAATTACTAGTCAAAATTTTCGACTGATATTCTGAAGTCTACAAGCTGGCAAATGGTCCTGTCCCTGACCCAATTCCATTTGATCCAGTACTTCCAGGGACACCTTGTATGTATCGATTCAATAAGTGCGTCATTCTCTACATAGACAGTCGCGGTCAATACGTCTGCAGTAACCTGACATAGTTACTACTATGAACAGAATTATTAAACTTTTATTAATTGCCGTGGTAAATAAACTAAGATCGGACAATAATTGACATAATGTACAGACATCCATACGACAGCAGGTCGCGGTACCTGAATCTGTCATAATTTATCAATCGAACAATAACCTTCCACTATTGTGATAAGGTTGAAAATCTATCGCAGAAATTTTACAGATTGTGGTAACTTGATGTGCTGATCTGTACATATAAGTAGGTCTAGAATAAATACTTACCTCTTCGTCAGAGTCGGAATCTTCATCATCTTCGATGATGACGTCACCGGATAAGAAACACAAATGTCTATAATACCATAATGTTATTTTTCCAGTGTTGTTTTCAACCTGAAAGAAAACATCGATGTCAGTACTACAACAATTTGTTGTATTGATCAGGTAATTTGTTGAATTGAGAATGGCTCCCGATAAATATCAAATAGGTAGATACACTTACTTTTTTCCTCTGCCGCGTATAATTCGTTCGCATATGACATAATTTTGACTTGACATCGCTTTTGTTCACATTTGGATAAGTTTTTTGATATAATTTTACTATTTTGTCCCACGCTGCTTCTTTTACAGATTTGTTGTGGTAATCTTTGTGCATTAAGTCCCACAGGCAAGCACTCTTTCTATATTTCCTTAGAACCTTTGTCAAAAACACCTGTTCATCGATAATTTTCTTCGAGGACATGGCGCGAGCGGGCAGTACGGACGAGTTCACTGGGCGAGCGCGCGCCAACGACTGCCTAGTTTGCGTACAACTTTATGGAGCCCGCCGATCGACCGCCGACGAGCAGGCGACGTACGGTGTCGAACAGTAATGTACGTACCGTGATACTTCTTTTGTTACTTTTAATAATGTTTCAATTACACACACTTAAAAAATGGGGTAACTTTTTGTGCTTTTGTTTCATTTGGTCGTTTTATGGCTTTAGTTTACTAAAGACGTTGTAAAAACGCGGAGAAAGCGGTCTTAGAACCTAAATAGGCATGACGACTACTTAAAAAGTAATTAGTCCGTCTTCCGTCTTATAGATTAGCAAAAATATTGGACATTGACACGTAGGTTAGGATTAAAATTTAATTTTGGGTGACTTCACGTTTAGGAACCTACAAAGTTTACTTTACGTTAGTCAGTTTAGAACGTTCCATTTTACGAGTGAACGCTGCGACGAATTGCCCAGCTTATTTTAATTTAAAATCGATAACTATTCAGTTGGTGGCTCTGGCTCCATAAATACCGGTGACCCGACGCGCCGGGTTTCACTAGACTGATTTATTTATATGCACAATTGCTCTATTATTTATTTATATCTGTCTCTTATGAACAAAACTAGGCATCTAGTTGTCTAAACAGCAAATGTTTATAACTGTTTTAATTGCATTTCTGTTAATTTATAGTCGAATAGAAAATAAGAATGCGAAAATTACGATGTCTGTTTGTAACACTTGCAGTAGGTATCAGTAGTTATATTGTTGTAGATATAGACAGGCTAGTTTGAATTTGAAAATTACTTGCTAACATATAACTATCATATATCACAAATAACTATCACGTTACGTCTGGGTGGAATAACTTTTATGAATCGGGAATCTATGGAATCCCCTTAATATTTCTAGAACTTCAGCCATATAGCCACAATACCGCATCGCCAAGAATCAGAAAATAAATACTAACCAGGTCAACGAACTACAACAGAAATAGTTGAATAAATCGATGTGACGGATATGTTTCTAGTTTTCCGTTGACCGCATTTCGCTAAATGAAAAATCAATAGTTCGGTATTACGGCCGAGGACGGACCACTCACTAGATTGTTGTTGTTTACACTTCTGCAGCCTTGGACGAAGGAATTAACTGTTTATTGAAATATAGAGGCTAGATTTCTTAGACTTAGGCTTTCTGTAAGGTTGGGTAGGTTAATTTTCATTTTTTTACCGAGCTTTCTCAATCATCATAAACATATAGATGCAGACGACAGAACATCAAGTTACCACAATCTGTCAAATTTCTGCAAGAGATTTTCAACCTTATCACAATAGTGGAAGGTTAATGTTCGATTGGTAAAATTTGACAGATTTGGATACGTTGACCTGCTGTCCTCTGTACTTTGTTATAACTTTGGAATCTTAAGAAACATTTTTTTTACATTGATGACTTTAGTGTGCTTACTCAAAGTTTACAAAGGAGGAGTATTTAGTGATGATGATGATGATGAAGAAAATACGCTCCATACAAAAGGGAGTATGACATTCATATTGACGTGCGCCTTTAAAAAAATCTCAAAGAATACTGCCTACATAAATATAAGCAGTCAGAATCTGTCATTCAAATAGTGTCACTCGATACGAGCGAAGCGCCTGGCGTTGGCACGACAGCCGGGCTTCATGCCATAGCCACGACTCACCAATGCGAAAAAAACAGGTTCAATGATTATTACAGTCTACAAACAAAAACGTCACGAATTCGAAATTAATTCTATTTAAATGTAGAAAGATAATTATTCATATTTGTATATTTATTTGTGAATGTAAGTACGCAACCGATCTATGGATTTTCCTATTCATACGGAACCCTTTATGCATGAGTCTGGCTCACACTTGGCCGGATTTTTTCGATTAATTGCAGTTTTAATACGTACAGTCGACAGCAAGTCAGTGTACCCAAAATCTGTCATATCTGTCAAATTTTACCAATCGAACATTAACCTTCCACTATTGTGATAAGATTGAAAATCCGCCTAGGCGTCCAATAAATTGGCTGGCTAATTCAACTAGTTGGCTGCGACACATACATAGTTTCGCTCAAAGTCGTGTACTGCTTCAAAGCATAAGTTATTTCTGCTTCTGCTAATTAACTAAGTACCAGAAACCTTGAAAGTAGCCCCATTACCAACTTCAAAAGCGTTCTAAACAATTTTTCTCGGAACCGTATTGAGCAAATCACATGTATTAACTGGAATCTTAGCAAAAGTTTCAATGAGCGAAACCTTGACAGTTGACCGGAGTCATGGCCGACTAGCTCAATAGAAATCGCTGTTGTGTAACTGATAAATAAACGTATTATTATTTTGTTCGAGAAATTAGTTTAGACCAGTTTCGTTTGGCATTTAGAAACTTCCTACTTTAGTTTGTATTTTTGAGGTTTTACACGTGTCTTCCATTTTGATAGCTGAAGTAGGCTCACAATCACTGAATTGCCTTGATTATTGTACCAACTGTCTATTATGATACCTGCGGCCAGTTTCAAGAGTTAAAGTGCCATAGAAATGTAGAAATTTTGCCATCTTTTCTATGGTCTCCAGTTATGTGAAGTAAATTTCTTTTCGGACTCTGTATATCTTTGTTGTGGTTCTTGTGTATCAGTTTCAATAAGTTCAGGTAAGGAAAAAGAAGAAGTAAATATGAGTATTTGAAGATATTTATGTTATAAGTTCAGTGTTGTCTGTGTAAAATTAAAAAGGATGAAAGCATTGAAAACTTTCGTTGTTTTATTAAAAAATATCACATTTAAGGATAGTTTTCTAAACTATAGTGAATGCTTATAAACTAAATTGGAATAGGTATTAGGGACTTCCAGCCGCGTATGAAATATAACCTAGACCGTCACAATAAACTAGAACGTTTCAAAGGGTTCACTTCAATAGTGCGGATGACGTCATCGAATTCAGTTTTTATGACAACCGTTGAAAAATTTTCATCATTCCTCTGCGAAGAATGGTCTTCCGCCTCAAGCTGTTCCAGTTCAGCGTTCGCAAACAATTTCGCCAACTGTATTTTCATCAGGGCTTGCTGTCTGGCTGAGAACTTCTTGAACGTCCCCGCGTAACTCAGAAACAGGAGATCGGTAGAATCAATGCTTTTAGATTTCGCCCTCTGAGTTTCTATAACTGTTTCTAATTCTTCATTTGTTTCGAACGGTGAGTTAGTTTCTGTTGAAGTCGCGGATCCTAGCGGCACCAGTGGCGGTGGTGATGGCGACAATAGTGATACATCATCCTGTGCCGGTGTCTGCGAGCCTTGTAACTGTTCTGATGTTGAATTCTCCGATTTATACGTTCCCTTGGCGCGATGAAAACTTCTTCGGGTGACCTTGTAGTTATCCAGAAAATTCAATTGGGAGCTCCAAACGTAGTTACTAACTTTTGTACCATTGTTTCTTTTAGTTAGCTTCTTGTACTTAATATAACCATCTCGTACGGTCTTCCACTTGAGTCTACACGCTTCACCTGTAAAGTTACAGCAAGTTCAGCATTGTATGCCTTAAATATCTTAGATAGGAACATTTAACTGTTGTGAATGGAAGATTACGTTCTATCTATTATGATGCGGGTTTAGTAGATGTTCCTAACAGGCTGTTACATTGACGGAAAATTCTGTAACCGTTTTTAGAATGTATGTTAAGAGTCAGGCGACGGTTGCAAGTGCCCGTCAGGCCCAGACAAGTGCTTAATGGCCTCGCCAGCCTCGCTCCGTGAGAGAGAGCGCAACAGTGCTATTCATACTAATCTATACATTAGAAAGAGATGTTGAATGTGTTGCCAACTTGTGACAATAAACACTTTAACTACACTTTTATGTTACTAAATTACAGGCTTACAGCTTTATAGCAGCTATACTCCTGATAAGTTAACTTTTCGCTAGTTTAAAGAAAATTGAAGTTTTATACCTACAACTTTAAAAAACAGTTTTTGTTATAATAAATTATAATAGGTTATAATAATATTCACTCTCTAAATACTTCTCCAGGGATCAGACATTAGCTGCCATACTTAATCATAAAATTGATCGTAAATGAATTGGAAGCTACTTACTACATTCATTCATTTCTTTTCCAATAAATTCCCATGTGGCATTCTTAAAGTCGGGGTTCCTGTAATTCGGATGATTTTGGTCGTATAAGAATTCATGTTTCCTGACAATTTTAATTAACTGAGCTACATCCATGTTTGGCGCGAAATCGTTAAGTGACGTCAGCCCGTCCCGCCAAACGGCGCGTGTTCCCGCACTGTGCGACTTCTGTGAGTTTACTGAGCGGTGCGACGCTAGCGGCCCGCCCCGCCGCGCCAGCCCGCCCGTCGCGTCGCGTCAACGTCTCGTGTTCAAGGCTTCGGGGGAGTTCGTCTTCCTTCGGCGGCGCGACGTTGCCAGATCGTCCTTATAGAAAACGCTTTGCATTTCCAGCGGATATTTGTTGCAGAATGTACGGTCATCGCATTAGCTATTTTAAGTTGTTTACTTTCACTCAACTTAGTGATTTATTATGAAGTGCAATTCATCATAAATCAGTTTAGAATTGTAGTTACTATAAGACTTGCTTTGATTTTGTTGATATTGAACATGTTATGCGATTCAACCCAGGTTCCTTGCATTTTAGCATGACCTAGTCTGAATCGATATTATTTGCCTCGATTTGTTTGACAGAACAGTAACTTGGCAGTCACTAGACTGTTATTAAAGTAGCAAGTAGGTACAGTCGACAATCAAGTCAGTGTACAGACAACAGCAGGTCAACGTATACGAATCTGTCAAATTTTACCAATCAAATGTTAACCTACCTCCATTGTGATAAGGTTGAAAATCGAGTACAGAAATTTGACAGATTGTGGTAACTTGATGTGCTGTTGTCTGTACACAAATCTGTCAAATTTCTGCGATCGATTTTCAACCTTATCACAATAGTGGAAGGTTCGATTGGTAAAATTTGACAGATATGACAGATTTTGGGTACACTGACTTGCTGTCGACTGTACCTACCAATTCAAGACGGAATTGTATTAGGTAATCTCAGTGGGCCTCGCTGTCTTATCTGTCATCTTTGATCTTTCAAACACAGAGCACAGAGAAGGTTCATAATGCCAAAGGAAATCAAGATTTTGTCCTTGTCAATCATTTAGAAGCAAGTTAGCAACGTTGAGGGGTCAATGTGCCCTATAGGACAATTTATGTAATTTTCCTAATTAATGAAGTTAATTTGCACCTTGACAATGACGAATGAAAAGAAAATCATGAATTTTAAATACTACCTACAATACCTAGCTATTCAAAAACGTAGTATTAAAGTTAATTCTTTTATGCAAGGTCACTAAATATAACGTGAGTATTTAAATTTTAATGAAATAAAAACAGTTTATTTTCAATACCTACGACGAAAATACTAAACGAAAAACGAGCTTACCTAGTTCGAATTTCTGCGTGAAACGTAGTAGTTATAAAATGACTGTCGATTATTAATTCAACGGTGGATTTGCCGGTATCATTCGGTACTAAAATATGTAGTAGGTACCTAGTGAATGTACTACTTATTTTAGAAGAGTTTTGTATTTTATTATGCTTCAACTGTTTATTTTCATAACCCACCCTACCAATATCTCTGTTTAAAAAAAACGGGCCAAGTGCGAGTCGAACTCGGGCACGAAGGGTTCTGTACAATATAGGTACCTACTAAGCAATCAAAAGAAAACGAAAATAGTTAGCTGTCTTTGTGTTCTCTTTTATCTTAAGTTTTATCACTAGAGTTAACTTTTATCATTACAAATTAGAATTACCATTATTCACCACCAAGTGTCGCCGAGAGTACACCACATAGCTCACAGAAAATAGACAGAAGGTCTACTAATAAAATATTAAAATAACAGACTGGTAATACGCACTCAAAAGTAAAATAATACGACATCATTAGTGTTAAGTAAATACCTACATTTTTTCTTTCTTTTTTCGCCGGAATTATGATGAATCAATATTTGGCATTCATTCAAAACACAAAACGAACTTACATACCCTAATATATTTTAAAAACAAAGTGTTTTTTATAAACTAGTCAACGCGGTACGTTCGGCAATCTCAGTTGTCAACGAGCAGGTCAACAACCGAAGGTATACTCTACACTAGTCAGTCACACACAAATATTTACAAAGCATACGAGATAGGTACTATGTTTCTTCATATTTTATTTAACTGGTATGAAATTTTTCAAGTTCTCTTTAAAATTTGCGAATGACTAAGACCTGAACCTACAATAACATTGTGCAATCAAATTTTTGGTACTTAGCTAAAAATCATTGCGCAATATCCAATATTACACGATTGATTAATGAAGCACAATACGTAATATTGCGCAATATTTTATTGAAAGTCTACTTAGCGCCTAACACATTGCAAACTTAAATATTATCATCTTGAAGAAGTAGAACCAACTGTATGCAACTTGAACTTAGTAAGTAAACAGCCACAGTGTTGCTTGAAACTATGTTGTACAGACGACAGCACATCAAGTTACCACAATCTGTCAAATTTCTGCAATAGATTTTCAACCTTATCAAAATGGAGGTAGGTTAATGTTTGACTGGTGAAATTTGACAGATTCGGGTACCGTGACCTGATGTTGTCTGTACTTCCCTATACTGCATTTGCCGATATATAAATATATTGCAAGAAAATGGACATTAACGTTTGCATCGTGGTGCAGTAAGATGATAATGATTATCTCAATAAAGTCAATACAAAATGGCGACATGAGTTTTTTTTTAAACTCCTGGTTATTATCTATTATTTCTGAGAATAATCTCGACATAATCATTTATTGTCTTTTACTGGAGACAATTTACAGAATTCAATTAAATATACGAATTATACTATGTATTTGAGCATAATACAGCATAATAAACTTAAAAATAATTGAACCGAAAAGTATAATTAGTTCTCGGATTTTACGACACAATCAAATTAATATTTTAATTAGATACTCATTTGCACGTAATTAATCGAATTGAAAAGTCACGTAGAAAATTATGTCATGTTGATACAAACATAGATAAATAGCATTGCTCATAGGGAAATGTGGCATTATGTGTGATAAAAATATGATAGGAAATAATAAAATAAGATAAAAAACACGAACAACTAATAACACGCATATCGGTTACGTCCCAGCTGGCTGTGTAAATAATGATAATTACGTAATACTTACGTTCCTATGGTGTTTCTGAACCCAATAAGCAATTTCATGAACTAAACGTCACTCACTCATAGGCGATTACAAATCCAACCCTACAACTCTGAAATAATTCACATATCCGGTAGGCGATGTCAATCAATAATTTACAGCATCAAAAGAAATATAATTTCCTGTGTCACCAACTACCCACATAATTCGTATCGATAAAGGAAGGTATGTGTCGTAGTAATTACAAATACCCCATACAACTGGAAGTGACGTCACATAACACCTGCCTTTTACGACGTCATTTCATATACGCCAACTATAATGAAGACATTAAAATATTGCGTGCTACTTTTATTACTACATCATATTGACAGGTGGTACTCACGAACAATGGAAGGTGAGGACCTAGGTCGGTACTTTATCTGTCAAATTAGTTGTCCAAGCTAATTTCATTTCAACGAACGTAAATAAATATTGTATAACCAAGGCTCGGAACCGGTTTAAAAAATACCGGTTAACACCGGTTTATTACGGTTTTCCTCCGAACTTTTCTTAAGAACGTGAACGTTTTAAGAACTTTATTTTAACCCAAATTAACCGGTTTATTCGACGAGCGGCATGTCCGCAAACGCGTTGCAACTTATTGCGAATAAAATCTGAACAGCGCGCGGCGTTTCTTTATGGTGCGTCCGTATTAACCGGTTTTTATTGCTCTAAACCGTTTAATCCGAAAAAACCTTTATGTAAATACTGTTCCAAATATCGGTTTAAAAAAAACGGTTTATGCGAACGAAACCGTAACGTAAAGGTTTTGCGTCAAGTACATAATAACGGTTTGAAAATTTTACCGGTATCCGAGCCTTGTGTATAACGAACATATGTCGTACGTACGTAACATGTGAAAAAAAAAACATTCATGTTTTTGTTTGAAAAAATATATAATTTTAAACACAGGCTGTCTGGCCCAATGTCCAGACGCAAAAAATAAAGAAAACAAAATATTGCTATGCTGTATCTCATTTATGCGACAAACAGTTTTTGTTTGTTTTACATGTAAATGGCCTTGAATTAAAATTGAATTCATCGGCTTATTAGTCTTCTATGGGCCTTCGTTAAATTCATCAAGGATCTTGGGATGGGATCGTTGGGTTTCACAATCTGGAATGAAAGGATGCGGGTAAGGAGTAGTCTGTATAGGTAGGTACTTTGTATCCCGTGAATTATTCGAGGGGTTGATAGTACAAAAGAATCCCGTTATGTATAAAATATTATTGTGAAGTAAAGAAGCAAGGCGCACGGACGCAGCTTGGGTGCGGTACCTGTGTCGCAGGTTCCAACAATGCGAAACGCCTCGACGCACCGGTTTACTGTTTCTTTCCAATACCTGTCTAGCAGTAAAACTAAGATGAACAGACGAACCGACCGTTGAGAACATTAATGTTTTAATTGAATTTCAATATGGCATGCCAGTTAACTCTGCACGTAGACCGTTATTAATCTATCGGTACTATTATACAGCAATGCTTTAACATAGAATATTCTAGACGCCGCTGAAAAGCCACGTTTGTCTTATAACTCAGCTACCTATTCTGCTTTATAGTTTAGAGAGACTGTAAGAATTGAAAAGAATATCATTAACGTAGTCTCACGTGGAGATAATATGAAAATGGTTCAATTTTCAACGGAGCTAAATTAAACGGAACCAATTTTCGTTCAATTCGACATTCGATTGAAACGTGGACCGTGACTGTGCTTGACGCCATACACATTGAGTAAGTTAAATATGTATGTGTAATAGAGTAGGTTGCGCAACACGCCAGCTGCTGCTGAAAACCTTTCATAACAATATCGTTACGTTCTGTGGGAAAACAAAACGTGACATTGAAAATGGTTGTATCCACAACGTGGTAAACAGAGACCTATGAGCTGCCTTCTTATGTGTAGGGTGGCACATTTTGCAGTCTGTTGGGTATAGTATGGTGGTAGGTACCTGTGCATTGGCTGTGTCCGTTGCGAGTACTGCGCCATGGCTCGTGTTGCGCAGCAGGCATGGCTAGGCGGCGCGCATGCCGCGGCGGGCGCGGCTCGCTAGCTGCGCGCCATACCGGCGCTACGTCGCACAACACACACAAACACGGATGCACACGCACACCACTGCACACGACCGACACGACCGACGACACTGCACCGATAACCTGCCGACAAAAACTTCACTCAGAACACCACCATCCAACACATTATAAATAGCAAAAGCAATTACCCATCATCTAGTTTACACATGACTTCTAAGTAAGATCAACATCATTTAACGGTAACAATAACTTGAAGTGAAGGTGCAAATAACTCGATACATAGCGCCTAAATCAATCACACCTGTGGGTGGACTCAGGAGTTCAGTTTGACAGTTAGGCATCGATCACTAGACTGATGAGGTGCATGTCAAAACTTTTCACTGACATGTCTACACTGACTTATGGGGTTCGTACATGACCTAAATAAAAGATCTTTGGTCCTTCGAGGGCTTCAGATTTTCCGTCAGTAAGGATATAGGTACCTACTGCGCAATTTTCGAAATTGCCTTGATGTAGTGTCTGAAATTGTCTGTAGTAGAAAATGGTCGTTTAAATTAAATAATAAAACCCGAAAATAAAGTTTATTTTTGACAACAGTATAATCTAGTGATAATTAACTTCATAGAATTTGGTGAACACTAATGGCATCTAAAGTCTGACATAAAAAATGTTAATTAAGCAGAATTATTTAGCATCGGATGACTCATAGCGACTTGGCTTGATATTTTTAAATGTCATCTGAATGTTGAAGCTAACACGCTTCTAAGATTCACAATCAGGTTCAGAGTCCTAAAGAAATCTCAAAAAAGCTGCTAGGGATTTGGTGTGGAACCATTTTCTGAGAGATATGCCAAAGGCTATTGCAATGTGCGCTTAAACCTTTCCCCTTATCTATGGTATAATGTAATAATACCAGCAGTGTCGATGAACGCACTATCTATATGGGCAGGTGAGGAGAATAAACCAAACGCAGTTGGCGCAAGTATTTTTAACATTAGATCCACGTTATAAAGTAACGGCAAAATAACAGTAAAATGTATCCATCCATCGCCTTGGTAACGATAGCAAAGCTTTACCACCTTTTTAGGGTTCCGTAGCCGAATGGCAAAAAACGGAACCCTTATAGATTCGCCATGTCTGTCTGTTTGTCTGTCCGTATGTCACAGCCAGTTTATTCCGAAACTATTAAGACTACACCATTCAAACTCGGTAGGTAGATGTATTATGTTAACCGCTTCACGGTTTACATACAAAAATAAAAAAATAATAATATTACAAGGGGGCTCCCCATACATGGAACTGAAACAAAAAAAAAAATTTTTCGTCTTACCTACACTTGTGGGGTGTCTATAGATAGGTCTTTAAAAATGAGAATGAGGTTTCTAAAACCATTTTTTCTCAAAGTCAATCATTTCAGAGTAAGACACTTTCAAAGTGCTAAAATGTGTGTCCCCCCCCCTGTAATTTCTAAACTACCAAAGTGAGTGAAAAATCTAAAAAAAATATATGTTATAGATCTTAATAAAAACTATCAACCAAAATTGGTTTGAACGAAATATAGTCAGTAGTTTTTGAGTTATAGCACTTTTTCAGTAACCGCAAACTATAACTTTGCTATTCATATATTTGTATGAAAAACAAAGTAATTTTTTGTAGGTACGTTTATTTTTGATAGATAATGGAACGGAACCCTTCGCGTGCGAGTCCGACTCGCACTTGGCCGGTTTTTTCTTGGAAAAAATGTGTTTTTATACACTGTGCGGTGGAGAGGAATATTTAAATAGTATAGAACCTGCACATTCCCAAGGCGTATTCTATTTTGGAGCTATGAAAAATAACTAATAAACGTGTTGGTATATTTTATTTAATACGTTAGCATTAAAAGAACATTGCTCTGCATGCAACAAAACCTGGGCTCCACTGTAAATGTCTAAAGGTACCTGAATCTCACAGACGTGAATCATGGCACGAATATATGGGTCCGTGCACTGTGCATCGGTGTGACACTGACATTCCGCAAGGCGACACTTTGGCAATCCAATTACACAAACCAGAGGTGTCGTCTGTCCACGTGTCTGGACATTTTGCTGCTGTCGACCATGTCAGCCATTAGACGGAAAGGTGAGCGCGTTTTATACTAATGGCCGTCTGCTGACAAACCCCCGGGTATAAAATTAAAACAAAGTCTTTACGAGATGCATTGCGGCTTTCTATCCAGATTAATTATGGACCCGGAAGATTTATTATTATAATATTTTCCATTCTGATTTTTTTAAATAGGTCGCAGGTTCTCTCGTGTAAACCGCACGTTCACTAGAGGACATATTCGTAATGCCAATAATTTATTGAAATTTCTTTGTCTAGTATTCAAGTCATGTTGGGATCCGCACGTTTCTGGTAGCTATTTTTAAGGCTCGTCACGACCCAAAGCCGTAAACTCCAAAAAATAATAAAGTTATTATTAGTTACGAAGGAAAGACCGAATTTAGAGCTAGAAACACTGCTGCCAATTCGGTCCAAACAGCTACAGTGCAGGGTAAAGTCGGCTAATACGTTTATAGAGTCGATCCAGCATGAATTTCAGTGCTAAAATAACGAAGCGGCCGAACAGTTATAGCAAACCAATAATGGATATAAAATATAGGTCTCCCAGACGAAAACTGGGTCACGCGGTACCTACAAACTTTATTTTTATTTGCTACCAGGTGATTCAGAAAATGGATCACGTATGTACTGGGGTAGACTGTTCAAAGCTAACCACAAGTTACTAAGTTATTTAACTTAGTTACGTTTTAGGTGCCTCTGTTTGTTTCTCTTTTATGGAACAGGTAGATATAGAGGACGCATTCGCAAAAATGCCTTGAACGGTTTTCTTGGAGTTGCTAAGTGCTCAACCATTTTAACGAACACAAATGGATATTGGAAGCTATAGTGAATCTAGGTATATGATAAGTCGACCAATAATACTTATCTATAGTTTTCATCAGGACCATACAATGATAACCATGGACCATATTATGCTGTAGAAGAATATGCATTATAATTGGTGAAAAGCCTATTGAAAGAATGCCTGAGTATAGAACGCCTGCTTGTCCAGCTGCCTCAAGTTTAACACAAGTTACCTGGTCTACACAATATCTTTACTGACTTTTAAGGTTCTGGTTAACCCCAGGGATCCAAAATTGAATGTGCCTTTCGAAAAATACTGCTGCAAATCTTTTGAATGAAATGTTATAAAACTCCATTTACTTTCAAAACCAATTACTTTTCCCAACAGTTCTGGAGTTTGGAAGCCCTTCTTCGGCCAACCCGCATTGAGCAAGCGTGGTGATTAACGCTCAATCCTTCTCTGTGTGAGAGGAGACCTGTGCCTAGCAGTAGGACAGCATATAGGCTGGTGATGATGAAGATGAAGGCCCGTGGCTTATTGACCCTGATCAGCGGCAAAGTACTGATAGTGTGAAATGTAAATAGGCGATCATACTGAAAATCATATCAATATCAGAAGACATAATTACAACACCCGGGCTGCCTGCAAAACTTTGTAATAAGGAGTGTAGGGGAAATAACACATCACAATAATATTATAAAAGTGAAAAGGACGTATTTGTGGATGTTTGTTACACATTAACACAAAAACTACTAAACAGATTTTGATGTACACATCAGAATAACCTACTCCTGGTGGCACATCTGGTAGTACTCTTGGGTAACAGCTAACTGCGGAATTCAATATTCTGTCTATCTCTGGATTTGCTTACTAGATATAGAAATTTGACATTACTTGTATGGGGCTAATGTCAAAATCTTAACTCTAGTAAGCAAATCCAGACGGCTGTAAGTAGTTCAAAATATCATACAACTACGTAGGTAGTTGTCATGAAGAAATTTCGCAACTATGTAGGTACCACGCTAGCCAATAATAAAGCAACGTGTTACGTCTTTATTTTCATAACATTTTTAGTGGTCATGCTTAGCATAGGTTAACATACACAAAGATACATACACACTATAAACTATGCTATGTAGCAAGTGTGATTCATCAACCTGTATCATCGTATTGTAGTTAATTTATTTTTGCATCATACCAGGGAACGTATTTTTGTATATGGCAACAGGGGTGACTGGGGTGTAGTGGGGACTCTAATTCGGTACGGTACAGCAATGAATGATGAATCGAAGTTGGAGCCATTAATCATATTATTAACATCAAAATGGATGACCAAATGGTGACAGAGGGTGCCAGCTACAAAACGATTGATTTAATTATATTATTTTTTTCTAAATTTGCAATCCTTTAGAATGCTTCGGATCAGTTTTATTTAGTAACATGGTATTGTACAATTGTTACTAAGAATGCTTGCTGCCTATAGCCACATGGAAAATCTTAGAGCCAGTTTCTAAGGTTAAAGATAAAGTTCTAGATCGCTGACAGAGAATGCCATAGAAAAGTAGTAGAAATTAAAATCATTTCTATGGCATTCTCTGTCAGCTATCTACAACTTTATCTGGAACCTCTGAAACTGGCCCTTAGCGTAGGTATCATAACTATGCTATAAATACAGTGTTAGGAGAACAAATTCGATAACAGGGGTGCGAGGAACTTTACTAAGCAAACAAGATTCCAGTTAGCTTAAAACTGATTCAAGTAACTGCGCAATTCGTACGTTCATATGCATATAAATATCGACGTAATTAGTTATGTAGGTAGTTTATTTACTCTATCGGTCGTCATATTACGTGTAATTTTTATAACAATACCATCGACAATTTTTCATACCTACGAAAACGAATAAAGTTGCATAACTGTTCTAAAACTGAATTTTGAATGTCGAAGCGAGTCGAAGCATTTGCCAGCCAGGTAGATATTTTGGGTTGCACATCGAATCTGCTATGCTATTAAATGTTACATTTGTGAGGCAGTTTCGATTTTGGAACGTCCAAGTCCAGACATAAAATTACGGATATACTATGGGTATTGTGTAGATGTCAATGACCTTCATAATGTTTTTTTTAGAATAGTAGTTACCTACGCATTTTATGTACTATTTTTATTCTATGATTACAACTACGGAACCTATCAATATTTTTAAACTTTTGATATACCTACCTAAATACGTACAGAATTATGTAGGCAGTACCTACATTTTATTTTAGCTGTTCTGGCTGAATTGGCCAAAGACATAGATAAATTACAAAACAAACACTTTCTCATAGTTCAGTCTGATCTGTGGTTCAGGTAGGTACAGACGACCGCACATCAAGTTACCACAATCTGTCAAATTTCTGCAATCGATTTTCAACCTTATCGCAATGGGGGTAGGTTAATGTTTGATTGGTAAAATTTGACAGATTCGTATANAAATAGGCGATCATACTGAAAATCATATCAATATCAGAAGACATAATTACAACACCCGGGCTGCCTGCAAAACTTTGTAATAAGGAGTGTAGGGGAAATAACACATCACAATAATATTATAAAAGTGAAAAGGACGTATTTGTGGATGTTTGTTACACATTAACACAAAAACTACTAAACAGATTTTGATGTACACATCAGAATAACCTACTCCTGGTGGCACATCTGGTAGTACTCTTGGGTAACAGCTAACTGCGGAATTCAATATTCTGTCTATCTCTGGATTTGCTTACTAGATATAGAAATTTGACATTACTTGTATGGGGCTAATGTCAAAATCTTAACTCTAGTAAGCAAATCCAGACGGCTGTAAGTAGTTCAAAATATCATACAACTACGTAGGTAGTTGTCATGAAGAAATTTCGCAACTATGTAGGTACCACGCTAGCCAATAATAAAGCAACGTGTTACGTCTTTATTTTCATAACATTTTTAGTGGTCATGCTTAGCATAGGTTAACATACACAAAGATACATACACACTATAAACTATGCTATGTAGCAAGTGTGATTCATCAACCTGTATCATCGTATTGTAGTTAATTTATTTTTGCATCATACCAGGGAACGTATTTTTGTATATGGCAACAGGGGTGACTGGGGTGTAGTGGGGACTCTAATTCGGTACGGTACAGCAATGAATGATGAATCGAAGTTGGAGCCATTAATCATATTATTAACATCAAAATGGATGACCAAATGGTGACAGAGGGTGCCAGCTACAAAACGATTGATTTAATTATATTATTTTTTTCTAAATTTGCAATCCTTTAGAATGCTTCGGATCAGTTTTATTTAGTAACATGGTATTGTACAATTGTTACTAAGAATGCTTGCTGCCTATAGCCACATGGAAAATCTTAGAGCCAGTTTCTAAGGTTAAAGATAAAGTTCTAGATCGCTGACAGAGAATGCCATAGAAAAGTAGTAGAAATTAAAATCATTTCTATGGCATTCTCTGTCAGCTATCTACAACTTTATCTGGAACCTCTGAAACTGGCCCTTAGCGTAGGTATCATAACTATGCTATAAATACAGTGTTAGGAGAACAAATTCGATAACAGGGGTGCGAGGAACTTTACTAAGCAAACAAGATTCCAGTTAGCTTAAAACTGATTCAAGTAACTGCGCAATTCGTACGTTCATATGCATATAAATATCGACGTAATTAGTTATGTAGGTAGTTTATTTACTCTATCGGTCGTCATATTACGTGTAATTTTTATAACAATACCATCGACAATTTTTCATACCTACGAAAACGAATAAAGTTGCATAACTGTTCTAAAACTGAATTTTGAATGTCGAAGCGAGTCGAAGCATTTGCCAGCCAGGTAGATATTTTGGGTTGCACATCGAATCTGCTATGCTATTAAATGTTACATTTGTGAGGCAGTTTCGATTTTGGAACGTCCAAGTCCAGACATAAAATTACGGATATACTATGGGTATTGTGTAGATGTCAATGACCTTCATAATGTTTTTTTTAGAATAGTAGTTACCTACGCATTTTATGTACTATTTTTATTCTATGATTACAACTACGGAACCTATCAATATTTTTAAACTTTTGATATACCTACCTAAATACGTACAGAATTATGTAGGCAGTACCTACATTTTATTTTAGCTGTTCTGGCTGAATTGGCCAAAGACATAGATAAATTACAAAACAAACACTTTCTCATAGTTCAGTCTGATCTGTGGTTCAGGTAGGTACAGACGACCGCACATCAAGTTACCACAATCTGTCAAATTTCTGCAATCGATTTTCAACCTTATCGCAATGGGGGTAGGTTAATGTTTGATTGGTAAAATTTGACAGATTCGTATACGTTGACCTGCTGTCGTCTGTACTTCCCATAGGTAGTTTAGGCTGTAGCAAATACGTAGCTCTCTTCACTACACTGAGGATGAGATTGCTGAGTGTTGGTGGAACAGAATGTCAGCTAGTTTAGGAAATTGAGTAAGTACCTACCTTGTATTATTAGGATAGGTAGGTATTTCGTGTAGATACCTATTGTGCTGACTACTGCTATGCGGATGACCGACAATGAGGCGAGGTCGAGATATGAATATAATTATCTGTATCTGACGATGATAAGCTGTCTATTAAGGCTTGGAATTCGATATTCAAAAGATAGCAATTTGGACTTAGCGAAACTTGTACAAAAGGCTAGGAGTTTTGGAGTTGATTAGGGAACGCTGTCGTACACTTAGGTAATTTACGCATGAACCAAAATAGCCTGGCATGATCTTGACAAACTCGGACTGTTCTGAGTGGGCGTGTTGTGTTTAGAAACTAGACTTTCCTCTACCTATTTTAACGTTGGCTAACATTCTTTGTTTTTTTCTAACTGACTTTTAATATCCTGTTAGAAATGTACGCTTTTAGAGAGTAACTTAGTGCCGATTTATATTAGGAACGGGCAAGTGCTAGCAGGTCGGGCTGGCGCCGCGTCTCCGCGAGCCCTGAACCGATATAGGCCTACGGCAGCGGTCGAGGCTGGCCGTTTGCACCACAACCCAATTACACACGCACTACTGATCGACACATGGTGCTGGTGTCGGATGCACTGCTATTTTAATGTTTGGCCAAAGGGCATTCCAAGATAAAAATAACGATGTGCGACCACCGGCGGGTGCCGCGACAACTTACCGTGAGCTTATCATGGCTTACATAAGCTGGCTCCAGCACGTGCACCACCATGGCACCACGACGTGCCACATGCCTTTATATAATAACACCTCACTAGAGAAAACTGACGCCGCACTTATTTGCGCAGTTACCTAGAAACTTGATTTCGATGACGGAATAGGAAAAGTAGGGGAAGTAATGAGATAGTTTTCACCAAACACTAACACGTCTAACAGTCACTGTACATGAAACTTGAGTTATGTATCACCAAAATAGTGTTCTAGTACTCACCTTAGAGCCGAAAACAGACGTGATAGCTCCCAACGGGACTTTGTTCACGGATTACAAGCACGGACACGCAACTCACACTGAAATATCACAATTTTTAACAGAACAGACGGTCACACACCACTCCCTACAATAATCTATGTAACACAGGACTTTTTACGTAAAATGACACGTTTAGAGTTTTCGAAAAGTCCATTGAACTGTTTCGGTTGAAATTTACGTCCAGCGAAATTATAGGTACGGAATGGCAACGCTGTATAGGCGACGTGTACATTTCGCGGCGCGACCGCTACGCGGCGCTGCGGTCGGAGGGGGGCGGAGCCGAGCGGGACGCGGCGGGCGCGCGAGCGAGACGCCGCTACGCACCACGACGCCACGTCGCAACAATATTTTTTTCACGGTGTACTTATGGGATTCTATGTCGAAACTGCAACTGTTTAGATGGCGAAGACATTAGCGGATGGTGGCGAGTAGAGCGGCGACTGGTGACCTTTTCATCGTATCGCGTCACCGCGGGCGATAACGCGAGGTCGTCGGTCGAGCGTGCGACGTTGCCAACTCGCTGCGGCATTCGTTCGAGCCCACGTTTCCACAGATTACGAAAGTCGGCGAAATCCCCGTGGCCCTTTGATACCTGCCTGCCTAACGAACCTAGCCCTAGACACGCGAAGCCATGCGCTAACCTACATAATAATATAGACAAGCAAACGCTCGGCGTTACACAATACGCAGTCACTTCGGCTTTATATTGTAACTTTCATGCGAATGGTGCAAAATGAGAGTTATTACGATGGCTGGCCCCTATGGCGCCGTTCCAGGTTTCACAATTTTTGCGAAATAGGACACCCCAGGGAGGAATTAGGTAGTTTCAATGCAGCAGTCTGGGCTTAGTAAGCCGGGTTAGGTAGGTATAAAGTCCCTGTGTGCTATTGCGCCGTAGGTAGGTACCTACCTAGCACTAACATTTTACCACGCTGTACTTAGTAGGTAGGTATTTATAGACGTTTTAACACTGGTGCTCACGAATAACTTGGTGTATGGAACGTGTTCGCTTTGCTTTAAATCAGTCGGTAATATTTTATGAGCTTAATGGTTGGCTCTAGAAAATGGTTGGTTATGGGTGGGTGCTCATTCTGAGCTGCAGAGAGACTTGCTTGGAAATACATGGAACTTGGAACACAAACTTTGGTGTATAGGTATACTGAAAACTTGCTCAGTCCAATACACAGATACCTTTGTCCTACGCAGGTGTTAGATATATTGACGCAATATTATCATCAGAAAAAAGCCATCGACAACATAAACCATTTTCCATCCATTTTATTGAACATGAAAATTCATAGTAGGTACCTACCTAAACTGTTTTAAAAACTGACGTTATGTTGTTGGGCTTTACGGCCGTTCCCAATAAACTTTCTAAGTAAGAAATCTCTAGTAAGGAAATCCAGGGATAGACAGAATATTGAATTCCGCAGTTAGTCACTACAAACGTGATATGGCTCTATGCGTAGGTACTAACTGCTTAGGTACCTATTGTGATCGCTAAGATAACGTGAAATATGCAATAACACGTGACGTAATTACTGTTAACAGATAAAAGTACTTTTACAAACGTAGCTACCTACCTACTCTTAGGTATATGATTAGGTTATAAAAAGTTCATATTCATATTGTTTATTGCATTTCATAATGTAGGTGTGTAGGGTGGAAATCTGTACTAATATTAGGTATAAAGCTGGAGAGTTTGTTTGCTTGTTTGTTTGTTTGTTTGGACGCGCTAATCTCAGGAACTACTGATCCGATTTGAAAAATTATTTCAGTGTTAGATAGCCCATTTATCGAGGAAGGCTTTTTATACTGGTGCGCCGGGTAGTATCCACGGGACGCGGGTGAAACCACTGGTAGAAGCTAGTATTATAAAATAAGTTGTTGACAAAATTATGGACTATGATGGGCCCAGCAAGCATCTATGTACCTACACACATAGTTATTTCACTTATCACTTTTCATGAGATACAGCCTGGTAGCAGACGAACGGACGAACAGCAAAGTCTTAGAGTAGTATTAATAGGGTCCCGTTTTACCCTTTCAGTACTCCTACCGTTTTAGAATAGTTTATGTTAAAGACCAGGACCACACACGATCGAGGAAATAATAGTTGACAGCACCTGATCGTAAAGATTAAGCATCTACAGCTTATTGTCTAGTCTAGATCATTAAATATTCTCAGAGGTACTTCATATGGGCTTAGTGATGCCTGACAAGCGAATATTGTCATCTATAATAATCTACAGTCTATACTAACATTATAAAGCTGAAGAGTTTGTTTGGTTGAACGCGCTAATCTCAGGAACTACTGGACCGATTTGAAAAAATCTTACAGTATTAGATAGCCCATTTATCGAGGAAGGCTATAGGCCTTAGGCTATAGGGCTATAGGCCTAGGTACTTTTTATCCGGGTGCGTGGAGTAGTTCTCACGGGACACGGGCACGGGAAGAAGTTCCTCTTTCGCGGATGAAACCCGGGAAAACTGCTAGTTTTTTAAATGTTTGTATTTAGTATGTGTAAAATAATAATACCTAGTCAAGCTGTATGAAAGAAACTGTAAAATGTGCACATTTTGCTCCAGCCATTTTGATTTTTGAGTAGGGTAACCACGAGACAGGCTAGCGCGGGATTTGACGGACATCACGGCTTCCTGTCAGACTGCCTGACAATCAAACTGCTCGACATTTGGAGCGTTTTGATTTCCTATTCGCAACAAACTTTTTCAGAACGAAATTAAACTTTGTGTATCGTTTTCAAAAAATAATTTAGAACGTTTTGGTAACTAAATTACGTCTGTATACTATAAAATATCAAGGTATGTATGTATGTATGTATATGATTGATTTATACTTTGTCCTTAAACTGGGGTGTTTTTTTATTAAACCAATGGAAATTTTCTCGAACTAAAGTCCACTCATGACTATGAGGGATTAAGTTTGCGAGTCAAGAAACCTGTTCGTCTTTACAGAAATTCTTTCATATTAATAAGGTGAAAGGGAGGACTGGCTTGTAATTACTAATTAGTTAAGAAGTATATGTAGATAAACCTGTTACGCAGTTCCACAGATATTTGCAATCGCCATTTTTTTCTTTATTTTTACAAAATGGCCTTGAAATATAGCACTGCCTAACGTCGTCTAGCAAAACGGGTCGTTATTCTTCGTTGCTTCATGCGACTGATATTAATTATAATGTTGCAATAAAACCATATCTAATACAATTCAAACAAGTTGGCTGGTTTCCAACGCGTTGTGTCCCTATCTCTGTCCTCAAATAAATAAGATTGTGCTATCTGTTTGTGATCGCTGAAGCTTGCTACAGCTTATGTAAAAGAGCAAAAAGTACAGACGACAGCAGGCCAACCTATCCGAATCTGTCAAATTTTACCAATCGAACATTAACGTTTCACCATTGTGATAAGGTTGAAAATTGATTGAAGAAATTTGACAGATTGTGGTAGTTTGATGTGTTGGCGTCTGTATGTAGTGCTGTTTGTAATTATTTTATGGCTGTTCAAAGTGCTAGTGTCTACAAGTCTACGAAAATGTTTGCATAAAATTCTTGTTTGCTCATCAAGCGTCGCACTATGGTGAAGTCATTTCTCTTTTTAAAATAATAGAAACTGGAATAAAACCCTGTTCCGTACAAAAATAAATCATGTCTGGTTTTCAGTTTTTTCCTGCTCTTGTGCTGGACAGATACTGCTTCTTGCTATATTGTGTGACTCCAGGTCAGCTCACAGATCTTGTTTCCTTTTATGAATGTGTGGGAGCGCAGACCTAGAGCAATAGGTTAGAGGTTTCATTTTTTCACAGATCCACGGGGCCATAAGTCTAGATATAAAAAGTCTTATTTACCATTTACAATACGTTATTAAGGTTTTTCAGCAATTCACAGCAGTCCGCGATTCTAATATAGAAATAACTATAAATAACTTCGCTGTTTGCGGAGCTGCTTTGAATATTTATTTCTTGTTATCTAAACTTCTCGTCTGGAAAACACAATGCGGGCAAAGTCACAGGAACGACGAACATGCCGTAATTATATTACTCCTTTGTTTACTTTCGTCCAAGCGAACGTTCTTAGTCATATACGGTGTTTATACATAGACATACCTACACACAACCAATCGTGTTTTATTGTTATATCAAAACAGAAGCTGGATACACAAATAGAAAAGGCATCGGTAGCTTGTTTCATATTTATTCGCAGATGGATACTAATAATAAAATATCTCGTATATGTTGGTTGTTAACCGGGAGCCTCACATAACATGATCCTTTTTTACAAGCGGTCGTAAACATAAAACAATGTTATGGTGTCACGGAAGCCATAGCCTGATGTCAAGGATTGGGATAAATAATGCAATCTCTGAAATTAAATTCATAAAAATGTCTCAAACGTTGAAGTTATCTATTTGACTATTTATCTCCATTTGTTCGTACAGATCTTGTCGAAAAGCCAGGCTACCGTATTGGCTTCACAATAGTTAAAAATATAAATAAGTATCATTGGGCATGCGTGAGGTGAACAATGGCTAACTTCAGAAATGCGAAGTTATGCCTCATGCCTGTGTTATAGCGTAAAATATATGCCTCTTCTTCCAGGTCTCCCTTACTCAACTTAAAATCGGTTCGCTGGTTTTTGGCGTCCTCAACGATTGCATTTTTGGCCCCAGTATCTGATTTCATGGCATTCCGTCTGCTTTTGCCAAATTCTGAGGCCTTATTTATTAATCTTCCAGTCGTGATGACATTTTTCAATATGTGTGAGTTCAAGTGATTATTTTTGCTTATATTTTTTCATATAGCTACCATTTAAAAACACCCTAAAACTATGTTTTATCTAGCAATGTTGCTTTTGTAAGGCCCCTATATTTTTTCAATTTAATATTCCTCATGTAGGCGAATTCTTTCTTGGTATGCAGGTAGAGTACTGCACTAACTATGTATAAAAGAATTAGCCCGTTGAGTCTAAAAACTGAGCATAATAAAACATGTATTGCTAATTGTATGTAACTGCAACAACAATTAGGTGTACGGAAACGTTATCACATCTTCACGCTGAGTTGGAAGCGGTATCGTGTTCAATTACCTATATTTACACCACACAAGCATACACCTATGTGTGCGTGTTGCCTGTTTAAAAACCTGAGATTCTATCGCACACTCACAACGGACAAGCAGTTTTATTTATTCTTCAAGTAGCTTGTTTATTTAGTTTTACTATTTGCTCGTGGAAGATTCTGTGTTCGTTCAAACACGGCGTTTGATCCAACTTAGTTGAAATACTAGTTTTCGCTTGGCCTCGAGTACTGTGCTCTTTGGTACGTTTCCAACCATTTACTATTGTACAGAAGCCATAGGCATTCTCTTGCCAAGCTAGAACAAGTTAACTTATTTCTTTTAATTGGTAATGGCAGCGAACACAATGGTATAATTTTGTCTGTCTAACTTTTAGTATATTATTTTCTCACTTCAGTAACATTCCGAGAAAACTACAAACGAGTAGTTCCATCAGCTGATTTTAATATTTTCCCATACAAATATCAACAGTAACAGAAACGTGACAGCAGTAAATGTCGCGCTCGCGTACAGCCGGGTGAAAATCAATGTAGCCCAAAGAAAATTGAGTCGGAGGGCTGCTGAGGCCGTTTCAGTAATTACAGCTGCGAGTAGGACTTCCGCGAAGGTCGTCACCCCGGGCCGCCCCATCCTCCCGGCACTGAACCCCGCAACACCCCCCTCGCGCGCCCCCATACCACACTAGAATCACCAACATTCGTGTACACGTAAGACTAACATGACACGTGGATTTGCGCCGTGTAATTTTGAAACCCGAAACATTAAACCGGAGTTTGTGAAGTATAATACCTACCGTGGGATTTACTTCCTTCATAATATATGAAGCATAATGCTATAATAATTTATATAATACTCTTTTATTCTGTATTTAGTCTTATTTTCTTCTATATCAACATATTTTTTCTTTGGTAGTCGTAAAAAATCCGCATAAAAACAGCAGCATGGTCACAGTAAGTCCCGGAGTGTGGAAGGTGCTTTTATTTCTAAAATAAACAAACGAATAGCTATCCTTTAGAATTTACGCAACCCACTCACGATGTAGAACTTTTATAATCCACAACTTTTAAAATATTTTTTTACTTGTAGATTTTCAGAAAACAGGTCCTGTATGTCGGTTGGTTTGTAACGGTTAATATACGTATGAAACCAGTCTTAGAGTTATCCACTCATCGCCTTTCGGTTTAAAAAGAGTGTCATCCATTCCCGTTGACTGTATTCTGTATTGATTCGAACTGAACGTACTGCTGCTGACGCTAACATTACATCGAGCTACCACCAAGTCATAATCCATGATAACATCGATAGCACTTTTTCATTCTTTTGAAATGAGAATAGGTATCTATTGTTCGCATGGATTACAAACTCTAGGTGACTTTTTACCGAAATGGCAAGAACTAGCGCAAAGAGTGGAGACCATAACTAGCGCCGGGTGGATATAGGTTGATTAAATAGCGAAGGGAATCACTGGGATGAAAAGGGGTAGAATGTTCCCGACTCGCCGAGGGGCGTCCTACTACGATATGAAACGAAAACCCAAATCTACAGTAGGTATATTTTTTATATTTTCAAGAAAAAATCTTTGCTTTTTTTGTTCACTTTTGAATTACGCAATATTCAATATTGTAAATTGTATAAAACAGTCTTTCATGACGGGTACGCTAACACGAAAAGGACTTCCTGTTTCATTTTTTAAAACATGTCAATAGGGGAAATTTTGCTGTCATTTAAATGACATAATTAAATGTAATTATTTGTATCCTTTATTTTATGAAAACGACACGTGTACCAGAAGGCGCCGAAGTCAGGGGGCCATGTTCAAATGTCAAAGCACTGACAGGTGCGCCATTTTGGAAATAAATTCTTGTGGCACCAGTAGAAGTTAGCGAACGCGGCGAACCGTACAATAACGTCAATAACTGAACAAACTCTTCAGTACTTTTGATCCTAATCCGTGTTGCTTAGCAATCTTAGTTAAATGTTGGGATCTATCCTGTATCTATCTGTACTTGGAAGTAGTAGAGTGGGAACATGAGAAGGTAGTTAACTAAATTAGTTATCCATAATAGTAATCCCTTTTATTATATAAGTTATCTTCATCATCATCATCAGGGATCGGGCCCAAAAGACTGGCTGCATTGCCACGTTGGATGGCAATTTGGCAATGTAAGTTCCAAAGAAAAAACGCCAAAGAAGGCACCCCTGATGGGCCACCCCTTGCGTCACGTAGTTCTACACCATACCTATACTTACTAGTTATTTCCAGTAAGATTATTTATTTATTTATTTTATTTATTTCCAGACAATAAGTCAAGTGATTAGAATAGACCTACGATTTTAAGTCGCGTACCTACTTCGAGATTCAGAATTAGGTAAGGTCGGTAGGGGCAAGACCGAACGGTTTTTCGATGAGATGAGCAGTGTTGTGTTTGAAGACGTGTAGAACCGTACATATAAGCGTATTCTAAAATGTTTTTTGTCATGAGTAAAGAGCAAAGAATATATTTTTGTATCATATTAATACCTTCCTATTAAATCTATTCGAAAGCAGAAAAAAAAATAAGTTAAATGTTGTTATTACGAAAATATGTCTAGGGGAAAGACAAAAAGGTGATGGGGAAAGACCGAAATAGTTTCTAAAATCGTTCAAATGAATATCTGACGCTGTTGATGCTCACTAGTCTTTATTTTGAAGTGCCTAGAATACTCGGAACTACCACTACAGTAGTGTCAAAATGCTTGGCATACAAGATAAAAACGAATTATTTGTTTTGGTATATTTCATCTTACCCCACTGGGAAGATTGAAGAAGAGGTTCCCAAATTTTCACTGCAGTTAAAAATGAATTTAAAAAAATACTGTCATCAAATAAATCCTTTTATTAATAATAATAATTAAAATCCACACAATTTGAAATGAAACTATGAGTTTTGAAATCGGGGTCAGATCGAAATTTTATGTTCTTCTTACCCGTCAAATTTTTATGGTTGAAGATGGAAAGTTGTAATAACTCCTAAAATACGTTATAAAAACATATTTAGGTGTAATACACAGACTAAAAAATTCGAGCAGGTATTCCAACAAACTCGTCACCTATCATGTGAGTTATGGAACTCGGGGAAGATAAAAAAAATCGATTTAACTTTGTAAAAGTCACGTCTCGGGTATTTAAGTTTTTAACACAACCAATCACTCGAAATGGCAAACGCTGAATGAGAAAGTTTGGCGTAACAAAATGGCGATTCTATAATGTTGCTATCACTGCAAAAATCTGCACTAAATCTGGAGTTTGGATGACATTTTGTGTTACCCGTTTTTCATCTTGCCCCCACTGACCTTAAGTAATTGTAAAATTCGAATGTTTGTTTTCCAAGACACCATAAGACCTTCAAC
>NWSH02000085.1:4238600-4254140 GCA_002382865.2 Heliothis virescens
AATAATGAGCAGGTATTCCAATAAAACACTCGTACCTACCTCATAAGTGAAGTTATGGAACTCGGGGGAAGATAAAAAAACTCGATTTAACTTTGTAAAAGTCACGACTCGGGTATTTAAGTTTTTAACACAACCAATCACTCGAAATGGCAAACGCTGAATGAGAAAGTTTGGCGTAACAAAATGGCGATTCTAATAATGTTGCTATCACTGCAAAATCTGCACTAAATCTGGAGTTATGGATGACATTTTGTGTTACCCCGTTTTTCATCTTGCCCCCACTGACCTTAAGTAATTGTAAAATTCGAATGTTTTGTTTTCCAAGACACCATAAGACCTTCAACTAGACATTTTTAGACGGGCTATTCCAGGATCGCCTTTTATTAAAGAATGCATTGTCTTTCAAGTTCTTTAAACCTACTATCTTTAGCAGTCGTTTTCGACTCAACCCACAGCTTCCTGCGAACACAGACATTTAACAAAATCATAAACTTATTGAATTTCTTATATTGGCATTCATACTGGAACAGATCTGCCTACCTTAGGTATAATCACTGTTTTATCAGCAATATGAACAAATTGCAGGTTTTAACTGTCTACCATATTCCCATTCCAATTTCCGAGTAAAAAACATAACCTAACTACAAGTGCTACAAGTTTATAAGCGCGCCAGAATTGCCACGTTGAATATTCGCTGGGAACGCAACGATTCGATGCGAGTCACACTCGTACATAAGTAGGTACTTTGTATACCTACCTACTTACTACATAGGTAGGTATGAACTGCCCGGCCTCATGCAGTAGTAACGCATCTAGTTTATTGATTGCAGACAACACCGTGCCATAGATAAAATAGGTAAGTATGTACCTATAATAATGTAGTAATCTTAGTGACCTATTTGATGTAAGTTTATAAATAAAGCTTTTGAACTGATAGCAGGTTGTTAAATTTCGTTTTTATTTCAGCACACTTATATTCTTTTAGTAAGTCTACCTAAAGTTTCTTAAAATATGGCGGTTCTTACATACAAAACGAAGCTGAAAGGAAGTTGAAAGGAAGATTTTCATATTCCTCCTCCATAAAAGAATAATAAGTAGTTTTTTAGAGAAGCATAAATTAAAATCTGACAAGTTCGAGTCGGACTCGTGCACGAAGGGTTCCGTACCATTATCCACAAAAAAACACGTTTGATGTATGGGAATGGCAGCTCTCTAAAATAATTTATTCCAGTTTTCATATTTGTTGTTATAGCGGCAACAATATTACATCATCTGTGAAAATTTCATCGGTTTAGCTATCACGGTTCTGGAGATACAGCCTGGTTACAGACGGACAGGCCCAATGTTACCTTATGGATACGGAACCCTGAAAACTATTCATTACTTTAACGAAAGTCCTGTTACTCGAGGTCTCAGAAAAGGTGACCGACCAGGCAGGATTTCTTTTTCAAATCGACCAAAATAAGACATGAATAGCGAATCGTTATCCTTCATCAGAATCAATCAGACTGCATTACCTAAATATTGCTTGAGTGTTGGTTCCCTTAACTCTCTACTAACTATTAAGAACAAGGGTTCTTTAGTTTTTGTTCAGAGTACAAGAAATACTCTGAATAATCTAACTGGTATCATATCTATCTACATATCACCAAGACAAGGTTGCCAAACTGAGCAAACAATCTATTTCGTTAAACTAGACGTTAGCATGGTATTCATACTCCAATAGACACCAGACATCGATACTGTAATGAAATAAACGCTGAAATTCATCCCAGAAACCATACACCTTCATCCGAGATTCATGTTTCAAAGTTATTTATCGTAAAAAAATACGCGACTAAAATCGTGTCGTGAAATGGAACGACGGAATACGCGCAACAACGCCTAGGCCCGGGAGCCGAGTGCCGGCCGCGACCGAACTCGACGCAAGAATGTCGGGGCTGCCAGCTCAAAGATAAATTTCCCCAATAATTCACTAAATAATTTTTGTAGCCAACCAAGTATTAAAAATAATTTGATTATTTTTGTCTACATTTGGTGATAGTGGCTGGCTAGTCGAAATGCTTTATTTTCATGATTTCGAATTTTACAAAATAAGTTACTTTCTTTCCATAATTGGAACAAACAAAATTCTGTGTGCTATGCGTGTATTTTTAATCATGAAAGTTAATATTTAAATATCGTTTGCTTGATATAAATTACCTTACTGTTACATGAAAAAGGACTATAGCAATGGCAAGCGGTGTCATGTCAATACCGAAGTCAATGTGAACCTACTTCCTTTTGGGAAGTCAGTTGAAAACAGATTTACAAAAGCATACTACCAATTCGCTAAAATAACTTAGAAAAATGAATGTAGTTACATTAAGTCCGCTTAAGATATAAATTGTCTTGAGTGTACATTTCTGATTGGATTTTACCAACAACATGGCACCAAATCTGCGTGGCTCGTGATCATATCTATGTCTGAGTATCATTCTGTCATACGGACCTCTGTTTAGATCCAAATGGTTCCTTTCTAATTTTATTGAACAACAATAACTGGCATTTTTTCACAACTCGTACTTTTTTGTACAAAACGGGCAACTTTTGTACGCTAGCAATAATACCGGTCCAGGTTCGAAATTCAAAGTGCTTGTCAGCGGTGCGAGCTGGCAACGTCGCGTCGACCGACACAACGTGGTATAAATAGGTGGGTGGTTCATAACTGCCAAGATAATCTTCGGCCTGACAAGACGCTTTTCATTTTTTACATTCACGTACTGCTGGACTGTCTGTGAATTCGAGACTATTGAAATCTAAGCATATTTCGATACTTAACTCAATGCGCTTACTTCGGTCAATAGTTATCACCAAACTGCTACTGAACCATGAGAAGGCATCATAAACGCCTTGAACTAAAATCAACCTGGTTCAGTTCACTTGGTCTAAAAAATCTATTGAACAGACATGGCCGGAACTGACTTATTCACAATTTCACACGATTCATGCTCTGTGGCACTGTATCGCTATTTAAGGATATTTTATACTAGAACTTTTGGTCTAAAACAAAAATATTGTCATCAGCATCAGGCTTCTATCACGCCATGAATTGTCGTGTGATAATTCCTACCATTCCCAATCGTCACCTGAAATGATCTTTAAACCTGTTAAGAGTAGAACCACGTCATTCAGCATTGTGATTTCGTCAAAAAATCCTCATTTGTTTTTTCTCGCTTCAAAACATTGTGATCAGTAGACGACTATCGATGAGTCATCTCCTAATGGTATTTTTATACCACTGCAAAGGTATTATAGAAACACTTATTTGTAAAGGCACCTATATCATTATGTAAATTATTTTAGGCGGAGGAATCAAGTATTTACTCTCATTAACTACCATTGACGTCAATACGTGTGAATGGAAACAATGAATTTAATAATGACATTATTCTTTGTAATGTCTGTTTTATTCGCTCGTTCAACTAACTGTAAAGATTTGTAACTTTCACCTAACCACTTCCCACTGAAGTTGGAACCAGTTCTCTGTGCAAAACGCGATGTGGGCGTGCTACAAGGTACGTAAGCTATCGGCGATCGACAACACAGCTACCGTTGTAGTTACCAACGCTGTGGAGTTAGAGCACTCAGTTCCTCAGGTAGATAAGGCAAGGAACACAATGCTCCGCGCTGTCCTCGCAGCCAGCATACCTCCCTTTGTGGTGCACATTCATTGATTGCCCAAGGCGTGGGTTACAATGACCATGCAATTTAATTTTATTGAAATATTTCAAGTTATGTATAATAAATGAAGTATCGTTAATTCCGACCATTAACTATTAACAATTTCATTTTATGATGGTTTTACTTGATATGTATGTGAAAATATATTGGTATAAAGAGTAAATGAAGTCATTTTGCAAAAAGATGCCTGTACTATTGTACTTGCAGCTTATTTCACTGACTGAACTGTAAAACTGACCGTGAATTTCCACTTTAAGCTTACTTGATTATAATGTGAGTCTATTGGATACTCTTTGAGACTATTATACGAGTCTCGTGAGGCCATAGTATTCGATGCTTTCTGAAAATTTGAGAAATTTAAGACAAAATTTGCGTGATTTTAACTTGAACTCTGAAATTTTCACGATAACGAGTATATTTTTCACTTTACCACACCCAGTAATTGAATGAACCATCATAACGTCGTCGGCGCGATATTTATCTACGACAAAATAATGAATGACGGATTTCTTCGACGCACCGCCATGTTATGAAGTTGTCATGTCAGCTATTTTGAATCGAGGGTTTTTATGTAGGTACGTACGCAACGTGCAAATTCAGTATGTTTTTCTGGTCTAGTGGGAACTTATGTTTTAAAGGTTACCTACATATTAGAAGACTATAAATGAGATACTCTTTCTTAGGAAGAGACAGTAGAATCGAGGATCAATCATTAACGCTTTTATCGATCCGTCATCAAGACGATATCTACTTTTCCATTATTGAAGAGCATGTCCCTAAGTTTTAAGCTTTATTGAACTACATATATAATTGCTTATTTTAAATGAGCTGAATCAGTCTGATACCGCGTGCTAGACTTTTGGTACAAAATTCTTTCCAATATCTCCATGAGTCTTTTCAATTAAATGTTTTTCAACTCACTTTGAACTTGTCAAGAATTTCTAAGAAATGTTTTCTCAGCAAATAAGTGGGTATGTACGTAACACTCAACGAAAGAAGTCTGATTGTAAAGAAACTCTGAGTGTATTTCTCGTACGGGGAAACTCCTGTTGGCCTTAAACGCGGCGTCGATCGATCGTGCGACGTTGCCGCTCTGTGGCCGGGCTCGCCGCCGCGCCGCCCGCTCTGCAACACTTACTGTTTATTTTTATTGTTGCCAATCAATTATTATGAACGAATAATGACACCTGTCCACTCTCATTGGTACCTCTTCGTTCAATGAGAACAACCAAATACAATATTAAAAATCATTGTTATTTTTCGCAAGTAGGACTATTTCTTTTGGGGCCGTTTGATCTTCTTTTATCCCATACCAAAAATATGATATTGTTGGAAAATAAATAAATTGGTGCCTATATCAAAGATTCTGTTTGTAACGGAGACATCATTTTACGGCATGACATATAAACAAAATACTAGGAACAGCTGTGACTTGGATCAGTAAGTAGGTTGAATTTTCACACTCCTAGAACAATAGCAACAGCCATGGCAAAAAATAAATTTGAACAAGCAGTCATTGGTAGGTTTCAAATTCAAAATAAAGGATTCCAATTTTCTGAAGTCGTAGTAAGAACACAGTATAAGAAAATATGTATTATGCAAAGTAGGTATGTGAATAAATAGTTCTAGTTACTTATTTTCTTGTATTTAAAGTTAAAATTGCGTTGCGATGGTATGGTACCCTCAATATTTTTCGTTATAATTACCCACATTTTAGGGAAAGCTTTTATGAGTATTCCAATACTGGATTGCACTACATTGCACGCTTTATGACAGTGCATGACAGTTTACGTTGCGTATCATTTTGTGCTTATTGTATTTATGTAATTGAATTAATCTACATTTTGTTTAATGTAAGAGATTTAATAATTCCGATCGTGACTTTGCAAAGGGTATACATTTAACAGTTGTTCCGTCTACAAACTGCCTACAAACGTTCGAAACGGCTCACTCACACAAACATGCGAGTACACGAGACGAGTGAGGCGTTTTCGCAGTACTGTCAGTAGTGTGTGCCGCGTGAAAACGAGTGGTTACGTATAGTTTATTTCGCAGTATTTTTATGTAAAAATGCCAGGAGCGTACTGCGCAGTGTTCGGCTGTTTGAACTCTGCCGTATTAAATCCGGAGCTATCGTTTTTTAGACTCCCTACTAATAATCAAAGGTGAGAATTATTGTTTTAAAATTATAGGTAATCGTCTCTGTGATCGGTCATCATATTGCAAAATACAAATCTAAGATGGCGGAATGAAATTATCGACTTGTATTTTTTAACAAGTAGGCGGCCAAAGTACTGTTTGCATTAAACAATGATGACTTATTTCCAGACGTGCCTTATGGCTGCACTTAATATCCAGAGAAGAATTGCAAGATAGAAACCCGAACAGCTTCGCAGTTTGTGAAGTTCACTTCGACCCACGCGCCATTATAGGGGGCAACTCACGGAAGGTGCTAAGAACATTAACTGTACCAACCCGTAACTTACCAACTAAGGATTCTCTTCAAAAAGAAACTCAAACTGAAATACGTACAACAGTAAACAAATTCGCACAAACAGATTTTTATGTATTGAAACTGGAATCCAGTGCTCAGACTCCTAATTACCTTCAAAACTCACTTCCATGTGTAAAAAAGCTTAAAGATGAACTTACAGCGTGTAAGAAGCAGACGAAGTCGGCAAATGCAAGTAATCTGACAAAGGATACATTCCATAAGCTATGCGACAAGTATTTGACTAAACCCTTGGCAGAGATCGTGAAGGCACAGACAAAATTGAAGTTCCATGGCAAGGGCAATAGGTATTCGCCGAAATATAAACAGTTTTGTATCAATTTGTACATCAGATGCTCATTAAGTTCCGTGCTGACTGGCAAAGAGTGTTTCCCTAATGTTGCTACATTCGGGAGGCAAAGAGCTTGCTCCAGTAATTTGTACGCTTGTGGACTTGTGTACACAAGCGTACAAATTACTGGAGCAAGCTCTTTGCCTCCCGAATGTAGCAACATTAGGGAAACACTCTTTGCCAGTCAGCACGGAACTTAATGAGCATCTGATGTACAAATTGATACAAAACTGTTTATATTTCGGCGAATACCTATTGCCCTTGCCATGGAACTTCAATTTTGTCTGTGCCTTCACGATCTCTGCCAAGGGTTTAGTCAAATACTTGTCGCATAGCTTATGGAATGTATCCTTTGTCAGATTACTTGNGCGACTCTACAGGCTAAAGTTAACAACATGACCAATTCTGAGAGAATTTGTTCAGTCGTTGTGGATTCTGTAAGCCTGAAATCGAGTCTCTTCTACAATATAAGTTTGGACAAAATCATCGGACTGCAAGAGGTTAATGGAGTTCAGTCACCGATATTAGCAAGACAGGCTGTCGTCGTCATAATACGAGGCATTTTTGGAAACTGGCAACAACCCATTGGGTTTGCACTCCTCGGGGATTGTAATAACAGCGGGGACATCTCAAGGTGGATTGAACAGCTAATGGAAAGACTTATTGATGTTGGCTTAGATATTAGAACTTTTATTTCTGACCTTGAATCCGATCTGCTGTCTGAAGATAAGAAGAAATTGATTTCCACTGAAAGACCATATTTCTTTATAAATAACAGAAAAATATTCTATATAGTTGACTCCCTGCACTTAATTAAATCATTGAGAAACAACCTAATGGGAAATGACTTCCATTTTCATGGGTCTGTTGCTAAATATGAACATATTTTGCAGTTTTATGAAAGTGAGAAAAACAAGTCGTTAAAACTTGCTCCGAAGTTGTCGGAGAGTCACATTAAACCCTCAAATTTTGAGAAAAATCAGGTTCGTTACGCGACAGAGTTATTAAGTCATACAGTAGCAACCGCTATCTCATGCTATATCGATTTTCAAGCAATAAACGGAGCCGCACAAGATACTGTGAAGTTAATTAAAATTATAAATGACTTGTTCGACATATTGAATTCGTCAACCGCGCACTCGACGTGCGAGTACCAGCAAGCGTTCTGTGGCAGCGCGACACAAATAACATTCATGAATGAAATGCTCGAGTTCTTTAAATCCTTAAAACTAATTAACTCAACAACAGGACGAGATGTAACTTCAACTGCCAAGTTCATTAGGGGCTATCAAATTACGATAACGTCAATTCTACTTTTGTTTAACGATCTTACTATAGAAGGCTATAACAACTTATTGACTAGGCGTCTCAACCAAGACGTCACAAATATTTTCTTCGGCCATGTCCGAAGCAAGCGCAAAAGGGCTAGCACCAGACAATTTATGGCAGCTTTTAGAAAAATATTCTTTTCTAACATAATAAAAACTGGCAAACAAGGAAAAAGCTCAGGTGATTTGTCGCAATTACTTGTGAACACAGAAAAACTAGGAGTTATGTTGAGCGCTGAAACTGAAGAAAATGTGTTCGAAATGGATGCAGACTGTAATGGAACGAACACAGAAGCCAGTACTCACTCCATTTCGACTTCAGATTACAATAACATGGAATTGCCTGAAGATAATAAGTTGAGATATATTAGCAGTTACCTGTTTAAGAAATGTGTGACCTTACATGGTGGTTGCGAACAGTTGAAACAGAGTTTACTGCTGGATAATAAAAATGAAACAATAAAAATTGATGGTCTAACAAACAGAGATGATACTGACGTACAACTCAGTCCACCAGATAATTTCGATAACTTCGTAGAAGAAATGGAAAGGTACTATCAGAACTTTTTCAATAATTGCTACATCAATTCCAAAATAGCTAAATCCATTTTCGAAAGTATGAATCAACTAATCTACTGCGCTCCTTGTTCATGTTTTCCCATCAATTATGCCAAAAAACTATTTATTAGAATAAGAATTTATATTACTTTAAGAAATAATAACGAAGAGTTATGTAAACATCGATCTAGTAAGAAATTGTTTTCTGTTGCGAATTTGTGAACGTTATAAATTGAATTGCCAGTTATATTGCACCTGTTTTTTTAAGACCTGTTCAGACCTAAGAAGTATCCGTTTACTATGTTGGTATGCTACTGTTCTAACCAAAGCTTCCCTTTTTTGTTTTCCTTATAAATTGAATCTCAAAGTGGTAGCGAATACCTGTTATTTAAAACTGAACTGAAAGTCGTTCGTCGAAAAAAGTGGTCTTCAAAACTAAATGTAAGAAGTTAACTAATTGTAAGAATTATTTTAAAACTTGTAACCGAAGTATTATAAGAATTCATTAAACTTAAAACTTATTTCTTTTATTTTTCTATGATAGGTGAAGTAGAAAAAATGTGGGGATCCGAAAAACTCTTATAGGTAGTTTCAAGTTCTGCTTAATTTCCCTTTAATTAATTATGTAGCTTATACGCTACCTTTTATCAGATAGCAAGAACAATCTTTGTCATACAGATACAATAAAATCTCTTTTTGTAGTTTCGGTGCCTATAATTTATGTCATAGCATTAGTGCGTGCTGCAAAGGACGAAGACCTAAGGTTATCTTGATCCCCTCTACGTCCTCTTCATTGTTAGAAATAGCCCAAAGCTGTCAAAACGAATATCGGGCGAAAATAAACCTTCCTAGAACTGGATTTTTATTTTATATTAGTTACACATTTGGTGCAAATGGCGACTGGCGATCTCTTCAAGTTACATCTGGAATCGCATTTAGTTCACAAACTACTCAATCTAGAAAAATCTGTAGTAGGAATTTTCACAATTCGTTTCTTAGTTTTCTATATTTTATAATTTTGCAATCTTACAGATGTAAATTGTCAAATTGTGGATGTAGGTATTATCCTGAGAAATGAAAACAATGCACATATTTTGCTATACATACTTTAGGCATAGTTAAGTTACCATCTTGGTGTCGACGCCAGGTTAAAATGTACCGTTTACTTAGCATTTTTTTAAATCCCCCGAAAATATACACGCTAAGTAGCTGCACTTTTCCTTTTATGTCATGTTTTTAGTAGATCTAAAAATAATAGCAGAATAATTTATCCCCGGCTCCTCGGCTTAGGCATAGGCAAACATTAAAAAGTCTAATTTATATTACACCATAATTTATTCAGATATTTATTATTGCCTATTTCTAATATATACAGTAACTAGGTTTTATTTATCTTATCTAATTAAAATCTATATTGGTAATTACTTATTTTTACAAGGCAATTTAAACCTAAGTATGTTCTATAAAATATCCAACAATCAAATTACCTAGTAGGATTATATTATTCGTAGCCTAGTGGTTACGATCACGAATACATATTGGTAAAAGTAACACTATTTATCGACAAGTAACACATGAAAAATCATAACTAATTTTCCGAAATTGAGATGGGCCGACTAAGGAAACTTTAAACTAGAGACTATTTTTAAAAATTCTTATTTTTCTCAATTTAATTTTTCGCCATAACGATCTCAACAAATCTATAAGCAATTTTTATTTTCCGTTTCAATAAATTTATTTACGAACGCAATATAAGTTTTAGTTTTAATCACTCCGTGGTTATAATTCAAGCGAGATAAGAGCCTTTTGGCTAGAATTTATTAATGAAAATAGAAAATAAATTTTGTGAATGTCCCGTCTAGCCTGAAAATACAATTTTGTTGTCATTGAGTATATTTTCCTACGTGCGAGTGATTTCACTGGTGTTGACATTGTTGCGAGGTATATTCGTGGGCCTGTTTATATAGACGGTGGGGTTGTCGTGCGGGGGTCGCTGGAGGCGGCCGGGCGCCGGCGGCGGCGGGGGCTGCCTCCCCTGCTCTATTCTGATCGGCTGTGGCTGGGCTACGATGTCCTGCCGAGGCGCCATCCCTGGAAATCGATTGATGAACTAGTTAGTAAAGAAAAAATACACCTACCTCGTAAATAACTTATTTAACAATAACAGCAGTTTTCTTATATTATAGCAAGGGTGAAATTTGTTACAGTTTAGCAATAATATTCAATACAATTGAATAACGTAACTGAAACTGTATTTACTCGCGTTATCGATTTGCATAAGATATACAATAAATAATAATTTTATCTGATGATAAGACAAGTCCTTGAGCGGAGAATGCTAGATTATTCTGGTGAAGAGCAAACAAAAGTTAACTACATTATCTATTTGAATAAATTATTGTGTTATCAAAACAAAAAAAACCGGCAATTTTTCGTATGTACTTACGAAAATCCAAACCTAAGATGAAATGAAAAGATTTGTAGTTCTACTTGATTACTCTTAGGGGCTGGATAAGTTGTAAAATATGTTATGAAGACGTTATAAAGATGTTATGTTATAGGTACTTAACAATGTAGGTAAGATTTATTATGATTTTGATCGGGTGGTGCAAAAAATATTCAAAAAACGAAACATCCAACATAAAACATTGAAAAAAAATCTATCTCAATGAACAACACGCCTTTATTTAAATAATTTAAAGACAGTTATTCACTAGTATTTCCAAAATGAATACCTAGGACGTAAATATATTTAAAAAATATCATTAATATGTCTGCTTAATACCTGCTACAGAAAAACATCATGTGATTACTCACCTGCGTATTAAAATTGTTTAATTCAACTTAAATTTATAATGTGATTCAAAACTGTAATCTTGATTAACGTAATTAAAAACGCACACAGCACAGGTATATAAATTTTCACAAAAATAATAAAGTAATTTAAATTTTTAAGTTCTGAAGTAATAGGATGGTAGTTCGTTGGATCTCCCGCTGCGTGGGATGTTATTGTGAAAACATGTTACTTTGCTAAGCATTATCTTTGTGATAAGTTATCTGAAGTGATATTTATCAACCTAGGCAGCATATAATCCTAGCGTTTTACTGAAGTTGTTATGACTTTCAGAGCGTATTGACATTCGACAATAACTTGTGCAGAGTAGGGCAGTAAAATCTGATATATTGCTTGCAAAATAATTAAATCAGATAACATATTGGTATAGGTTTGTTTTTTAAAGATTCTTCATATCGCAGAGGCTAAAAGTCTAACAACCCCTAAGGATATTTTGTCTCGAATGAGTCGGATGCCATGTTAATCATGGGATGCTGTGTTAGGTTTAATCCCTGGTTGCGGAGAGTGACTTCCTTCACCTTATAACATAGTCGCGCATCTGCGTTTTGAATCAATTTGACTAGGTTGAAGGATGTCTCAGAATGCCTCAAAAAATCAAGTATCTAGATGAAACCTTGTTGAAACTTTGACGATGGAATACATCAGCTAAAGATCCTGCTAAAGATTTTTATCCGTCTGCAAAAAAAGATGGAGGTTCGTGATTTGGATGTGCTTGTTGGATCTGCTTTATGGTATTTGTTTAGACGGGAAAACTGCTGATATATGCATGAAATTTACAGACAGCACACCACACATCTGTCAAACTTCTGCAAGAGATTTTCAACCTTATCACAATAATGGAAGGTTAATGTTCGATTGGTAAAATTTGACAGATTTGGATAGGTTGACCTGCTGTCGCCTGTACTTTTATCGTGATAAGGAGCGCATTATCGACTGTACCGTGATTCTGATTGATATCTTCGGCATTATTCATTAAATTTTATCATAGATAGAAATGAGTTGGTACTTGTAAATTTACTTGGAAATTGTTACCTATTACTAACGTGTTTAGCGGTTTTTCGACTACTACAGGAAATAAGGAACAGTCGAATATAGCGTCATCTATGATTCACTCTTGAGTTTCATCTCGCATTTAACTTTTGAGGCAAAAAATATTAATCCGCGAAACGCTGTTGTCAGATTAATTTTTATTTAGATTTTTTTTCATCCTATACATGTATCTCGAGCATATATAGGTAAATCTTGATTTGTAAAAAGTCCCTTTTTTAAGGCTAAAGGACTGTGATCTGTTCACGAAATTATTGTCTGTTATTATTTGACAACTGACAACCAATGTCATAAAGCATAACTGTCTAGTTGACACTTCAATCAATGTGGTTTCGGATTTGTGGTTGCTGAAGTTCTCGATGTTACTAACTTTTTCTAGAAGTCTGACCAGTGATTCACCGTACGGAATAAAAGCATAGTGATCTGTGTTTACATCGTTAGTAGCGTGACATACTTCGAGCGGATTATTGTCAGTTTATGTGAAGTTTTGCTCGTACGAAAAGAAAAAGTGCATATAAGAAATGGGTTCTAATAATCCATCCCACACAAGTCATGTTTCTGCGGGGCAAGGGCAGTTGCTTCCTGTACAGAGCGGGCCAGTGCAGTCCAACTCCATCGCTAGTCATGAGCCTTCACGTGTATCTGTGCAACCGAGAGCACCCAGAAGTTTACAGGTACCATTAAATAACAAATTATTGATTTCTGCTCACATAACGTAGTCTTAAACTAATTCGTGGCTTTTGCAGGGTCTTTTGAAGTATGCTATGGAAGCAACACAAGCTGAAGATGCCCCAGGAAATGCAGAACTGCCTCGCATGGATGAAGAGGTTGGTGAAGTCTATAGTTAAAGTTATAATTTCTTACATAACATAATTATTTGCAAGTTTAAGGGTAAGTTGCACCATTCAACTCCAAGAAATCTATACCATAACCAGTCATGAACTTGACAAATCAGCGTTTTGACCATGAAAATGGTTCTGTCATAGTTAATGGTGCAACTCACCGTTACTGTTCAATAATTAAAAAGATTACATCATGCATTTCAGAGGCGTCAATTCCTAGAGGAAGCTTTGAGGAGTTTGACTGTAAACGTGACAGAGGTACTTGACAATGCCATCAAAGTTCTCACAAACTCTGAGAAGATGAATAACATCCAGAAGGACGATCAGCTGCCTGATGAAGTGAAGAACTCTTTCACCGTCTTACTGGATCATGTTGATAATATTGATGTGGCTAATGGTAAAAAATCATTGCATATCTTTTTTTTCAGTCATACAACCTACTGCCATTTAAATAATCTCTACAGATCCACAAAGTTCTCCATCATGTCTATCTAGCTGCTAAACACTTAATCTGGTATCTCACAAGTCTAGAACAGTGGCGTAGCGTGGCGGGGGCGGTGGGGGCGGCACTATTTAGGGGGCGGCAAAATTTAAGAAAGAAAGAAAAGAAACATTTATTTGCATAGAACAATAAATAATAATATTTGAACCATTTTATATTTTTACTGCAACCAGAAATTCTGACCGATTGAAAGGAGCACGGAATTTTTGATTACTTATTTTGTGACGAATTCGGCCGAGCCGCCCCTATGTGCGAAGTGTGTGCAGCACACAGGGGCGGCACAAAAATTAAGAGATTATTGGCGCAGCATGTGAGGTTCACGACGCGAGTGCCCCGGGCGTCACTTATTAAAATTATTTGTTGTATAGTCTTCAAACTAAAAAAATTTCGCGCTCGCTTCGCTCGCGCAATTTCAATCCTCCACAGTTTTTCTGTGTTTATCGTTTAATCATCAAACTAAAAAAATATTGACGCCCGTTTCACTCGCGCCTTTTCAATGCTATCACTTCTTTTTCTGTGTTTACCTTTTACACATAAAACTTAAAAACCAAATTCGCGCTCGCTTCGCTCGCGACATTTCAATACTCTCGCTTTTTTTTCTGTTTATCTTTTAAACATAAAACTATTAAGAAAATACGCGCTCGCTCCGCTCGCGCCGAGGGTCGCGATATAGAGTTTCGTAGAAATAGTCCGGTCAAGTTAGCATCAAAAATAGGGGTAAGGTTACATTAATTCGCACCTTGCTANTAAAAACCAAATTCGCGCTCGCTTCGCTCGCGACATTTCAATACTCTCGCTTTTTTTTCTGTTTATCTTTTAAACATAAAACTATTAAGAAAATACGCGCTCGCTCCGCTCGCGCCGAGGGTCGCGATATAGAGTTTCGTAGAAATAGTCCGGTCAAGTTAGCATCAAAAATAGGGGTAAGGTTACATTAATTCGCACCTTGCTAAAAATTGGCATGAATATTGGGAACCCTATTATACACAATTTGTCAATTATCCACATGAATCCGAAGTGTGGAAAAAAAGTTATTCAAGGTCAAATGTTGCAAAAATCGGTTTTTTGAGTTTTCCAGCTAAACGGTAAGTTTTATAATAAAAGTATGTGAACAAAAATTATTTATTATGCAATTATCTATAAAAAATGTTTTTACACTTTTTTCCTACGAATCATTATTTCGGAGATACAGCGATGCAAAATGTTAAAAAGTTGTATTCTTAATAATACGCACAGGACGCACACGTTTCCGCGCCCCCCGCGAGGTAGTGTACATGGCGCGTTTATTTTTAACATTTTGCATCGCTGTATCTCCGAAATAATGATTCTTAGGAAAAAAGTGTGAAAACAATTTTTGGAAATAATTGCATAATAAATAATTTTTGTTCACATACTTTTATTATAAAACTTACCGTTTAGCTGGAAAACTCAAAAAACCGATTTTTGCAACATTTGACNAATAATACGCACAGGACGCACACGTTTCCGCGCCCCCCGCGAGGTAGTGTACATGGCGCGTTTATTTTTAACATTTTGCATCGCTGTATCTCCGAAATAATGATTCTTAGGAAAAAAGTGTGAAAACAATTTTTGGAAATAATTGCATAATAAATAATTTTTGTTCACATACTTTTATTATAAAACTTACCGTTTAGCTGGAAAACTCAAAAAACCGATTTTTGCAACATTTGACCTTGAATAACTTTTTTTCCACACTTCGGATTCATGTGGATAATTGACAAATTGTGTATAATAGGGTTCCCAACATTCATGCCAATTTTTAGCAAGGTGCGAATTAATGTAACCTTACCCCTATTTTTGATGCTAACTTGACCGGACTATT
>NWSH02000085.1:4254148-4271371 GCA_002382865.2 Heliothis virescens
CACATACTTTTATTATAAAACTTACCGTTTAGCTGGAAAACTCAAAAAACCGATTTTTGCAACATTTGACCTTGAATAACTTTTTTTCCACACTTCGGATTCATGTGGATAATTGACAATTTGTGTATAATAGGGTTCCCAACATTCATGCCAATTTTTAGCAAGGTGCGAATTAATGTAACCTTCAATGTCTATTTTGACCGGACTAAAAGGGGGTCTTGCCATAAAAAAGGTCGAAGGGGGAGCTGTCTTTTAAGGAATTATCAGTGCCATAAAAAAAATGAACCTTCCTCAAAAAATATTTTGTCTTTCTCTCTGAAGCAATATTTTGCTGTAGACACTGATGGTACACTAAAAGAATTTCACTGAAAATTTTTATAAATCTTCGATTTTTCGCTCTCAAAATACTCTTGAGTTAAAAAGTATATTAGTAGTAAAGTTGCCGAAATATTTGTATTTACTGTCTTAACCCTTGTCCTCAATTCTCAAAGTCCTCAATGAAATCATTTTTTTTAACTTTTTTTTTTTGGAACCTGTAAAAAGTCAGGGGCGGCAAAATTGTCTTCCGCCCCGGGCGGCGTACAGCCACGCTACGCCACTGGTCTAGAATACAAATGATTGACAAATTTAACTTAACTTCATCATCATTATCGTCAGCCTTTTTATCATCTCACTGCTAGGCAGGTTTATTCTATGCACCCTTGCTAAATGCGTGTTGGTGGTTTCAGACTTTATAGTCCATTTTTCGTCAAGATGTTTTCCTTGGTGTCTAGGATATAAGAAAGTACATACATGTAAAGCCACCACAACCTGTTTTCACAAATTTCAGATTTCCACAAGATGGGAGGTTTCGCCATGTTCCCGATATGCTACAGCAGTAAGAATGCAGAACTGAGAGAGCGGGCCAGTGCTGTACTAGGCACGCTGTGTCAGAACAACCCATACTGTCAGACCAGGGCGCTGGAGTGCGGTCTCCTGCATGTATTGCTGAACTTGGTGCAAACTGAACAGGGGCATACACTTACTAAGTGCCTTTATGCTATCTCATGTGAGTAATCTTGGCTTACAGTGGATTTCTATAACCAATCTATTGATTATGGTTTACAGATTGAATTTTGACATAAGCTCCTTATAAATTTTGCCAATTTCTAATTTTAAAACAATGGATAGATAAGTTATATGAATCTGAAGTATGTTATAGCTTCTTTGGTCTGTTACTATTACTTACCGCAAGCAGAAAATAAAATTGATTTGCCAATTTATATTCCAAGAACTCGAGAACTTACTTTGTCCAAACAATTTCGATTACTTAGACAATTGTTAAAAGAAGTATTTAATAACTATTTTCAAAAATAGTTTGGTTCTCAAAATAAGAACTAAAACTTCTCATTTAAAAAAATATTTTAAATTCGCAAACTGACTAATAAATTTCGTTTTTCAGGTTCTACTCGTGAGTACGAGCCCGCCTGTCGCGAGCTGATCGCTCAGGGCGGCTGCTGTACCCTGGTGGATGTACTGAGAGCACCAGAACCTGCTGCAAAGACGAAGGCTGCCTTCCTCATCAGATATTTCTGCCAACATTATCCAGAAGCGAAAAGTAAGAAGTATTTAATATGAACTTAATACACCTCTTTCCTAAAAGTTTGTTCATATGTCTGAGTCTGTTTCCTGTTAAATGTAGCTTTGATAATTTTGATCATAAAATTGCGCAATCTCGCCACATACCTAAAAATTTTAACTGCATTATTTACTTCAGTTACTCAGGGTCTTTTACAAAAAAGTTAAACACGCTATCATCACGTGTTTTGGAAAATTCTCCATAAACCATATTTTAAACACATGACGATCGTCTGTTTAACTTTTTTATGGTAAGACCCTAAATATTTATTCTCTATGGTAAAAATATACTTATGATTTCTGATAAATGGAAAAAAAATTTTGCTGTGTTATTTGCTGATAAAGGTGCCTAACAACTATTTTGTTTTATTTTCAGAACAATTCATTAAACAAAATATAGTACCAATTATAATTTCTAAGATTAATGAAAATCGGGATGAGAGTACGGAGCACCTGCTAAACATTTTACAAATCCTAGTCTCCAGCAACGATGCTACAGTTCTCAACCAATGTAGGGACCCTCGGTGTAACCTGAAGAATGTTCTGGAAAACCATCTAAGTAGACCAGAACTGAGTGATGATAGATTCATTGAAGAAAAAGAGTACTGTCAAGAGTTACTGCATAATGTTTTTAGTATTAATGTAAATGAGCAGGCTAGGAGGTAGTGTTAAGAGCTGATTAGGTTATTTGTTTTGTTTTTGTACTCAATTTTTAACTTCACAGAAAGAGGAACACCATTTGACTCATTTATAATGATGTGCTAGATAATTTAATACAAACAATATTCCATTTGTTCCCTAATTAAACTGTGAATTATATGAAATATGGTGCAGACAAAACAGTATACTTGTATATAGATATTGTTCTGCAGGTGTAAATGAATAACTTAGTTGTAAATGCTTATGCTAAATGTTTGTTTGAGAAGCTTCAGGGTTTTTATATGCTGATTTTTGTGGAATCTTAATTGGTATCTGTGTTCTCAATCTCAAATGTGATTGTTACTGTATTTTTTTCTGGATGAGTGTTAAAACTTTTATTGCACTGTCAAATAGCTAAGGTCCGCCAAGGTTCTTACAGCGCTTTCACACTACCGGATTATCTGCTCGATAAAAAAAAAAAACCAACGGAAATACCAGCAAAAAATTGGCAAATGTGAAAAGCGCTGTTAATTGTTTAATTGTAATGTTTGAACTGCCCACTAGCATTTATAAGCATGTACCTGATTAATTTATTTTGAATTCATTCGAAATAAGTACTTATTCCAATCTGCATTCAACACCACACAACCAAAAAACTGGCTACCATTCCGTAGTGTCTATTAAATGGCCAAAAATCATGTATTTTGTGCAGAAGATAGGACGGGGGCTCAAATATTCATTTTATGTAACAGTATACTCAATATTCTGTGAATATTTCAAGCGTTTAGTACATATATTATGTTGCCGTTATCATTTCGAGAAAAGAAATAGGTTTGTTGTATGGTGGCCCCTAAAATTTAAAATTTTAGTTTCCGGTGTTTGTTGTTATAGCGGCAACAGAAATACATCAAGTGTTTGTTTTACGCAGCATCATGCGTATATTTTTTTGTAATTTTACGAATCGCACACATGAGCTACAGCTTAATATTATTAACAAGAACAACAGCGACTTAATTATGTAAATAATAAAGTTTTTAAGTTGTAAAAGTTTGTTTTATTTGTGAAAGTAACAGATGTAAGCACATATTTTGATTAAATTGGTGGGTAAGAATTATTATGTTGCATTGAATCGCATTGCAGGTATTGAACCAAATAAATATGCATATTTCGATCATGGAAAGTCTTTGATCGAGTTTTTTATTTCAGTAATTTGAACTTAGTACTCTACAACATGGACTCTTTCGCGAGCCTCCTCATCTTCCTCGTCAGAGGGGGGGCTGCCAGCGTCCTCCTCGGATGAGGGGGGGCTGCCAGCGTCTTCCTCGGATGAAGGGGGGTTGCCAGCGTCTTCCTCGGATGAGGATCCGTTGCTCTCTTCGGAGGAGCTCTCGCTGCTACCAGGGATGATGGCATCGCTGTCCCAGTCGAAGTTGATGCCGGTCACCTCTGTGAACCAGTCGTGGTAGTGGCCGGGGCGCACGTAACCTGAAGAACGAGATAAGGAAATTAGTAACTTCAAAAGTGCAATGTTAGCAAATGATAGGTTCAGTCTTCAAAGAAGCTAGAACAATTTAGGTACAATCAAGAAATATAACAAGAAGTTAGTATAGGATATCGTCGTCGTCACAGCCTAAAAACATCCACTACTAGACGAAGGTCTCCCCCAATTGAGAAGATTTACCCACACCCGCCGCGAAGATGCTTCAATAAAATGTTTACCTAGAGAATTAGCTCCAAGAAGACATGAAAGCATTGTTAAAGCTACACAGCTTACCTGAGGGGAAGGGGCTGTTGCATCCAGCGGTGGATCCGAAGCTCACAATACCAACTTGAGTGCGTTCACCGTCAGCGTCAACAATGGTCAGGGGGCCACCGCTGTCACCCTGTTATAAGACAGAAGTGTTAGTAGGACACATCTTGAATTAAAATTGCTCCCAAACCTAAAGATACGAGATACCTAAGGATGCGAGACCTTTCTCGTATCCTTAGGTCGGGGACATTTTTGCTAATTTATCGAGAGCCATTTTTTTTATGGTCGGGGAGTGAGCAAAGAATGACAAAAGAAATTCGGATAACCGGATCGATGCTATTACAGAACTTAAATCTGAAATAGACATTTACCTGGCAAGAAGACTGTGAGGGGTTGTCGTAGTAGCCAGCGCAGATGGTCTGTTCCTTGATGACCTGGCTGGTAGGGTACCATCTCAGGCACTCTTCGTTGGAGACACCGCGCTGGTACACCCATAGGAGGATTTCAGAAGCAGCACCACCTAAGAAGATAAGCGGATTGGTGTTATCTCAAAAAGCAAATGTAGCCCAATTTTCCTTATAATAGGACTTTAGGTCTACAAAGCGGAGTGGAGTAGAGAAGCATTTTAACAACCAAAAGAATTCCGTTATTCAGGCATCTCGTCCCCACTCACCCTCGTGACTATATTTATTGGGCATCTTTTGTGTAAGATTGAGTTAGAAGATACTGACCGTTCCAGAGATCGTCGGTACGGCCGAAGCCGCTGACAATCATGGTGACTCCTTCGTAGTTGATGTTCTTCTGGGCGCTGCTCATCAGACGGGATGGCTGTACGTTGGCTGCGGAAGAGTAGATAATTAATTACTAATCAAAGTATCGACTGGTAAGCTTATCAGGCATTTATAATGGGAATGGACTTCTTAATTTTTCGTGAATGATGAATCCTTCATTCCCCTTTTCTCTAATTTATTAGTTACGTAGGTACATGTTGAAAATATCTGTTCATCGTAGCTCAGGTTTTGTAGAAGATTAAATCTCTATCTCAATGAAGATTCTAAGGAATAATACCCTTATATTGAGAAAACAGCTGGATACTCAACAAGAACCTAATCAGTTAATAACATAACGAACAGTCTCCATAATGTCTCAGTCATGTCGATTGTCGCCCCTTCTTTTATTTACATTTTTCTACAGAGTGTTCTTGCCACTTACCAGAGTATTCGATGTGGTGGTCAAGCCCGACCAGAGCGAGATCAGCAGTCTGCACTCCAGCCCTGATCTCATCGTACTCAGGGTGGATGTACTTGTTGGCAGATTCCACCAGGATCTCGGGGCGGGTCAGGTTGGTCAGACCGAAGCGGACTACGAAGGTGATGCGGCTGTGAACAAAGAATAGGTTTTGGTTAGGATTTTGTACTATTGAAAACTGTGGTGGTGAGAAGGTGGTGCTAAAGGGGTATAAGTCCAGTCGGTGTCATCGTCGTCACGGCTTAAAACGCCTTCTGCTACCCTGCTGGACAAAGGCCTACCCCAAGCCGGGTAGATTTGCCCATACTCACCGCGCTGGGCATTCCTAGTTGGGAGTGCAGTGTAGGATATTTTCAGCTTTGAAGATGCTGATGCCCATCTCCAAGCAAGACATTTAATATCACACATGGTACTCTGTGGTGGTTAGGTGTACCGCCACCAGTCGGACGCCACAGTGTGTACCACGGGCAGGTGAGGTTGGCAATTGGGAAAGGATGATATAGGTTTGGAGTAAAAGAGGATACTCCACATATGGTGTATTTCTATAGTACAATGAACTTTATTTTTGCGTTTCTATAATCAACGGATGTGCCTAAACAAAAATAGGTGTATTGGAATTAAGATTCCTAAAGAATTTTTATCGCGTTAAGCTTGATTATGATTTCGCAAATTATTTTTAATGCCGTAGAAAATTAAGTAATTCCCCAAGATAAGCTTATTTTCGTTTCGATATTGTGATAACAGGAAAATATTCGCCGGATGGAAGCTCTTTAAGTACTTACGTATAAGGATAAGGATTAATTTTTTACCAAGATTAAACAGGCTTTAGGTACTGATCTAGAGAACAAAATAATGCTGGATAAAACCACTATTACTTAAGGTACTTACTGATAAGTGATACTTTAAGTAATAGTATACCTATTTTGGGGGTTGTATTGACTCTATGGCCATGGCATATACCATGACTACATCAAAACTAGACAAATCTCAAGAGATTTTCAACAAGTTTCAACAAGTTGAGCTCAACTTTGATTCGCGTTTCGATATTTGGATCATATTCCAGAAAGGACATATCTAAATGACCTTATCCTCTTAAACTTACTCTAAAACTGATAAGCTTTGCCAGGTTCTAATACTTACTTAGCCAGACAGTGAGCAGCAGTCAGCACCCATTTGTTGTGAATGAGAGAGCACCCGCAAGAGCTGACGCCTCCAATGGAGCTCACCATACGGAGACTGCCTTGGTAAGGGATCTGGCCCTCCACTGCCGGCCAGCCAGCCACGATCCTGGAGGCTGAGAACTCAGCTGCAAGAACAAGTAATTTCTTATTAGAATATTTTAGGGGTGAATAGAAGTGTTAGTATGCTCGAGCCTAAGTAACAGACGTAATGGATCCACCGATCGTAAGGTAAAGCAACGTTTGGCGCGGTTTGGATGGGTGACTTTCGATGANGCTGCTCATCAGACGGGATGGCTGTACGTTGGCTGCGGAAGAGTAGATAATTAATTACTAATCAAAGTATCGACTGGTAAGCTTATCAGGCATTTATAATGGGAATGGACTTCTTAATTTTTCGTGAATGATGAATCCTTCATTCCCCTTTTCTCTAATTTATTAGTTACGTAGGTACATGTTGAAAATATCTGTTCATCGTAGCTCAGGTTTTGTAGAAGATTAAATCTCTATCTCAATGAAGATTCTAAGGAATAATACCCTTATATTGAGAAAACAGCTGGATACTCAACAAGAACCTAATCAGTTAATAACATAACGAACAGTCTCCATAATGTCTCAGTCATGTCGATTGTCGCCCCTTCTTTTATTTACATTTTTCTACAGAGTGTTCTTGCCACTTACCAGAGTATTCGATGTGGTGGTCAAGCCCGACCAGAGCGAGATCAGCAGTCTGCACTCCAGCCCTGATCTCATCGTACTCAGGGTGGATGTACTTGTTGGCAGATTCCACCAGGATCTCGGGGCGGGTCAGGTTGGTCAGACCGAAGCGGACTACGAAGGTGATGCGGCTGTGAACAAAGAATAGGTTTTGGTTAGGATTTTGTACTATTGAAAACTGTGGTGGTGAGAAGGTGGTGCTAAAGGGGTATAAGTCCAGTCGGTGTCATCGTCGTCACGGCTTAAAACGCCTTCTGCTACCCTGCTGGACAAAGGCCTACCCCAAGCCGGGTAGATTTGCCCATACTCACCGCGCTGGGCATTCCTAGTTGGGAGTGCAGTGTAGGATATTTTCAGCTTTGAAGATGCTGATGCCCATCTCCAAGCAAGACATTTAATATCACACATGGTACTCTGTGGTGGTTAGGTGTACCGCCACCAGTCGGACGCCACAGTGTGTACCACGGGCAGGTGAGGTTGGCAATTGGGAAAGGATGATATAGGTTTGGAGTAAAAGAGGATACTCCACATATGGTGTATTTCTATAGTACAATGAACTTTATTTTTGCGTTTCTATAATCAACGGATGTGCCTAAACAAAAATAGGTGTATTGGAATTAAGATTCCTAAAGAATTTTTATCGCGTTAAGCTTGATTATGATTTCGCAAATTATTTTTAATGCCGTAGAAAATTAAGTAATTCCCCAAGATAAGCTTATTTTCGTTTCGATATTGTGATAACAGGAAAATATTCGCCGGATGGAAGCTCTTTAAGTACTTACGTATAAGGATAAGGATTAATTTTTTACCAAGATTAAACAGGCTTTAGGTACTGATCTAGAGAACAAAATAATGCTGGATAAAACCACTATTACTTAAGGTACTTACTGATAAGTGATACTTTAAGTAATAGTATACCTATTTTGGGGGTTGTATTGACTCTATGGCCATGGCATATACCATGACTACATCAAAACTAGACAAATCTCAAGAGATTTTCAACAAGTTTCAACAAGTTGAGCTCAACTTTGATTCGCGTTTCGATATTTGGATCATATTCCAGAAAGGACATATCTAAATGACCTTATCCTCTTAAACTTACTCTAAAACTGATAAGCTTTGCCAGGTTCTAATACTTACTTAGCCAGACAGTGAGCAGCAGTCAGCACCCATTTGTTGTGAATGAGAGAGCACCCGCAAGAGCTGACGCCTCCAATGGAGCTCACCATACGGAGACTGCCTTGGTAAGGGATCTGGCCCTCCACTGCCGGCCAGCCAGCCACGATCCTGGAGGCTGAGAACTCAGCTGCAAGAACAAGTAATTTCTTATTAGAATATTTTAGGGGTGAATAGAAGTGTTAGTATGCTCGAGCCTAAGTAACAGACGTAATGGATCCACCGATCGTAAGGTAAAGCAACGTTTGGCGCGGTTTGGATGGGTGACTTTCGATGATGAGTAGGTATCTCCGTGTTTAAGAAGGCATGTTAAATTGGTGGGCCCCAAAAAGTCTACCAAGGGGTACTTATCGGGTAGCTGGACTACCCGATAAGTAACAGGGTTGAGGAGGTCGGATAGTCAGTCGCTCGTGTGCAACACCGGTTATCTAGAAGCTGACCACAATATGATTGGAAAGAGGCTACAAGCAGATGATGATGAGAAGTGTTCAAGACACTACGTTTGATATCACTCGTAGCAGTGTTTGTTGGCTACGCCGTAGCATTTTAGGCGTGGTAGCTTTGTGTCCAATACGTAATCCTATGTAGTAAAATTTTGGACTTTTTTGAAATACCATTCGTTTTCGGTAGTTCAACGCCATAGGTTTGTATCAAAATTTCATGAATATCAATAAGCATTCATGCATACAATATAGAAGATACTTACCATCTCTCAAGTCCTCAATAATGGCGGGGTCGGCATTCAGAAGCCCTCCCTGAAATAACACAATTTTGATATAAACATCTGCTGTTTTACGACAATCATAAGCCCAATGAGTAAGCATTTCGTTGGTAGGTTATTGGTTATCAAAAGATAGCCTTATCTTGTTAAATCAGTGTAAAAGGGTAATTACATTGATAAATTAGGTATTTAGGTAATATCTAGCTTTATTTTTCGAACAAATAGTTTCTTTTTGTTTTTGTAAAGAATAGAATGCGTTTTCAGGCAAAGTGGATGGACATTTAAGGGTTTTTCAGGCTCTAATTCCACACAATTGGAGAGGAGCGGAGAAGTTTTTGAACAAGTTATAGAATTTCTCCGCTAAGGTACCTATAGGTACCTGTAGACTACTAGTGAGTGGGTGGAGACAAGAGGTTTGAATAGCTTAAATATTTTGCCTGTTCGAAAAGTTCTCCGCTTTGATTTGCTTCAGTGGACTCTGGGATTAAGTACAAGAAAATCTAAAAAATATTTAGCATTATTTTGAGGTATTGTCTATTGATCTCTTGCAACTCGTATCACTACATAGTTTAAAAAAAAGTTACTTACTCTGTCTCTATATACCTATGCATACTTAAATCTTTAAAACTACGCAATGGATTTTGATGAGGTTTTTAATTGATAGAGTAATTGAAGAGGAAGGTTTATGTATAACAACATCCATTAAATATCAACATTGCACCCTTGCGAAGCCAGAGTGCTTAGCTAATAAACAAATAAAACGAAAGACCTGAAGCGTGAGCCTATTTAGATAAGATGGATTAATAGATATGACTATATGACGTCAATCACAAATAATGAGGAACGGAAATGCGGATAATTGAACTAATCTAGACTATTTTTAGGTTTTGAAAAGTTGAAGAGTTGGTTTGTTTGCTTGAACGCGCTAATCTTAGGAACTACTGGACCAACCAGAGAAATTCTTCCGGTGCAAATACCGGAGCCCATTAGCCTATTTAACGAGGAAAGCTATTTTATATCCGAGTGCGTGGATTAGTTCTCACGAGACGTAGGTGAAACCGAAGGTGGAAGCTAGTATTTTTCATATTTGGGAACTCAACTACTCTGACTTCACATTCATTAAAGATTATAAATATTTTTCTGCTGTAGATTTAAGAGGAAACATCGATAAACTTTTGATATGGGTAAATTGATACCAGAATTTGGTTTCAGAATTTTGTGAAAGATTTACCGCGACCCTGGTACACAAAGGCCTCCAGATGAAACATGGTGGATTTTATATATCCCGTAATAGTCTACCACTCCACGCAATAACTACATCGGCATCATTTGTAAATTTCCAGGCAAAAAAACTCCGTAATTTTAATTCATGCTACTGCAATGTATCATATTTTACCAATCGCAACATTAACCTTCTACTATTGTGATAAGGTTGATAATCTTTTGCAGAAATTTGTCAGATTATGGTAACTTGATGTGCTGTCTGTACATAAGTGAATCCGCCAATAAATAAAAAGCCTCACCTGCACGTATCCCAAAACGAATAAAAGTCCCAACAAGTAAGCAGCCGCCATCTTGGACGTCCCTGTGGCGAGTGATCACTTGTAATGTAATTAATCGTTAAATTAACTCATCCTATCAATATGAGAATTAAGTGATTATAATGTGGTAATCATCGTGGCTTATGATATAAATAATTAATACGTATTAAACTGATTAATTTCTGTAGATGTTTCTGATTACGGATTTCGTCTGAGTAGGGTCTCCAAACTTTGTATGGGAATTGGGAATCGTACTGAAGGGGGGTTCAAAGATTGATTGTAATGACTCTTATCTAGGTATAGATTGTTATCTTTGATTGATTAATAAGTGAGCACAAGATGAGATAACATTTTATAATGTCGGGTCCACTATGATAAAAAAACAAAACTGCGTGCCGGCCGCCTCATGTTCCGCGATCAGCTTACAAAAGCGGATTCGGTTGTGGTTTTCCACAGGTCGAGCGGTTTCTGTGTGAAAAGTTCAAGCTGATTACATAAAAGCTAGAAAAATATGGGAGCCGCTACCCCGCCCACCAGCTGCGTGCGGTATCGTGATGACACGGCACCACGGTCTCAAATATCAATAAAGACTGCATTAAATAAAATCTCAATAAAAACAGTATATAAATACTAAAATGCTTTTATTTATTCCTTAATCACTCAGTTAATACTCGACGACACGAACGCCCTCAGCAACTGCGTCATTGATGTCATTCTCCTCAGAAGATGGGCTGTTGACAGCATCCTCATCAGAGGAGCTCTCGTTGCTGTCGGGGACGATGGCATCGCTGTCCCAGTCGAAGTTGATGCCGGTCACTTCTGTGAACCAGTTGTGGTAGTGGCCGGGGCGCACGTAACCTATGAAAGGTGTACAGAAAATCAGCTGAATTTCTCGCCGTTTTTGTGAGAAAATAGGAATGCCTGTCTGTGATTAAGCAACTATTTGCGGACTATGATATTATGTCTTGCGCAGCCGGCTGATCTCCGTAAAGAGAACAGCCGCCGTGACAATCGTACATGGCCGTCGCCATTATTATTATAGCCTCCTTCATGATATATGAGTCTAATTTAGTTCTAGAATCGAATTAATTAATATACTAGTTTATGTCCTCACCTGAAGGGTAGGGGCTGTTGCATCCAGCGTTTGCTCCGAAGCTGACGATTCCGACTTGTGTAATCTCACCGTCCGCATCAATTATGGTCAGCGGGCCACCGCTGTCACCCTAATGATCAAGACAATAATATAAATAAGCGTACAAATCTACAGCAAAAATAATCTTTATTTAGAGGGCTCAAAGGTAAACACAGGGTAAATAAACTGATCACTGTATTATCCAAAATTTTACCTGGCAAGATGACTGTGAGGGGTTGTCGAAGTAACCAGCGCAGATGGTCTGTTCCCTGATGACTGGGTTGTTAGAGTACCACCTCAGACACTCCTCGTTGGATACTCCTCTCTGGGGTACCCATAGAAGGATTTCGGAAGCCGCACCACCTGGAAGAATGTTCATTTTATTGCAGGAATATTTTTCTTTTATAGGAATTGAACAATAAAATCTACTCTATATGGCAGTCGCTATGGGGATCGTATAACTACCAGCAAAGTTTTTAGTTAACTCCTTTAATATGTGGATAGCTGGCTTCGTTATTACATAACTACATATGAAATAAGAAGTTCTATAGATACTGACCGTTCCAGAGATCGTCGGTACGGCCGAAGCCGCTGACAATCATGGTGACTCCTTCGTAGTTGATGTTCTTCTGGGCCTTGCTCATCAGACGGACTGGCTGCACGTTGGCTGTGGAAGAAAGTAATGTGTGTAATTGATAATTTAAAAAATAAGAGAGCGTAATTTTGTTTGTCTAGTTGTATGTCAAACCACCATAGTCCAATGTTCCCGAAACGCTGAAGACCGCAACAAATGGAGACGCATCGCGGGAGCTGCATTATTATCAAAAGAAGATGCATCATCATAAAATCACGACCACTCTGTCAAGAGTGAACGACTGAAGAGAGAGTTGTATGTACTTTTGTCTGCCTCGTTGGTCTAGTTGTCGCATAGCCGACTGCTGAGCACGAGGTCTCGGGTTCGATTCCCGGGACGGGCCGAAATCGCTTTGTGGGTTTTAGAAACTTTCACAAAGCAGCCCGGAGTTGGAAGTTGGTGATTGATACACCCGTGCATCGGAGAGCACGTTAATGTCGGTCCTGCGCCTGATCTCTCGCCGGTCGTGTCGGATTGCCGTCCCATCGGGTTATGAGAGTGAGGGAATAGGGAGTGCACCTGTGTCTGCGCAAATGCTTGTGCACTATAATATGTCCTGCGCAGCTGGCTGATCTCCTTATATGAGAACAGCCGCCGTGGCCGGCAATCGGCTAGGACGCCATCATGTACTTTCTAAGTATATCTTAGACACCAATAGCTGATTAAAAGGTGAAGCAAATTCCAAGGAAACTTGGACTATAAAGTCTGAAATCACCAACACACATTGAGCAACACATTAACGCTTTTCTTCTCCGTGTGAGAGGAGGCCTGTGCCCAGCAGTGGGGCGATAAAAAGGTTGATGATGATGATGATTCGATGAAACGTAACTTTTCAACGCATTTTAAACACAGTTAGCAACTAACCAGAGTAGGGTATGTAGTGGTCAAGTCCGAGCAGCGCCAGGTCAGCAGTCTGCACTCCAGCCCTGATCTCATCGTACTCAGGATGGATGTACTTGTGAGTAGTCTCCACTATGATCTCTGGACGAGTCAAGTTGGTCACGCCGAAACGAACCACGAACGTGTCGCGGCTGTAACAGATAACATGAGTTTGAGGACATCAGAATCCTATTGATTGGGCAAAAGAGGTGTTTAAAAGACATACTTTGTAATCTTCAATTGGATAGTTATGAATAATTTCGTTGAAGAAAAAAGAATATGTAGTTAAGTGGACTATGCCACACAAACTGCAATTTTTAATTTCAGTAATATTGTTCTAGCCGAAAATGTTTTCGATGGCCTATACATATAAAGAGATGGTGCATCTGCATGCAATACTGAACCAGCAAATTACAGCTCAATTAGATCTTAAAAATATAATTAACCAATACTCACTTAGCCAAGCAATGAGCTGCAGTCAGAACCCATTTATTGTCGATAATAGAGCCTCCACACGAGTAGACGCCGCCGATATTGTCTACCATGCGGATACTGGTCTGGAATGGTATCTGGCCTTCTACAGCTGGCAGACCTGCCACGATCCTCGCTGCTGTTGGCTGCGCTGTAAAATAAAGAACATTAAATTAAAAAAGAGGTATTTATATTCATTAATCATGGGTACCTAGTCAGATGACAAGCAATTACTTAGTTCGCCGATTTCATTTATGAATCACTAGCTTCCAACAGCAGTTTTTACACCCGCTTCCCAAGGTAACTTCTTATGCATAAAAGCTACATTACTTACAGTGTATGCGTATACGCACATAAGTGCGTGCAGAAGTAATGAGCATGCACAACTACGCATTCACAAACTTCCGCAAATCGTAAAATGTACGTCAAATCTTTTCAACATAAATCAATATCCAAAACACCGAATCGATCACCTCGTACTGTTGTCGACTGGAGGCATTAAGCAGCTATTATGACAGATGCCGTAATTGTAGGTATTTTTAATTAGATAATCAGGAAAGTAAATTCAATGATAATATAGTTATACGACCTTACACTGTTGTAGGAAATAACACAGAACGGGTAAAATAGTAAAAGCTCTTTACCATCTCGAATGTCTTCGATAATTGCTGGCTCTGCAGTTAATTTCAAGCCCTAAAACAGAAGAGAAGATTGTAGTTAATAAGATGTATAAGTCTGTTACCTAAGAAGATTGTTAGACAGGTACTTATAACTGATAGCAGGATTTCACCAAAATTGTTAGGGCACATTTACTCTTGAACAAATATGCGCAAAGATTGGATTTTCACAGACATTTTTGAAATGTTCACACTGATGTTTTACTATTTGTTAGGCCAAAAGCAATCTTGAGCGTGAGCGTCACAGTACCGGTGTAACACACCGGTGGAATTTCGTGTGAAACCACACATGTTGACCAATCAGAGCTCAACTACTGTGGGTTGTAGCAGGGTGACAATTTACACAGTAAGTCCCGTTATGTCTCTGAACACGTTACTCTGTAGTTCTTTCTCTGTTTACAATAACTTTAAAAGCTTAGTGGCGCCCACCGTGGGACTATTTTATGATGACTATTCGATCCCAAATTCGCTAGTAGAGTATATTTTTTTTAGGTCTAAGAACTACAAATTTTATTCAGTCAAGTTAATGGTTTAGCGTACTACTAAAAATACCGAGCTGTTTGCCTCAGGAAGCAAACACTACAATATTCCAAAATCAGTTAGTATGGAAGTATTAGATTCTAATCAACCTAATATGGAATTAATGCCCATAATTGAAAGTTTTTCTTAAACTTTCTTCAAAATTAATATTCTATATATCTTTACACCCTTTTTCGATTTCACTTTAATCGTCACATTATACGTTAATTTTATCATCACGGTGAGGGCTCACCTGGGCGAATGCCACCACAAAGAAAAGAGTCGACACATAAGCTGCCACCATTTCGCGAGATTCGTAAAGAATGGTCACTGCCGCTCTGATTAATTACATTATATCTGTAACGAAAATTAGAATTATTTGATAAGAAATATTCTATCTTTGCCTCGGATTACGATAACAGAAATTAATTTAAAATATAGGTAAGTCCACAGAGTTGGGTATTTCAGCACTGATAGGGTTACCAAACTACATGACGAAGTGACTATTTCGTATTTGAAACTTCGAGATTCCAATACAGAATTATCTTAATCATTTTCGAAGTTCTTAGGGTGAAAACTAATCTTTATCTGCACTTATTAAAAGCTAAATAGAAGATTATAATATGATTGTATACCAGAAATAATTATATCTATGTTCTAAAGAATTTTAGCAGTACGTAGAGAATTTTCCAAAGTGACTAATTTGGCAAGAATAACATTCTATTAAATAACATTCTCTTTGCTTCAGAATTCTGGACTTATCCCAAAATATTCAAAAAGCATGGTGGCCATCTCATTAATATGAGTTATTAATGAGTAGATTAGTAATAGTATAGATATAATATCAGAACCAGCACGTTCCCTATATCGGTAACTTCAGGCTAAACACTGGTTTTACCCAGCAAAACAGCTAAGATAAAATTGTGTTTTCCCAAGGCACCCTTACACCTAGTATTTACCAAGATAACGTGACTTTTAGCTGTTGAGTCATTTCTGTTTTTTTCTTTCGTTTGAGGCTTTTCATGGTGTATCATGTAACATGTCTACATCGAGTAACTATTTCTGATCATTAAATTGTTACGTCAAAACCATACGTTTATTAGGCTGTGAGGACAGCCTGAAATTATTGAACTTTTCAAGAGAGCGAATCTACGATACAATTAAAACATAGAGACGAACAAGCTTCATCAGAACTTCGTCCTGCTATAATAAAAGAACTTTTTCAAAATGAAATTACAAGTTAACTCATTAGCTTTTTTTTCCGATGGGAAATCAACAAATGACCCCGCTGTGGGTGTAGCAGGAGGGAGTCTGACTTTTACTGACTAAAACCCAGCATGTTCCTTCTTAAGCCCTTTGTGTACCTAAGCCGCGGTAACTCTTTTGAACAATCGCGCAGCTTTGGCAGGCTTTCGCCCCAGTGGGCTCCGCTGAAGTTTGTCCACACAGATGGAGAGCGTGAAACTTGCTTGGCCTGTCGCCTTTAGGAGACGAAAGAAAGGTGAGCCACCCGAAACTCACCACCCACCCACAGACCCGCGTCTACGGCGGTCATTAGTACAGCAACCGTTTGGAAATAAGAAATTCGACGAAAACATATACAACAAAACACGTAAAAACAACAATAATAAGGTAATTCCACTTACCACACAAAGTTATACTACCTACGTTAACGTATGCCCAAAAAAAATTTAATTTTTTAATTAACCTATTGATATATTTTATCTTTCTGATTGATTGATTGATTCATTTTAAAATTGTTGTTAAATTATAAATAATTAATTAAATATAATGCATGGTATAAGGTATTGGGTTCTGCTTGCTGTTTCCCTTAATATCCAGGTTATCTGCATACCAAATGACATTGCAATCTCTTCACCAGTTTCGCGCGCCAATCTACGGAAGGCTGTTGTTGTTGGCGACACATTAGGACCGGGCGGTGGCAGTGTTTGGACATACATTATGGGAATTTCATAGGCTCAAAGATTCAAATAAAACTGCACAATAATTGGTTTTACTTATTTACTTAAATCGTCATCCAAAACGTTTAAAAATTTGGTCATATAGTTTTATAATGTCAATAGGTCAATTAGGTTATTCTTATGCATGCTCTCCAACTCTTCAACATCCCAGTCAAAGCTGATGCCGGTCTGCTTCTCGATCCAGTCCTGGTAGTAGTCGGGTCGGACGAACCCTGGAATTGACAGAAGATTTTATGAGATACTGAAACTGTAAACAAGCTTTATATTCCTTCCTCGGTGCATCGGAGAGCACGTTAATGTCGGTCCTGCGCCTGATCTCTCACCGGTCGTGTCGGATTGCCA
>NWSH02000085.1:4271699-4303942 GCA_002382865.2 Heliothis virescens
GAGTTGGGTATTTCAGCACTGATAGGGTTACCAAACTACATGACGAAGTGACTATTTCGTATTTGAAACTTCGAGATTCCAATACAGAATTATCTTAATCATTTTCGAAGTTCTTAGGGTGAAAACTAATCTTTATCTGCACTTATTAAAAGCTAAATAGAAGATTATAATATGATTGTATACCAGAAATAATTATATCTATGTTCTAAAGAATTTTAGCAGTACGTAGAGAATTTTCCAAAGTGACTAATTTGGCAAGAATAACATTCTATTAAATAACATTCTCTTTGCTTCAGAATTCTGGACTTATCCCAAAATATTCAAAAAGCATGGTGGCCATCTCATTAATATGAGTTATTAATGAGTAGATTAGTAATAGTATAGATATAATATCAGAACCAGCACGTTCCCTATATCGGTAACTTCAGGCTAAACACTGGTTTTACCCAGCAAAACAGCTAAGATAAAATTGTGTTTTCCCAAGGCACCCTTACACCTAGTATTTACCAAGATAACGTGACTTTTAGCTGTTGAGTCATTTCTGTTTTTTTCTTTCGTTTGAGGCTTTTCATGGTGTATCATGTAACATGTCTACATCGAGTAACTATTTCTGATCATTAAATTGTTACGTCAAAACCATACGTTTATTAGGCTGTGAGGACAGCCTGAAATTATTGAACTTTTCAAGAGAGCGAATCTACGATACAATTAAAACATAGAGACGAACAAGCTTCATCAGAACTTCGTCCTGCTATAATAAAAGAACTTTTTCAAAATGAAATTACAAGTTAACTCATTAGCTTTTTTTTCCGATGGGAAATCAACAAATGACCCCGCTGTGGGTGTAGCAGGAGGGAGTCTGACTTTTACTGACTAAAACCCAGCATGTTCCTTCTTAAGCCCTTTGTGTACCTAAGCCGCGGTAACTCTTTTGAACAATCGCGCAGCTTTGGCAGGCTTTCGCCCCAGTGGGCTCCGCTGAAGTTTGTCCACACAGATGGAGAGCGTGAAACTTGCTTGGCCTGTCGCCTTTAGGAGACGAAAGAAAGGTGAGCCACCCGAAACTCACCACCCACCCACAGACCCGCGTCTACGGCGGTCATTAGTACAGCAACCGTTTGGAAATAAGAAATTCGACGAAAACATATACAACAAAACACGTAAAAACAACAATAATAAGGTAATTCCACTTACCACACAAAGTTATACTACCTACGTTAACGTATGCCCAAAAAAAATTTAATTTTTTAATTAACCTATTGATATATTTTATCTTTCTGATTGATTGATTGATTCATTTTAAAATTGTTGTTAAATTATAAATAATTAATTAAATATAATGCATGGTATAAGGTATTGGGTTCTGCTTGCTGTTTCCCTTAATATCCAGGTTATCTGCATACCAAATGACATTGCAATCTCTTCACCAGTTTCGCGCGCCAATCTACGGAAGGCTGTTGTTGTTGGCGACACATTAGGACCGGGCGGTGGCAGTGTTTGGACATACATTATGGGAATTTCATAGGCTCAAAGATTCAAATAAAACTGCACAATAATTGGTTTTACTTATTTACTTAAATCGTCATCCAAAACGTTTAAAAATTTGGTCATATAGTTTTATAATGTCAATAGGTCAATTAGGTTATTCTTATGCATGCTCTCCAACTCTTCAACATCCCAGTCAAAGCTGATGCCGGTCTGCTTCTCGATCCAGTCCTGGTAGTAGTCGGGTCGGACGAACCCTGGAATTGACAGAAGATTTTATGAGATACTGAAACTGTAAACAAGCTTTATATTCCTTCCTCGGTGCATCGGAGAGCACGTTAATGTCGGTCCTGCGCCTGATCTCTCACCGGTCGTGTCGGATTGCCGTCCCATCGGGTTATGAGAGTGAGGGAATCGGGAGTGCACCTGTATCTGCGCAAATGCTTGTGCACTATAATATATCCTGCGCAGCTGGCTGATCTCCTTATATGAGAACAGCCGCCGTGGCCGATAATCGGCTAGGAGGCCATCATATTCCTTCCTCTATACTAGCCGGAGGTTTATGTGTTTGGGTGTAACTAATATCATAATACAAGTTTTTTTTTTACCAATAAAATGGGGCCTTGATCAAGCCCTGGGACAGGGCCCATGAAAAACTGTAAAAAGTTCTTCTCACTGATTTTACACAGTACCCGATCTTTTGAGTGTTACCAGTTCAAGAAAGGGATGGTGGGGAAACGTTTATAATGCGTCTTAGTCTGATGCAATTTTTTCACAAAAGCATTATTGCATTCCGGTATATTAAAGAACCCTATAGTAGGTAGGTTAGTTGTGTCGTATTGTTTAGTTTTACTTTACATTAAGTACGTCCTTACCTTGTGGGTTGGGCGTGTTACATCCGCGCTGTGACCCAAAGCTCATGATGCCGACTTGCGTCACCTGACCGTCTACGTCCACCATGGTGAGGGGTCCACCACTGTCACCCTGAAATGTGCCGAGAGTGAGGTTAAATCTAGGAACAACTTGGAAACAGGTGCTAAATTCGGAACTTCTGTAAACGTTAATATCTCAGACGATAACGATAATGATCTCAGAACATCTCGATTCGATTCGTGATTCGATTATACGACATATATCATATGACAGCAGAATCTGTAAAATTTTACTAATCGGAGTTTTAACCTTACATTAATGTGATAAGGTTGAAAATCTATGGAAGAAATTTGACAGATTGGGGTAGGTAGATGTAATGTTGTTGATCAACATCCTATCTGTTGCTAAAGTCTTCTTGAATCACAAATTAATTAAATAAAGTCAGGAAAATCTCACCGTGCAGGGGTTTTGGCTGGGATCATCATAGTACTGGGAGCAGATGGTCTGTACATTGATGACCTGGCTGTTGGGGTACCAGGTGCGGCACTCCTGCTGCGTCATGCCGCGCTGGTACGTCCAGTACAGGATGTCCGGGACTATGCCACCTGGAATTGTAAGGGTTCAGGGTTATTTGTATGTTTAGGTTTTGTTGAGGTGGTGATAGTCAAAGAATTAATGTTAGGTAGTCCATCTTTCTGTTCTCTGTGGTTAAAAGTGAATTGATTGTTACTTCGGTCTTTAACTAGCTTCCATTTTAATGTTTCATCAAAATCGTGCTACGTAGAGCTTTCATCTGGAATATGCCTACTATTATTGACTAAAATCTAAATATATCTACGTACCGGCCCACCAGTCGTCTGTACGGCCGTAGCCGCTGAGGGTCAGCTGAACATCTCCGTACTCCACGTTCATACGCTGGCTGCTCTGGATCCTGATGGGCTGGATGGAGTCTGTAAATAAAGGCGAGTATACTTGGAATAAATACCCCTTTCAAATGTTATTCCTGATACCAGTAGCCATGTGTTAAATAAACCCGAATCAATTTTGAGGTTTCTTTCATAGTTCTGATCTTCTTTAAAGAAGCCCAACCTTTATATGGATTATGATGGACCAGAAGTTCAATTTCCTCCATCTGAACAGTAGTGCACAAGCACCATGGCTGCACCACGGGCAGGTGAGGTTGGCAATAAGGCCAAGACGATGTTGGTTGAAAGACGAGAATATACTTAATAGTACCTATTACTAACCTCCATAAGGAATATAATGGTCGAGCTTCAGCAGGCCTATGTCCTCAGTCTGCACACCAGTGCTGTCCTGGTTGTAACCCTCGTGGATGTAGCGCTCCGTCGCCTCCACCATGAAGCCGGGGCGGGTGATGTTGGTCTGACCCAGCCGGACTACGTATGTGAAGCGTCTGGAAATTACGGATTGCGGCTTGAATTAGGAATGGTCAATTTATGGCTATTCTCAATATTTTATGCTTACTATAGAAAGCAATTTGACATTACTTTTGAGCATCTTTTGAGGAGTAAGCAAATCGGGAAGGGAACGCCCGTTAATTAGCTGTCGATTTAAAAATACAGGTAAGGTAGATAAAACTTATGTTGTTCTGATAGCTATACCTATTATGCTAGGTTTCATCTAAATCCATCCAGCAGTTTTATGAGAAAGAGGAACATATACATACAAACTTTCACGTTTCGAAAATTTGTAGGAATAAGGTACCTGGCAAGGCAGTGAGCAGCAGTGAGGATCCACTGATTGGTGAGGATGGAGCCAGTGCAAGCGCCAACTCCGCCAGTAGGCCCTACCATGCGGAGACTGACGGTGTACGGGAACTGGTCATCCTTTGCCTCCCAACCACCCACGATCCTCGGAGAAGCTGAAAGAACTACTTTATCAACCTCAACCAAATTGGTTCAGCCGTTCTTGAGATATAGGTACTCGTAATTATTCTAACACGACTTTCTGATGTAAGCTGAAGAGCTTGTTTGTTTGAACGAGATAGTCTCAGGAAGTACTGGACCGATTTGTAAAAAATATTTCCGTGTATCTAATCTAATAAGTCCCTTTATCGAAGAAGGCTCTTTATTCGAATGCGCGTAGAAGTTCCCACGGGAGGTGGGTGAAATTGGCAGAAGCTAGGTCTTAGAAAAGATGGATAGTGAGATAAATGCAGATCTTACCACTACGGATATCTTCGATATAGGCGAGCTCGGAATCGGCTGGACTGGCCTGGAAAAATGTAAGAATTTTCGTAGCTTATTAAGATGTTTGAGCTGTTTTATAAATATCACCTTTGGCGCTTATGATTTGTTACATAATTGTATTTTCGTTACTGTGCTGATAAGCGTTTTGATTACGATGAATGCATCGTATGTTCTTGATAAGATAGCGACGATATGCACCTGGAGTTGTCGTTATTGATGTAACGATTACACTGAATCGTAATGATTGCTGTACAGTTGTAGATGCATCCGGATCGTGAACAGGCTCGATTGTAAGGACTTAGCTTTTTTAAGTCCAATAAAATATAGCAATTAGTCACAACTTCTTACCGCGAAGAGGTACAGGTTAGTCCATTGTCCCTGCGCGGATAGGTTGATAGTAGACTTTACAATCCTACTCTATCTTTTTCTTTCTGAACCGATTTAAATAAAATTTGGTAGCTACATGGATAGTCCAGAGCCCGAGAATGGACCGGGTATCAGTTATATCTGGGTGCAAAAAGTTGATCCTATGGTACGCCAGTGGAATTGCAGGGAATAGCACAAACACAAACTGGTTAATAAGTTTTTTCTTTAGGCATTGAGTTATTTTGGCCGAGGAGAGCTGCGAAGTTTCCCGAACGCTGCTCAGCCCAGCTGGTATTACTATGTAGGTAGGTACCTAATTATTCCTGTTCCCCTTTGCAATGTCGTTGGGGTTACCTGTACCTGTAAAACTTACCTGAACTATTCCAACTGCAAGAAGCAATCCAAAGACGTATAGACGAGCCATCTTAAGCACACAACCAGCACATACTGGGGTCATTTGCTATTTATATAGATATTACATCCTCATTAATAGATAATTATATTATCTAAACTGATTGATTAATACATTTTTAGCTTCACGCATAATTTCATATTGTTTTTGACGATATTTGAGTGGCTTATCTGCAGTTAGAAAGTCAAAATTGTCACAAACACCGCATCATCTGTCTAGCCTTTTCCCAACTATGTTGGGGTTGGCTTTCAGTCTAATCGGATACAGCTGAAAACCAGCGTTTTACACGAAGCGACTGCCTAATCTGACCTCCTGAACTCAGTTGCTTGAGCAAACCGATACCCTTTGGTAAGACTGGTTGTTAGATTTTCGGGCTAACTACTCGTAAAGGCTTCCTGAGATCAAAGATGTTCAAATGACATATGAACCCTCCAATTAAAAGCGCCTTTTGAACTCGTTATGTCAAGATGGTCACCCATCTGCGGACCGACAGCGCCACGTGATGTTTAACCTTAAAATCGCTCGTGCGGCTGTTAATAATAATAATAGCGTCCTAGCCGATTGTCGGCCACGGCGGCTGTACTCATATAAGGAGATTAGCCAGCTGCGCAGGACATATTATAGTGCACGCACATTTGCGCAGACACAGGTGCACTCCCTCACTCTCATAACCCGATGGGACGGCAATCCGACACGACCGGTGAGAGATCAGGCGCAGGACCGACATTAACGTGCTCTCCGATGCANTTTTGAGCATCTTTTGAGGAGTAAGCAAATCGGGAAGGGAACGCCCGTTAATTAGCTGTCGATTTAAAAATACAGGTAAGGTAGATAAAACTTATGTTGTTCTGATAGCTATACCTATTATGCTAGGTTTCATCTAAATCCATCCAGCAGTTTTATGAGAAAGAGGAACATATACATACAAACTTTCACGTTTCGAAAATTTGTAGGAATAAGGTACCTGGCAAGGCAGTGAGCAGCAGTGAGGATCCACTGATTGGTGAGGATGGAGCCAGTGCAAGCGCCAACTCCGCCAGTAGGCCCTACCATGCGGAGACTGACGGTGTACGGGAACTGGTCATCCTTTGCCTCCCAACCACCCACGATCCTCGGAGAAGCTGAAAGAACTACTTTATCAACCTCAACCAAATTGGTTCAGCCGTTCTTGAGATATAGGTACTCGTAATTATTCTAACACGACTTTCTGATGTAAGCTGAAGAGCTTGTTTGTTTGAACGAGATAGTCTCAGGAAGTACTGGACCGATTTGTAAAAAATATTTCCGTGTATCTAATCTAATAAGTCCCTTTATCGAAGAAGGCTCTTTATTCGAATGCGCGTAGAAGTTCCCACGGGAGGTGGGTGAAATTGGCAGAAGCTAGGTCTTAGAAAAGATGGATAGTGAGATAAATGCAGATCTTACCACTACGGATATCTTCGATATAGGCGAGCTCGGAATCGGCTGGACTGGCCTGGAAAAATGTAAGAATTTTCGTAGCTTATTAAGATGTTTGAGCTGTTTTATAAATATCACCTTTGGCGCTTATGATTTGTTACATAATTGTATTTTCGTTACTGTGCTGATAAGCGTTTTGATTACGATGAATGCATCGTATGTTCTTGATAAGATAGCGACGATATGCACCTGGAGTTGTCGTTATTGATGTAACGATTACACTGAATCGTAATGATTGCTGTACAGTTGTAGATGCATCCGGATCGTGAACAGGCTCGATTGTAAGGACTTAGCTTTTTTAAGTCCAATAAAATATAGCAATTAGTCACAACTTCTTACCGCGAAGAGGTACAGGTTAGTCCATTGTCCCTGCGCGGATAGGTTGATAGTAGACTTTACAATCCTACTCTATCTTTTTCTTTCTGAACCGATTTAAATAAAATTTGGTAGCTACATGGATAGTCCAGAGCCCGAGAATGGACCGGGTATCAGTTATATCTGGGTGCAAAAAGTTGATCCTATGGTACGCCAGTGGAATTGCAGGGAATAGCACAAACACAAACTGGTTAATAAGTTTTTTCTTTAGGCATTGAGTTATTTTGGCCGAGGAGAGCTGCGAAGTTTCCCGAACGCTGCTCAGCCCAGCTGGTATTACTATGTAGGTAGGTACCTAATTATTCCTGTTCCCCTTTGCAATGTCGTTGGGGTTACCTGTACCTGTAAAACTTACCTGAACTATTCCAACTGCAAGAAGCAATCCAAAGACGTATAGACGAGCCATCTTAAGCACACAACCAGCACATACTGGGGTCATTTGCTATTTATATAGATATTACATCCTCATTAATAGATAATTATATTATCTAAACTGATTGATTAATACATTTTTAGCTTCACGCATAATTTCATATTGTTTTTGACGATATTTGAGTGGCTTATCTGCAGTTAGAAAGTCAAAATTGTCACAAACACCGCATCATCTGTCTAGCCTTTTCCCAACTATGTTGGGGTTGGCTTTCAGTCTAATCGGATACAGCTGAAAACCAGCGTTTTACACGAAGCGACTGCCTAATCTGACCTCCTGAACTCAGTTGCTTGAGCAAACCGATACCCTTTGGTAAGACTGGTTGTTAGATTTTCGGGCTAACTACTCGTAAAGGCTTCCTGAGATCAAAGATGTTCAAATGACATATGAACCCTCCAATTAAAAGCGCCTTTTGAACTCGTTATGTCAAGATGGTCACCCATCTGCGGACCGACAGCGCCACGTGATGTTTAACCTTAAAATCGCTCGTGCGGCTGTTAATAATAATAATAGCGTCCTAGCCGATTGTCGGCCACGGCGGCTGTACTCATATAAGGAGATTAGCCAGCTGCGCAGGACATATTATAGTGCACGCACATTTGCGCAGACACAGGTGCACTCCCTCACTCTCATAACCCGATGGGACGGCAATCCGACACGACCGGTGAGAGATCAGGCGCAGGACCGACATTAACGTGCTCTCCGATGCACGGCTGTTAACTAATAAGCGGAGGTAAGAGGGAGGACCCTATCATTCCATGGTTCAATGACCCCGGAATGGGGTCTTTAGGTACATTAGAGCAACAAATAATTTTAACGAGTAGGTTTGTTTTGTCCATGATTGGCAACGAAGTGTTTCAAGATATCCGTTAACTAGTGAGCCGTGAAAGTTATGGCTAATTAACTTTACACCTTAGTCACTAATCTTAATACTTTAAGTAGTTTAAGTGATGCGTTCTACTGGTAAGAAAGGTCTATTCCCACGCATCAGTGCCGTGGGTGTTGCCTTTAAACAGGTGGTCGTGGGTGCTGGCAGCAAGCGGTCCATTCGTCTGTAATTGGAAGCCCGTGTGCTACTCCACGACTGCATGTCAGTAAATGTCGTAGCCACCTATTAGTTAAAATAGCGTTCAATCAAACTTTGCTAAATCCAGAAAGTCAGGATCGTGGTTCTGGATCGTTTTAATCACAAAGCTACGGAGATCTTGTTGTGTGCGTATGTGAAAATAAAACAAATATTAAAATATATTCAACATTTTATTTTATACTAAGTACATTCTGTACAATCGCATTAGGTACTAAATATCACAACAGATTTAGAAATAAATACATTTACCTCCTGGCTAAAAACTGCACACATTTATGGACAAACAACAACATTCGTTAATATCAGCAATAATATTATTTTGATATTACTTTTCATTCTGTATTTTACAATGGTTTTTTACTTAAAATTTTAGTTACAAAAGTTAATTTCGTCAACATCAATGTGTACAGCTTTTCGCAAGTAATGAAGATTACAATTAAATTATGACACTAGAAATTGTACAATAAAACAATTATCAGGTTTGATAAACAATAGCAACACAATATTGATCCACATAAGCTTTTCTTAAATTAATAACTTAAAATCTTTAAAGCGATTAAGTACCTTTAAGTACTTTATATTTCATTAAATTATTTACTCATTTAAGTATTTTAATAAGGCTCCATTGCTTATTAATTAATTACATATATAAAATTAGCGTCAAATATAATAAGAACATTCTGTTTCTATCAATCGTTTTACGTTGGTAGAGACAAAGTTTTTTTGATTATATTTAGCGATAATTTCTAATAAGGCACGCTTGCATCAATTTTCACTAAATTCCGTTTCCCCTAAATAATAATGTAATTTACGTAGGTACCTACTATTTTATAGTTCTCCTCAAACTTTTTGTCGCCACAGAACATTGCGCGAGTGCTTAAAAAAACATTCTAGGTATCAGATGAACACATGCGCGGAATTTAGTTACGGAACGACATAGACTTTTACGACAACTGTAAGACAGAGGTAGCACGATCAGTCTGGCGTCAGTCCAGTCCATCAGTCTAGTCATGAAAGATGGGAGAATAATCGTGTAACCGGGTGACTAACGGACTGATGGTCCAAAATGTACCGTGTTTTTGGCCCGTCAGTCTTTCGTTAGTCTGTGACTGATGCCAGAATGACGCCAGACTGAACCCCTGTCTAATAATTAAACTATTTAGTGAGAAGTGATGCAAGCCGGTTATTGGATACACAGTATATTATTTGGCCGACTTAATTGAGCTTTACTGACACTCAAATAAACATTTCATAAAGATACGATTTATCGGCAAACTAATAGTTTAATTTACTGAAAGTTTAAATATAATACAGCTGAGCCAAGTTCAGCATTGTATGTAAAAGGAATTTTATTTTAACCCTGCATGTTACATGTAAAAATAAATTAATACTGTCATAAACAGCTTACGTTTTTATAGGAACGAATTTCTTACAACTGTAAGGGTTATGGCTGAATATTATAACTTTATTTATTACAGTATGACAAACTTGTCTTAGTACGTATAAAAGTTACACATTATTAAATGGTATGCGCGTTGAACTTATTTTGGAAAAAATAAAAAGGGACATTTTATTACAATTTGATTAAAATTTTCGGCGATTATTTTTTTTAAATATACTGGGCGTACTGTAAATATTGTTTACGACAAAAAAAAAAAACCATTATCGAAATTCAGGGTTACTGTATAGATAGAAGGGTAAAAATTACGTTATAGGTAGATATAGATTGAGCTACGCGACCTTAGCGACCACCTAGACGATCAACTAAATTGCGCAATATACAAAACAAAAAAAAAAGTACAATAAAAGAAATTTTCACTAAAAATCATTGTGCAGTTTTAAAAAAATAAATCTATATCGTAAATTTTGTACAATTTGTAATATTGCTCAATTTCGTTGATCGTCTAGACTCCATAAGGCCATGGTATTTGGCAGTAAAACCCCATCGGGGAGGGTTGTGTCTCACGTGGTCACTGTGACTACATGTTTCTTAGATTCTAAATATTTGTAGAAAACTACAGCGTCGTGGACCGTGGGGAAGGTTTCCATTTGTAGTATGTCTGTCTCTAATGAGTTGTACCTGTCTATCATTTCTAGGACTGGACCTGTGGAAGAAAGGTTTAATTCTTTAGAATTTATTGTTCTTTGAAGTTTCTGATGATAATTCAGGTAGCGAAAATGTGTACATAGTCGTTGGGATTCGTTAATTTTGTAATATCAATTAGCTGTTCTATTCCCACACCCGATTAAAAAGTAGTGTACTTCCTTTCTCAGGCTCTAGTTCAGAACTGTGGCGTGAAAGTACGACAAAAAATAACTCGCAATTACAAATTTTCGAAGTTACAGTACTGTGTCACTAGTAAGGATAAAGAATGAGCACAGAAGAGCAGTAAAAGCAGTGGTTGTCCTTGAAAGCTGTGCTAAGTTTGGCTTTCGTATTAAAATATAGTTTTTACTAACTCATCTAAAACAAAAATATAACAAAGTCAGTGTAAGTATTTACCGTTCGCTCCTGCCAGAAGCACAGTTATATGGCTGGCGACGAGCTCTTTCTGTACGGCGACTAAGCTCTTGATGCCCGGCCCGTCCACGTACGACAACGCCGTCATGTCTATTATCACACATTGTACCTGGGGACAAAAACCAAATAATTTTGTCTTTAAAATTCTTGTTTCTGCTCCTGTCCCAGTACCTCTTTCCATTCGTTCATTTTCTGTATTTACTCGTATTAAAATACTTGGAGAATTAAAGGTCCACATACCTTAGCCTTCCCGGAAATTTTATTCAAATATTGGTTTTCAGCTTTAATAATATTTTTGCTGATTAAGAGTGGAGACGCGACTGTGGTTGTAAGACCTTAATAAGAGACATAATCGTTTTTAAGACTTACCCTATGACTAATATTAGGATCCCACTCAAAAGACTCGCTCTTCGTAAGATTGTTGTCCTCGTCGTGCGCCACGTCAGTCGGCTTCAGGTAGCCGACCTTGCGGAACAGCTTGTCCCTGAACAGGTTCTTCGTGGCAAAGTTCAGCCCGCCGCAGTAGTGGAAGATTTTGATGCCTGGCAGTTCTTCAGCCTGGGAAAGTTACACAAAAATCATTTTTATCAAGAGCCATGCTCCGCTTTTTTAAGAATCTAGCTCCCGCCAGCGGTTTCACCTGTTTCCCGTACCCGGAAAAATGTAGCCTAGTATGTTAGTCTAATATAAGCTAAGTCACTACCAACGTGAAACAGTAACAAACATAAATCCTCACAAAGTTTCGCATTCATTAAATCAAAAGGGTAGGAAATATTTTTCTGAACTCGTAACCTAAACTTTTCAATATGACCACTTTACAAATGATAGAGGTTATATGCTAACCAGCCACAAAAAAACCAACCTGTCATAAAAGAAAAACAAAACAACATGTCACTCAAACTCTCTCAAACTATGTCACATCAAGCCACGAAAAAACAGAAGCAACAGCAAAATTAAAATCAACTCACAAAATAAAATAAAATGCGAAACAGTTAAAGCACACGCCTCTTTCAAATGTCTGTAAAATGAGGCTGTTATCAGACAAATCGTATCCCTACGCTTCTACATACGAGATCGGAGTTTGCGACTTTTCTAAATGGATCATATTTACCCTGTTCTACATAGTCCTGATGTGTTTCGCGCAGTACGCGATCCTAGCGATAGACAATCACAATGAGATGGACATGGCGAGCCGAGGTATATATACAAACGTGAACTATTAATAAGACAATGTATTTCCACTACTGGGTGTGCGTCGAGCTTGGGCTCACGGACGATTTTATCTACATGTAAAGTTATGGCCTTCTGAATAAACGTTACATATGTTCTGAAACTTATTTGTTGTTTTATTTTTTTGGGGCTAGGAGCTGGAGGCTTTCCGAAGGTCATTGTCATGAATCTAGATCGCGTAAGACAAGGGTTACACGATCAGTCTGGCGTCATTCCATTCTATCAGTATGGCCCGGCTCAGACTGATGCCAGAATGACGGACGAAAAACACGGCATATTCTGGACCATCAGTCTGTCAATCAACCGGTTACACGATATTTCTCCCATCATTTTGACCAGATTGATGGAATGAAATGACGCCAAACTGATCGTGTAACCCTTGTCTAATAATACTTCCTGCTACGGCTGCGAAACGGTATAATAATACAATAGAAACGATGAAAGGTAAATAATTCTGCGGTCCTTAAATCTTGTGTAGGCAATTCTGTATCTATCATGCGAAAGAGGTGCTGTGAACGTTGGTGCAGTGGGTCATCGTAGGGGTGAAATTTGGAAAAGATTTTAAAACAGATAAAAGATAAAATAAAAGTTATTTGTTAGAAGGCTGAAAATCCGCACTTTTTGAAAGTCACCTTTTCCTATGTTTTTGCGGGGAACGAAAGGAATGGTGAAACAAATTCCCCAGAAACATAACTAAAGAAATTATAAAAAAGCTTAATACTCACAGCTCGATATCTCCTTGTGTCTAGATACAGATCTGTGTCCAAGACTTTCCCCAGCAAGCAGGTGTAGGGGTTCTGTGAGCGAATGAACAGCGCTCCTATACTAGCGAGTAGACCCGCACCCAGGCTACAACGAAATAAAACAACTAGATATAGAGCCTTCAATATCAACTGCTGCACAAAGGTTCTTAGAGACTTGTAATTATTTGTTTTGTTAGGGGCTGTCAATTTAAAATATTATAGAAAACTCACCCAATATCAATGTTGACCAAGATAGTGACGAGGAAGGTCACAAGCCATACCATGGCATCCAGTTTACTTAGCTTCCAGAACCTGCAAATATTCAAAGATAAAAAGTTAAGATAGATGGATAAAAAATGATTCAGTACCTAAAAGGTAACAAAGCATAGACCAATCGACTCATAATTTTCTATCTTTTCTAACCAACACTATTATTCAACATTTCATTCAACACCTACAAATAAGAAGGAAGATTTCTAGATTTATAAATTTAGGTATAGAGGAAGGAGATATATCATGTATAGAATACATTTTTATTGTACAACATAAGATAAAGACAAAACAATATTGTGGGTATAACATAAGAACAATACAAATAAAGACCTATGGGTATAATAGACGATCTTATTGCCTTTTCCACACAACCTTTGGGAGTAATTGGACTGTAGGAGGCAGTACCTTTTAATAATTCTCCTACGGTCAATATAAAGTAAATATATAAAAACCAGTACTAACTTATCCAGCTCCTTGACCTGCATGAACATGCCTTTAAGCGAGACGACGATGATGGAGGCGAGCACGCAGCGCGGCAGCTGCTCGAAGAAGGGCCCGATCCACAGCAGCACGAACAGGATCAGGATCGCGCTCACTACTGACGTGATGCCTGTTTTGCTGCCTGCCTGGGGAGGGAGGAAGGGGGTACTTTAGAATTTGTTAAGAATTAACAAAAAACTTAAAAAAAACCTAAGAAGAATTTAGAAAGGAATGATATGAGATTTTGGTCTCAGGTTTACGGTCAAAGTCAAATCATTTAGGCCTTTACAACTTTGAAGTACTTGTAAAGGCCTTCTTTTTGATAAGTGCTCATTCCAAAAGTAGCTTCCTATGGAGAAGAATGAGCAAGAAACTCAATGGTTAGGCTTAGGCACTAAAAGGTAAAACACCTTGAGAAACAAAAATATTGTCCCTAAGTTCTATCAAATCGTCTAACCTTTCATAGATTAAAAAAAAGATGAACATGTTGATTTATTGACTTCATAAAAATATTAACTTCAGAATTGAGAACGTCTTCTTTTTGGGAAGTCGGTTAAAAATGGTTTAATTTAATTATTACTTGTATTATAAACTCACCTGATATTGTATGTAAGATCTGGACAAACTGGCGCAGAAAGGAGCGCAGCAGAAGAATGAAGCGAACACGTTACTTGATCCCTGCGAAAAATGTTTCATACAAATGTTCCTGAAATTATTGCTTTCAAACACAACAAAACTCCAGCTTCATAATATGATCATAGACCTATGGTATATATTGTAGACTCACCAGCGCCAATAACTCCTGGTTAGCATCAATCTCATACTTGTCCTTGGAGGCGAAGATGAGTGCCATGGACATGGATATGGTGTACGTCACCATGGTGATGGTGAACGCGTCCACCGCCACCTCCGGCAGCAGTGCCATGGGGGGGACTTGGGGGACCGGTAGACTGAAGACCAGAAACATGTTTGTGTTTAAAGATTTCTAGGTAAGTAGTGAACTTGGTGAACTGTGGTAAAGGATGAAAGAATTAAATAAAAAGTTTCTTATCGTGTGAGTAATATATTCTTCAAGAACTGGTATGCTGGTTCCAGATTATCATCAAAAGGCAAATCCTGAATATACACTGATCAAATTTAGTTGTAACAATTTTTTGTTAAAGCAGCATCTCAAAGCTAAAATTTTCTCACACTGCGTTCACTAACACGCATGCCGCATGCGCGGTGAGTATGGACAAATCACCCAACATGTAGCTCTGTCCAGCAGTGAGCTTCGACGACGACTAATTCTTGTTAAGTTGAACATATATTCTGTCATATTTTCAATTCATTACGACTTACCCAGTAGGTATTTCTCCAACGAGGCTGATGCCGTACAGTTCATGCAGATGGCCGAACCTCGACGCTAACGTGCCGATGACTATGGCCAATAGCTCTATAGGCACGGGCACCCGGGACCGCTTGCTTACCCACGGCTGAAACAATATTATTATTTCTTTTAGATGCGATGGTGCATTGTGGAAATGTGGATGTCCTGTGCTGCATTTAGGGGAAATATGACTCTAAAGGATAAAGTTTTAGGTAATATCTGACAGTAGTTGCCATAGAATAGTCAAAAATAAAAAAAATCTATGGCATTATTTGTCATCTAGAATTCTAGAACCTGTGAAACGAGCCTCAAGTTATGGATATTATTTTTTAACGCGTCCTTTTAAAGAACGCAATAAATGTTGGGCTAGGATTTCAGGATACAAAAATTACTTAAGATGTTTGGATGGCATACATAAACCGCTTTGTTTTATAGGTACGAGAAATAGAAATAAATGTTTACCTTGAGCCTCTCGTTATTAAGTGCGATGATGAGGCACGTGATGAACGATATCACAAACGCAGCCCAGTTCAGATTCGGCAAGTTCTTACACACTTCTATGAATGTCTGAAAAACAATACAATTTTAGATTTACTTAGTTATACACAGCTAATTTAATAGTGTTCAAAGCACAATATCACTGAACTCAACGTAATTTAGTATAGTTTTTTTTTTTCAATTTAAACGACAGAAAGACTACAGATTTTTTATTTCACGAAGGCGGGTGAGTCATATATGTATGTACATGCACATTGTCTTTATATGCGAAAACTTGGGAGCTTACAGTAGTAGGCCAAATTGGCGAGTCAGTTTAAATGGACATATCTACCAGAACTAATTTTAGGCTGTACCTAAATATAATCTACTCGCAAAAGGTTCAAAACGATGTAAAAAACTGCTAAAACAGATACTCACAAAGATAACTTTATAGTTCCCAGAAAGCTTGATGACCTTCACTCCGAACAGGTCTTTGAGTTGGGAAGCTAACACGTGGAAGGATGCTGCCGTCGTGAACCCTGACACCAGGGGCTCCGAGAGTAATGTGGACACTGCCCCTAGTCTTAGTATCCACATTAACACCTGGAAAGTTAAATTGAATCTGATAAAAAGTGTTCTATGCCTATATTATTTTGTTTACTTTGAAAACCGACATTTTTATTGTTGGTGATCCTGGGCCTTATAAATCAATGTAGATATTATGTATTATGCATATGCATCACTGTCTCGTTGGTCTAGTGGTCGCATAGCAATGCTTGTGCACTATAATATGTCCTGCGCAGCTGGCCGATCTCCTTATATGAGAACGGCCGCCGTGGCCGGCAATCGGCTAGGATGCCATTATTATATTATGCACTGATGAGCAAAAATTCTATATCAATATGTTAAACTTGGTATTCAATTTGCAATCAAATTGAGATAATTTCGTAATGTCTTTTCCATTGGAAATAGTATATTGTTATTTAAATAGTTTGCATCACTTCTGCCGCTAAATATTTCGAAAACATAGTTTACTTCTGCAATATTGTGACCGAAATGACATTTCAAGTACATTTAGCGGTATATTCAATGAAATTCGTCTATAAAAGTTAGTTTTTTTTTAAATTTTGTCTAGGAATATATAAGGTAAAAAGGTATGAAATAAAATATGTACTTACTTGAAATATCCCGACACAGAAACACACTATACTTAGCACCTGTAACGGAGTATATTGCACTGGTCCTGCTAACCCCTCCACTGGAACGAAAATTTACCAGATATAAGACAATACTCCACCAAGGTCTGAGAATAGACGTAAACTCAAAATCAAAAACTTTATAGGTATTCTAATTGTGCTGATAAATCAGCAATTTTCAAAAGTTCAAAAATGCCCATCCTTCACTATTTTCTAGCATTTTAGCAACCGAGCCAGGTTTGAAGAACATCATCTATACTAATATTATAAAGCAGAAGAGTTTGTTTGTTTGTTTGAACGCGCTAATCTCAGGATCTACTGGTCCGATTTGAAAAATTCTTTCAGTGTTAGATAGGCCATTTATCGAGGAAGGTTATAGGCTACTTTTTATCCGGGTGCGCGTAGTAGTTCCCACGGGAGAGCGGGTGAAACCGCTGGCGGAAGCTAGTATAGAATATAGGTAGATATAAAACATGGAGAACGTAAAGATAAAGAGGTCTTTTATTTAAAGTAAGCTAAAAATTTGCATTTTCTGAAGATCGTAGTCTTGAATACCACTTACCTAATAATGTATTGTTTGTAATGTTTGGATGTATGAACTCCGAAGCCGGCGTTGCGTGCTGTGTCACTACCTGGTTAAAACACAAACTATTAGATAAATAGCCACAAAATCAGGGGCACTATTGTCTAAACCGAAAATTATTCTATTCGCTACAAACTTGTAGCATGTATTTGATTAGCATTCGTTCTTCATCCCAACACCACAGATTGATAAATTAGCCAAAGTCATATTGAAGGTCACATGGCTGATTACCAAGCGTGCGCTTACAGAAACTGAACTTTCAACCTTTTTTGTCGAACTTTTTTGTCTTAAATGTACGAAAAACACACGGAGAACCAAGTCCCCCAGCTCACCTTCCCCGCCATAAGACAGGCTACAGCGAAGGTGCCCATGGACACGTGAGGGGATGTTCCTAGTATTACGTAGATCAGGACCGGGAAGAATGCCATGTACAGCCCAACTATTGGAGGCACCTCCGCCAAGAGTGCGTAGGCCATACCTGGGAATGACGAAAATTTTGATACGTCTAAGAAAAAAAGGTTAGTATTCCACAAAATGGAATAAAAGCTATTTAGACACAGGAATATTTTTGTAGACATTTTTTATGCATCAAATCGGTTTTCACACCCATATTAGAAAATCAAATTAATATTACAATTTAATTCCAAATTTTAGGGTAATATTTGAGTAACTATTAAGTAATCTGTGAAATGTGAAATGAAGTTTGCTCCATCAATTCCTCATTTATCGTAACCACACGACGCAAAAGACGATAATGTGCTAAGTTCTTGTCCTTCTTACCTTGTGGAATATGCATGACGGCTGTAGTGGCTCCAGCCACCAGGTCGCCTATCGCGTACTTTTGGAAACTGTACTTGGGCAGCCATCGCACCAGTGGAACGGAGTTGACGATGCAATCTCCGAAACCACAGTTGCGCGCGAATTTCTTGCACCGCTCGCCAACTGCCGAAGAAGTTAGAAGAAAAATTATAAGCTAAACTTGGTTGGAAGTCTTGGAAAAGATGGTAAGTCTATCTTTCAAGGCTTTTTGAATCGAAAAAAAACCCCTCTTTTCCTCTAAAAGATCCCGCAGATTGCAACGATCTCGAAGTTTCGCATTTCGGTTACCCAAGAATTGTCAGCCATTTGCGATGGTTTGCCGTTTCTTTTATTTATAATGATTTCTAGATAGATTATTATGGGCGCACGCACGGTCGGCGTAAATATTTATATTGTTAAGTGCAAAGTTTCCATGAATTTTATACTTTTTTGAGCCTCTTAAGTATATTTTACAGCCTTCGTCGTAATTTTTATATCATCGCGTACTTAAGCGTAACTTACGTGGACTGTCAGGTATCCTATAGTCTGCATCTTTGTTGAGGGTCTCCTGCTGGTACACCCGTCGCACCACATTGAGCTGCTGCTGACTGGACACAGTCGGGGCCCTGGGGACAAGGATATTATCCAGGGTCATAAATCTGGACTGTGTACGTGTGCATCAACAGACGGATCCGATTTAGACACCATAGCGTCCTAAAAGAAATCAGATATATGTGCAAAGGAGATGATACTATGCAGGACCAGAATTTCTGACCTTTTCGCATTGAAAATCAGGTGTACGCTATTTTTGTGTCTTAGATGATCTATAAATTGTTCCTTTCTTAAATTCTTACAACTATAAAAATCGTATAATGTTTAACTGTCTTCCACTTGATCTGTTTACTATACAGTTCTCTTTGAAGTGCATAAGCAAACTCGAACTTATCTTTAATTTGTTTACACTGAACGGAAATATTTTAAATGAGTGTATAGCATTGCATGCTACCAATTTGTAAGTTTAACACATTGTAGATTCACACATACGATTCATAGCATTGTTATTTTGTAGTAGCAACATGCCTATTAATTTTTATCTTACTATACATAAGTTTAAACTCCTCCAGATATCTTAAACATAAAGAAAAAATAATTAAAACTACGCAGTCTTCAATATTTACCAATTAGAAAACTTCTTACTAATTTAAGAAAACATGCGTTTGGACAACTTGAAAATACTATAAGTACCACTTGTTTACACTCTTTCAACTTAGTTTTTTGGCTATTTTATTGGGTGTGACTCTGGACTTTGAGTTTCCCAGAAAAAAATCTACAGTCCCAAGACTTTTTTGCTATTTAAGAAAAAACATTAAGAGCTATATAACCATTTGATATATACGTGTTTTAATACTGGTCACAGTCTAAATAATTGGCTTATTAATTCATAAAATATTACAGACATGCAGTTTGTTTACTGTTTACTCAGGAACTTCACCGCCACAGCTTGTTTGACGTCGACTTGACAACTACTGACCACAGACATTTTCTTTGCCATAAATTAACGCCCAGTTGTCAGCACTGTCGCCCAGTTATACAATATCGGCCATTCCCAATATTCTATCTATCTCTGGAATTGCTTACTAGAGATAAGTTTGTGACATTACGTGTATGGGACTAATGTCAAAATTCTATCTCTAGAAAGCAAATCTAGAGATAGTTAGATTATTGAATTCCGCAGTAAAGGATTCGCTAAGCTTACGGAAGGTGGTGTTTGAAGGTGTTTGACATAAGCCCCATAGAATAAACGTCAAAAATGAATTAAAAATCTATCGACCGTAAGCCTTCGCCTTCCATAAGTTTTTTTTAATTTGAGGTCTGTTGATAGTTATTCGACCTCATTGACTTTTAAATACTTTTTGGACTACGACAGACAACACAGTAAAGATTCTATGAGAGATTCCAACACAGATAGGTTTCAAATTGAGCAAATCAGCTGCAACAATTTCGAAATTCGAGTGAAAGTTAGGTCATTCTATGAAAAATCATCATTAGTATGGTGGCAATGAGTACAAAATTAGTTCACCGCTGAAAAACAAATAAATTATTAATTTTCTTATACAAAGTGAGACTTTGAACACTATGCCTATCGAATTATTTAAGTAATTAATTAATTTAGTATAGGCGCGACAACGTTGTTATCTTTTCTAAAAAAATAACAAATACTGTTAATTGGCTCACATGATTAAGTAATGATAGTCAACAGATGTACATACATTAGATATGAGCGCCGCGCCGGCGCGCCGCCGGCGCCGTGACTTTGCGTCAGCGCGCCGCCGCCGTACGGAACGCGCGGCGCGCCACCGCGTTGCCGCAGCATGTTTAAACCACTCTACCGAAACTCGTGCGTCCGACCGATCCGCGTCTGCACTTGGCCTCCATGTTGAATCCATGGAATTAGTGAGGTTTAAGACAAATTAAACAAAAAAAACCACTAAGGCTTCATTTATGGCATCAATGGTCAGTAATCGGTTGATAACAGAAGACATTCCTCAGAATAAAATTATTGATTTTGCCCGGGTGGGAGGTTGGGATGAGTTCTCCCGTTAGCGGTGCAAACTTTCTACTGGATTTGGCCTGAAAGCACAGTGGTTCTCCGAAAGACGCCGAAAGTCCTGTAGAAAATGAACCGTCATCTTTCCTATCTTATACCAATTTATTTGGCGTCGGCGCAGCATATTTTCTTCTTCCATACTCTTCTATCTGCCGTCATCTCACAAGTAACATCCTTTCTAGTCATATCGACTTTCACACAATCCATCCATGGTTTCTGCGGACGAACAATATCCATGCACATTCATGCTCAAAACATTCCTCACAACATGATCCTCATTCCTCCGCATCACATGCCCATACCATGCTAGCCGGTTTTCCCATAATTTTTCGGTTACCGGTGCCACTTTCAAACTTCCTCTTATACCTAATACTCATTCCTCATTCGATCCATCCGCGTAACACCACAAATTTACCGCGTAATATACACTCGTCTCTGCTGCATGCAATTGTCTTTCATTTATCCCTTTTGTGGGCCAGCATACAGGACAGCAGGTCTGAGGCAGGTATTGCCTTGTAGACCTTCCCCTTAAGCTTAAGGTCACAAGTGGTTCCCTCAACCTGCCGCCATTTCAACCATCCTACGTTAGTTCGGTGTTTGACTATCCTGAATAAGTGAACCCGAGATACTAAAAGTCGGTGCAGACTGGAAGGGGACTTGGATGCTTGGACTGCGCCGGCGCGCCGCCGCCGCCGAGTAATTTTTTGGGCCACGCCGCCGCCGCGGAATTAGCCATCGGCGCTCATCTCTAACATACATACAATTAAATATTTTGATACTGACTTAATGCGGAATTCAATATTCTGTCTATCTCTGGATTTGCTTACTAGAGACAGGAATTTGACATAACTTGTATGGGACTAATGTCAAAATTCTATCTCCAGTAAGCAAATCCAGAGATAGATAATTGAATTTCGCAGTTAGCCACTCGTTTTCACCCGTATAATGGCCGATAGAGATTGAGTTATTACATAATTTATATGGAATTAATGTCGAAATGTAATGTCTAATCTCAATACAACGGATAGATAGGTAATTGAAATCCAGGTTAAGATTGTTTTTGCCTCTCGTTAAAGTAATCTATGAAAATTCACGCTTGTTTGCGCTGTTGCGTATATTCGATTCAGCAAAAAAACTGTTTGATTTGGTAGATAAACAGACACTTTTTATCTTTTTCGGTGTAAAATAAAATCTAGATTTCAGGTAGGTTACGGTTTAAACTGTTTTAGATAGGTTAAAGGAATCCATCGTAAACATAAATCAGGAGGCTTCCAAATACGTTTCGTGGGAACTGCTCCGCGCAAGTGTATAAAAAGTAACATCATGAAATCTGAAATCCTTTTAAGTAATGTCCTTACATTTCAGTAGAAATAAAGGTAAAACATAGAATGAAAGTAGCTGTTAAAATTTATGTTGTTTTATATTATTTATATTTAAATTAAAATAATTAAACTTGCCATTCTTCATTACAGTCGTCATCATTAAGCAAAGGTTCTTCTTCATCATTAAATCCAAAGTCTTTGTCAAATATCAAAAAAGTTTTTTTCATTCGCATCTTTGATTTTTGTGAAAAACACACAAACACATTTATTGACTAAAATATTAGAGCGCACACTCACTAGTTGTCACAGACACATAAAAATTTAAACAATCACAATGTGCATTTAAAAATATCCCATCAGGATAATAATAAACAAACCAACGGGAAAGAAATATATGAAACAAATAAACTATTTTTACACAAATTAATCCACTGTTCAATTATTTCAAAGGAAAAAAAAAATTTTTTTCACAAAAAAGTTTAGCACACAATAAAATTCTAGTTTCGGTTTTTTTTCACACAAAATCCCTCTTAATTGCTTGTTACTTTTTGAACAATAGTTATTTTAACGTTTATCGGTAACTAGTTTGACGTTTAGTTAGTCAATCGGTTAGTTTTAAACTGAGTTCTAGGTGGTGTCGAGATAACGCAAGCCGACATGGCTGGACGCTCAACGATTGGCCACTTATTAGTGAAATTTAATTCTAAATGACCTTGTGTTATGAAATTTTTATTTAGTTAAACTTTCAAGAATAGTATTATTTATTTGTTTTTAGCGGTTGTTGAACGTATAATGATTATTAGGAGGTAGCAGAAGTTTAACATTGCCACCATAGATCATCATCGGATCACCCTCGTATTTATAAAATTGACGTATTTTTATATAAGTAACTGTTACCGGTATACATCATTCAGGTATTCTAACCCATACCTTAAAATAAAACCGTGGAAATAAGCTAGTTTTGTGTAAAATATATGTATATGTTAAGGTGGCCTTGCTTGCAAGGAAGCAATTGTTAACATCATTATTATCTTAGTGTCTTGCTCTAGTTGTGATTTCTATAATGTTTACAACACTTCCTACGAATTTATAATGTGTACGCAATTCTGTATTATATTCACAATAATTATTTTCACCGATCTCACCCTTTAAACAGAATAACTTAAACACTTAAATGTTTATTTTGTTTATTATTTTATATAGTAAATAGCGAAAAACTTTCCCAGAGTGTTAAGTTTGGGAACGGGTGACCACATCCTACGAAACATAAAAAAATAATAAAGATGAAATGGCTACTTAGGTACTTCTAAAACAGTAATAGATAGGTATACTACAGCTTTTTTTTTTTTGCAAAAAAATATATATTTATTACATATATTAGTAACGTGTTGATCACGAGGTGTAGTGTCCCTGACCCGTTATCAGTTACTTCTGGATAGTCATGTGATGTCGATATCGCATTTATTTATTTAAAGTATAACGACCCTGTAGCCTTCACCGATTTTATGCGAGCTGATACGGAAGGATTTATTCATTTTAAGTTGTTATGGCTATATACACTTCCTAGTCGTTCCTAGATTCTTATGATGATGGAGACACATCCCAGCAACTGTATCTTACTACTAGCTTCCGCCAGTGCCAGCGGTTTCACCCGCTTTTCCGTGAGAACTACTGCGCGCACCCGGATAAAAAGCCCGCCTTCCTCGATAAATGGGCTATCTAACACTGAAATAATTTTTCAAATCGGACCAGTAGTTCCTGAGATTAGCGCGTTCAAACAAACAAACTCTTCAGCTTTATAACATAAGTATGAAGTATGATGAGGATTGATACTCTAGCTTGGTTTATATTGACACCCGCTTCTACCTCAGAATAACTACTTTGCGTACCTGGATTAAAAGTAGCCTAAAAACTTCGTAGTTAATTGGGCTATCCAACACTGGAATATTTTTTTCAGATCGAGTGACAGACAGATAGAAGTTTCTTAGATTTGCGCGTTCAATCAAACAAACTTTTCAGCTGTATAATATGAAGTACTTGCTTATACTAAATATTTTTTTAACACCCATATTCTGAAACTTTTTAGCTACAATTAAGGTTCATTCACGCCATCGTAGCCGATAACGAGCAATACACGTGCTTAGTGGATAATAATATGTATGTCGTATCCGGTCATGAGTACGGACGCTAAACGTCACGTAAGCGCGGCCAATGGCGGTGTTTCTCCAAAACAGCATTTTGGCGCGCTTGGCAGAGTCGTGGTGGTCGGCAGGATCCCCACGGAGCGGAGTCTTCGTTGAGGTGTCGCGCTGTACCTACAGATCACGGAACTGCCCTACGTCACGTCTAGTGTTCACATTTTGTAATGAAGTTGATGGTCGATTGTGTAAAGTGTCTTAATAATAAACTGTAATTATTTAATCGTCTATCTCATTGCACGATAACCCTATTTCTGCCCACATGATGCCAGATAGATCGAGAAGAAATCCTGACCGATCCGACATGTATAAGTATTTATTTATCCACGCTATTGCATAGACTTGATAATGAAGATCTTGTAATCATCGATATTAATGTGACAATGTAACTAACGTGTTTTTCAACAAGTTTTTCTAAGCAATCCGTTGGTCAACCAGACATGTAGTAGATAAGCCAATTACATACAAGGTTTTAGTTTTTTAAGGTTTTATGTGAAGATGTTTTAATTAAGTTTTTTAAAAGTAAAGATTTTGTAAAAGCGACCTCTTAATAAAACTACATATTATGAAGCATGTTGTCGAGTTTGCGTCTAGTTGACGGGGTTGATGGATCTTCGCAGGTAGAGATAAGTTTTCTAAATAATATAGGGTCTCTGCCTATCCAATCGTGTATAGCGAGATAAAGCAATATTTTAGTGCATCAAACACTTCCTGGTTAAAGTGCACTAACCCACTAATGTTATTTGATAAATAGTCCAAAGATATGTATGCAAATTATGCAGGTCTTATCATTAATACTTGGTACAGTTATGTGCAGTATGTTCGAATGATCAATACACAAATTGTGACGTTTAACGGCCGTTCCCAATAACCTATCTATCTCTGGATTTGCTTACCAGTGATAGGAATTTGACATTACTTGTATGGGGCTAATGTCAAAATTCTATCACTAGTAAGCAAATCCAGAGATAGACAGAATATTGATTTCCGCAGTTAGACTGACGATTTTAATTACAATTAAGTATCCACAATTTATATACGTATCTTGTAAAAATGATATCATGTGATCTAGTTTGGACTCTGTACTTAAAGTTAACTTAATGTACTGTTCAATAGCCCAGACCTAATAGCTATTTGTATTCATGCTTTCCCATAACTTTAAGAGAATTGAATTAGTGGAAATACATCGATTTTTTGTGAATTATCTTACATTTTTACACAGTCGAACAACTGTAACACATAAAATGTGGATCTTAGTTCAAATATGTAAATAAGTATATCTTAGTAAGTTACACACAAGTAGATTACATACTTAGATCGTTTATGGTTTAAGTTTATACCATAAACAATCCATGTAATCTCTATTGCTAGTGCAGACAATTTTCTGTTCCTTCATAAAACCATCTCTATATTTTTTTATCTTAGTTCCAGTTGCAGCCAACCGCCTCCGTATTATTACGCATGTAAGAGCAATTCAAACGACAATAACAAAAGAATCTTTTTTAGTAATCAAGAGGTATAAATATTATGAAACATGGACGTGTGACAGTGTTCAGTTCTATCAACATTCATCCGATTACAGAAAGATGTCATTATACATGTAAACTTACTCTTATTGAGTTGGGTTTTGATGAAATAATAAAAGATTGAGACTATTAGAACTATAGAAATATTTATTGAGACTAAAGATTAACAATGACGTGCACTATAAAAACTATTCAACCGTAGAAGTGAAGACCCTACGCCTGTCATCGGTAGTATACGTCTGTGCGTATAACTATTAAATTGCACTAGGCGTTACGCTTGTCTGCGTTCCTCCCAACAGGTTTCATATTTAACGTTTGAGTCAGTATACGTTTTCAAATTATGCTAGAAATCCTACACTGTACGGTGTACGTAGCTCGGTCTGAAGTACGTGCCTAGGTACAGACGACAGCACATCAAGAAAACATGTACACAAGCACATCAAGAAAACATGTACACAATCTGTCTTTCTGCAATAGATTTTTAACCTTATCACAATAGTGGAAGGTTAATATTCGAAAGGTAAAATTTGGCAGATTTTGAAGTACAGACGACAGCACATCAAGTTTCCACAATCTGTCAAATTTCTGCAATCGATTTTCAACCTTATCGCAATGGGGGTAGGTTGACGTTTGATTGGTAAAATTTGACAGATTCGTATACGTTGACCTGCTGTCGTTTGTACCTAAACCACATGGACAGCTTCGAAAAAAGTAAGACAATTACTTACGTTTTGTTATATGTGTATTTATTGCTTATCTAAATTGCAATAAACTTTCATACAGTTAATAACATTAAATCCATTAGCGCCTCAACTAGCATGTCATTTGTCGAAAATTAACGCGCCTCCGTTATTTTGTAGAGCAAAACTCAGCTATGTGCTATGTAAATTATATCAGGCGCTAATATCAAAGTAATAACAGAGCTGCGGTTTGAAATACCTGTATTAAATACATATTGATTTTTATATCATTATTATCTGTAAACACGTCATTAATAAATATGCTAGTACACACCCCTATACGTATAGATAACTAAAGAATAAGTACATCTTTGAACTTAGCACTGAATTATTATATGTATAATGAAGAAATTAAACTGAACCTCGATTTGAAATATAAATGATAGGGCTCGCCGACCAATTATGTGCTTTCTCCAATTGAAATCAAAACGAACTGCGATTTGAAACCCTTTCAATTTATGATTGACAAGTTGTCTGTCTGTCGACAGCTGTCACTTGAGATAAAAGTGTATTTTTCCACCGTATCGGTTATCAAAGACGTCCAATTGAAGATAAGGGGAGCTTACATATTGATTATAAGTATTGATTTTTTATCTCCCGTCATTGCGGTATAAGTACTGTTACTAACCTTGTTTTAAATACTGCATTGGTTTTTATTTCGGTGTAAGAAAATTCGCAATTTTTGAAAAGGTTTCCGTTCAAAGGTTTATTACTGACGAGCGACTTCGCCCGCTTCCCGAGGGAACTGTTTCCCGTATCCGGATAAAAAGTAGTGTTGTTCCTCAGGGTCTATTCTATCTCTGTACCAAATTTCATCAAAATCGGCTCACTGATTTAGGCGTGAAAGCGTAACAGACAGACGGACGGACGGAAAGTAGGGATAGTACGGATTATCCGGGTGCTTGAAATAAGTATTACCTTAGAGCCGCGGGATATAGCAATTTTTTTTGTTGGTGCACAACAGCACAACCCTATGACACAAAACCATAAAAATCCGCTAACAAGTTTTTAATATTCAGGATTTTACGATCAAACCTTGGCATGCTATAAGAAATGGATCCCATTTAGATATCAAAACAATTGAAGGTCTGTTCTGAGGAGGCCAGGGAGTATTATCTTAGCAGTAAGTGCTTCAAGGCGCAACTGTTCTAGAATATTCATGAATAACGGACTGATTCAAAAGGCATTAAGTACTAATTGATACGGCGTGAATGGCGGTGCGTATTGTGAGGAGGTTTCTGTCTCTGGAGCCCTAACCACCGGTAGCTTGGACCCTGTTTCCCTACGTCGGAGGCTGCTTATTTTTTATTATTTTATAAAGTTATCAAACCAGAAACCACATAATACTAAGCACGTATATATTAATATTTCTGTGCACGTCTATGAGTATCTATTGGCATCCAAGACCAAATGTCGGCCACGGCGGCTGTTCTCATATATGGAGATCAGCCAGCTGCGCAGGACATATTATAGTGCACAAGCATTTGCGCAGACACAGGTGCACTCCCTATTCCCTCACTCTCATAACCCGATGGGACGGCAATCCGACACGACCGGAGAGAGATCAGACGCAGGACCGACATTAACGTGCTCTCCGATGCACGTAATTACGTACGTACGTACGTAGTACTTATCTATTAAACATAATAACATTGACACTTGAAACTATACAATACCTATATCTGTTGATTGCATGAATAATGCTGATTTTCCCATAGTACTGACATCATGATAATGATTTATAGTAGGTGCAAAAACAAGAAATGCTATACATGGCAAAAAAGTTGCGGTACGGTCAATTCGTTGTTGCTTGGTACTTAATAGATGAGTACGTAATTTTAACATAAATAAGACTTATACTTTTTACGTAATAATATATAGGTATTTACATATGTTGTACTCTTGAATTCAGTACATAAATACAAATTGTACGCAAAAAGCTTCATCATTCAAAAGGTCGTATCTGAACCGAATATATATTTAGATGGAAAAATCTTTTCTTTTATAAAGGTATGCCTTTCTCTGTTGGTTTAAACGCGAACTACTAATTTGAAAATTTCTTTCAGTGTTAGATAGCCCATTATCGAGGAAAGCTTCATTTTATCGCGTGTTCCCACGGGATACCATTCTATGTCAGAACAACTTTTGTTTATCAACATGTTACCTACTATATGAACTTTAGGATTGGAACTCCTTGCCAGAGTCATGTTTTCCGACATAGGGTTATTAATAATAGGTTTCTTCCAGATAACCTTCACACCATGGCTTACTACTTACTAGAGATGGTGGTTATACGGGAATCTTTCATAATTAAAAAGGAATTTCTGCTTACCATCCATTAGGGTCCAATTTCTCCTTCTCCCAATCAGCTCCTTTATCACTGTTCCTCATTTTGTATCACTGAATCTCCTCACCACTGGAGTTCCACCACATTATCACAGATTTTTTGTTTTTAAGTCAACACTTTGCTCCTTAAATCTACTATCAATTTGCTTTATAACTCTGTTGTTTTTGGTATAAGAAGACTATTATTATTTATCGTTGGATTTCTATATACGATCTATCCATTGATTTGAAATTAGAGATTGAATTTTGACGTTAGCCCCATATTCATTATGTCAATTTTTACTGTCTTAAACAACGGATCGCTTATAGAACGGAGATCGCTTATAGAAATCAGTGGTTAATCATACAAGCATGAGGCTAAATAAGTTGATATTACACAATTACAATTGCGAATTTCTTTTGAAATGGAGTAAGTATTTTGAGTATAAGTATATTCTTTTATTATTCTCTCTTTTCAAACTGCTGTCGTCACCTAATAGAAGCAAGCAATTGAAAAGTGATTGTTTAAATCTTTTTAAATGGTGATAATTCTGTTTATTTGCCTGTCATTGTCAGCAATTTACTTGTCTCGGCCTTACTTTTAACAACCTTCCCATTGACGTCATTAGATTTATTTAGCTGTTCTTATATAATAATTAATACCTTTACGATTAACGCTATCTCAACAATTTGGAATTAATCTGTTAGTCTCACTTAGTTAAATACTTTTGTTTTTAGTGAGTTATTTTATATGCATAAAAAGCTGGTCATTTATTTGGTTATTATTTATTATATATTGGTATAACACAGTTCGATATACTTTAAAGACAAAGAGAGGAACTGATAAAGAAATAAAGAGATGAATTAATTTGCATTTATATGAGGCAAAAATACACTACTCACAAAAGGATATTTTTTCATGGACGATTTTCTTATGGGATTTTCAAGAAGCTGTATCTCCAAGGAAAATGATCGTACAGCAAAAGGAAATCCAGGAAATTATAGATTCAAGATTCTAGTTTTCAAATCTATCCATGATTCTTTTTTTAAATCACTAGTTTTGGAATAACACTAAAGAAATCAAGGAAAGAAAAAAATTGCAGAACTTTTTTCAACTTTGGGAAGCTACAAGTTCATAAACAATTTTTTTTTCTTTATCTCACTCCAAAGCTTTTTTTGAAAATTTTATGCGCTTTCATTTGATGTAACCGGTTAGTTTGTACGATGATTTTCCAAGGAATGATTGTCAATCAAAGCAAAAACGATCTCGTTCACTTTGTATATCAATAACTCTGTAAATAATGATCGAATAGGAAATCTAAGCAGAGTTTTGAAATCTACACAAAATTTCCAATAAGGAACCATGGATAGATAATGACAATACCACTTTTTTTGGAGTAATATCTTCGTTTGAAAAAAGGTCAAAGAATGACATATTGCAGGATATTTGGAATACCTGCTATAACTTTTGATGCGATGGGTGAACGAAGGATATCTGAGTAATTTTTTTAACATTAAGATATCCCGGAATATCCCTGAGAAATTCAAACCACTGCGATTTGTTTTTCTTGATGTTCGGAGGCTTTAAACTTTCAGCTATCGCAAAAAATGACATTTGAATTGCAAAATACAATTTATTTTATTACTAAAATAAATATCTACTTACTTACAATAAAACCAAATTTCATGACTTTTTAAATTGCGTAGGATATCTTTTCAATATGTACTATGAAAAAAAAAAAGAATTATTTTGTAATTTTCGATCTTTTTTTAAACGCGTTAATATATATATATTGCTTTTGTAAGTGGCTGACATTCAGCCAATGCAAAATATAAATTCACCGTAAAATGTGACTGCAAATAAGAAAACCATAAAAGGTTTTTTTTTTAATAAACAGCAAAATCTTAAGAACAACTGACGGCGTTACTAATTTTCTTTGTTCAATAGTATAAAAGACAGACTGGATAAAAGATAATGTGACTAGATTATGTACGAGAGTTTTATCTTTTGCGCAAATACGACGATATCTTTGTAAATAGATATAAGATATTCCTTTGTATATTCATTCAAGAGTGTATTTCAAAACAATTAAGAGCATTGTCAACAGATATCTCGAGTTTTAAAATTATTTATAAGCACATGTGTGGCACGTGATTTCTCACGTGAAACGGATTTTGTTTGCAACAGTTGCTCATTATTTATCGGGGATAAAAATTGCCCTGAAATTATTATACGAATTAAATTAATCAGTCGCTATACAACTTTTATCCGAAGTATTTCTTTGACGACGAAATTAGCATCTTGGATTTTTTTTCTTATGACAGTAAATGGGATAAAATTTTATCATAAAGGTATCTCACAAGTTTGAATCCAACTCCAGGCATTGCTTGCATTATTTTTCACTTAATTTTATGCTTTCTAAAAAGTATTAAGTATACATTCCAAATGAACATCGCGAAACAACTTAACTACGTTAATTTTAAAGTGCACCAAGTTAAACCCTTCAAAATTTCACTTAATTGCTATCGTAATAAAGTTCATTATCATTAACTAGAAGCTTATCTACCTCCGTGAATAAACTATAACGATTTATTCATTGTGTGCATTTTGCAATTAGTGGAGTTCAATGAACTTTACTTTTTAATGGCTGCGCGGTGCGGACGGAGTTTTCACATGTATGTAATTTTTTGTATAGAAGAGTCTTAAAAGCCCTAGATTTTGTTTTATAAGTACTAAAATGTTATTATTTATGTTTGACGGGACCATAGAGTAAATATATACTAGAGTAGCAAACCTCGTTCAAATGCGTCGTAAGAAGCGATGCCATTTTTTAGACGCAACGACGTAGCTTTGAAACTTTTGACATCCAAATGACATTTGAACAAAAAACGTATATCTGTCTCTGTCACACAAGTCACAAATACATAACTGTCACTTTGATTAGACAAAGATGGCAATCTAAGCTTCCAATGGCGATATGGGGTGGCCTACCCATGTGAAATGTTACCCATTTTTTTTAAATATAAAAATAATTGATAAATATAAATTTAATATTTTACTCATGAATTTCTGATGGGATGAATGAGAATTTTATTATTAGTGAAATTATTGAGATAATCTCATTTTGAATACTTATTATTTATTATAAATCATACTT
>NWSH02000085.1:4320179-4340249 GCA_002382865.2 Heliothis virescens
CTAGTCATTTTATAACAGAAGTTTTGGAAAATCTCGTTGTACTAAAGTCAGTAATTTGTTGTTTATACATTTTAACTGTAAGGATTTTAATGTTTTTTTTAGTTCAACCATTAATCATTTTATTTACCAGTGAGTTCTTACGTCAAGGATTTTTTACAAGTCCAAAAAAACCCATCGGTTTTTATTAAGTATTACATAGAATAGAATAGATAAATAGGTACCTATGTAAATGTTTGCGTTCTGTGTTATACCTAACTTCTTAGGTAAGTATACGCCGTGAAACTAGAGTTATACGAACCATGCTAAACTGTTTTTAGCGATTTACATTTTATGACGATAAATCAGCAAATGTAATTTTTGCCCGATATTTTATATTAGCTTCCGCTAGCGGTTTCACCCGCGTCCCGTGGGAACTACTTAGCGCACTCGGATAAAAAGTAGCCTATAGCCTTCCTCGATAAATGGGCTATCTAACACTGAAATAATTTTTCAAATTGGGCCAGTAGCTCCAGAGATTAGCGCTTTCAAACGATCAAACTCGTTAGCTTTATAATATTAGTGTAGATAAACATATATAATTACCTCAATATATTAATTAAGAAATTCAATTAATCTATTTTGACAACTGTCTATGTATGTAACTTTTATTATATTTTATGACTTCATTCAATTCTTCCACCATCACGATGATATAAGTATTTGGTTTTGTTTGATATTTGCATGTTTTAAAGACTAACCCTGTATTTTAGGGATCTTTAGTTTCAAATGTTCCAGATAAAGTTCTATCTGATAGATACCTCCATAAAAATGTGTTTTGATTACTTTTCTTTGGCATTATCTATCAGATAGTTATGCAGAACATTATTTGGAACCTCTGTAAATATTCCTTGGTATTTAAAACACGTTGGTATTTAATTCTACATACCTCCATATTAACATTGATAGACCAAATTTTTTTTATGCTTACGAATTACAAGCGTGGTGATTAATGCTCAATCCTTCTCGGTGTGAGAGGAGGCCTATGCCCAGCAGTGGGACGATAAAAAGGCTAGTAAAAAAAAAAAGAATTACAAATAATAAAGATTTTGATTAAGTACTTTTTTAGTTTGATCAAACTTCGGAAAAAGTCGACAACTATTTATTTTGCGAACTGAATTGTTAATTATTAATTAATCAATGACTGAAACAGTCATTGTGCAAATTATGTGTTGATTAAACAATGTGTGTTATTCTCTTTTGTCTGTGTTTTATTTAGTTAATGAATATCATTCTTTTAAATTCAGTACAATGTTGTACTCACGAATTCTTGGAAGCAGTGTATGGTTTTTTTCAGGTTCTTATTAAAATACAAATTAGGTAGATATAATTACCGTTGATTGTAGTTTTGTAAATATATGTAAATCTATATGAAGCTGAAGAGTTTGTTTGTTTGTTTGCGTTTATCTAAAGAACGTACTGGTCCAATTTGAAAAAATCTTTCAGTTTTAGGTAATCGAGTAAGGCTACTTTTTATTTGGGTGCGCATAGTAGTTCCCACGGGACGCGGGTGAATCCGCTGACGGAAGCTAGTAGGATATTATACACCTTCATAAGGAAATGTTAACAAATAACTTAGCTATAGGTACGTAATAGGAACCTAGAAATAAAGTGCATATCGCTCATATGCATTATTTTAACCTAGTTGCAACTAATTGCGAATGGTTGCGTTGAGTTGATGAGTCAACTAAGCTGATCACGCTAATATCACAATATTGTACATTATGTAGGTATGTACCTAATATTTAGGTACACTGTGGTATTAGGTTAGGATAATGATCAGTATCTAAAATACGTATCTACTATTTCCGCAATCATAGTTTTCTATTCGAAATCCTACCTATGGCAGGAACAGCGAGCTTGGTAAATAGATAATAGATATGTATGTAAGTACCTATGATAAGTTCAAACGTTCATTATTAATGAGCGTGTTATTAAATTAAACGTGAAATTAAATGATTTTGATTAGTGATGTGTGTTTAACTATCGACAAAATAAATTGATCATTAGTTACGATGACATCTTTAAATTAACAATTCTTTAAATTAAATAAGTACTGTTGATCACACATTTTACGGTTTTATGGGTTTTTAAAATCTTTATCTGTTAAGTTGTCGTTAATATACCTACCTATCTACAAAATAATCCCTGTACCAACAATCTTACATTATAAAGCAGTGTATCTTATGCGCCGCAAATGATACAAGTTCTACAAACGTTCATTGTACTTTCCTTTCTCAGAATATGCATACATTGTCTATTGTCTGTCCTTATGAGACAAAACAACAAACGGACATATGGCTGGACGAACAGTTTCCGGAAAATTGCTTGTTTTGTTATGTATAAGCGATTTATTTTACTTAACAAATATATGCTATCATACTGCATGCAAAATGGATAGGTAATTTTGCATTTACTTACGTGTATTTAAATCGATTTAATCTCACTAATAAAAACGTTACCTAACTAAGTTAATTATCATTTTAGTGCGTTTTTTAAACAATTTCCTTGACACGCACGCATCTGTCATGCTTTAGTTATGGAAATATCGTCAACCTGAGGTAAAGAGATCTATAGAAAACTTGTATTTTTATGGAAGCGCATCAAGTACCTAGCTCCCCAAGTTATATTGGTGTGCGTATCTTGGAGTATTGAGGATATATTTCAGAAGGTAGTACACCCTACTAGATACGTTGTATTTGATTGCAGATTGAGTGAAATAAGTAGGTAGGTACCTAAGTTATCTATTTAAGAAACGTACGTTTGTTCACTATTAGAACTGTCAACGAGGCTCAAGTATTCATCATACCTACTATAAGGATCGGCACAAATGAGTACCAACTAAGTTACTGGCCATCACAACCGTTTTCTTACATTTTTCAAATTCGCCTTAATGTTTTTGGTATATTTTCACCAAATATTTGTTTAAACCTGCAAAAATTAAAGTTACGTGCGCGATAAATACCAGCGGCTCCGATGGCTCGTTTGCGCGAAACCTTAACGCAGGCACGTGTTGCATATTCATAAGTACATTCTAAGCGTATTCTAGTAGCTTAGATTCTATCCTAATTAACAGGTTCTGTTAGGTATCAAAAAGGTAGGTTTAGTTGACGTTCGTTTTGGAAGACTTGTGTTCAGCAGTGGGCGGCAACTGACTGATATGATGAGGATAATGATGATTAGGTATCGATGAGCTTAGTGACTCGTTCATCAGTCTACATCAGTTTTGTATATAAATGATTGTTCTTTGTCTCTGAATTTCACATAGTTTGAAAGCTCGGATTTTAATTTCGACGCAAATAACTAAAGCTCTAAAAATACGTTTTTTTACGTCAAGGTGTTCAAGGCAATCCGAAATTCTTTATTCGCTCAATTTATCATAATTTTAAGCAAGATGTTTTAAAAGTTTAATTGCGGGAAAGAGTTAAATAACGAATTATTTCATCTCTTAAATGTATAGTAGAATAAATTACCTAATTAAAACAATGCCTTATTAATAAAAAAATATTAATAAAAAAACCGAAATATCGACATAACAAGTCGTCAATGTCACATCACTAATCATTCAAAGGAGGTCGATTATGGCAATTTATTATTGTATACACTTATTTATAGAATTACCAGAAGAAAACAACAGAGTTATGTTCCCTACCTTTTGTCGGCAGTCAAAACCAACAGCAAACACAGTACATTAAATAAAAGGCAATTAAATAGATAATACGCACGAAAAGGCACACGACAATGTCCTTGTCCACTTTTAACTTTCTTTAATTTTAGTACACTTCACCACAAAATAATGTGTTTAGCCGTTTTGTTTGTTGCTATTGACTGAGCTAAATATAACCTTAATACGCGTTGTACGTGCTACTCCACCGACCGTGAGTGAACAGCTGATTGTGAAGTTAGCAATATCAACCGGAGTCAGTGTGCGTTGCCATTTCTGCACGGCACTGTACTTCGCCAAAGCGATCTTGACATTGATTGAAGGTTGAAAATAAAACATTGGCGTGACGAATGTAAATAATTCGGCATATTATTATCTTTATTTATCGGTGAGGAGAGATAGCTAAACTTGAAAAGTTAGTGCCTGTAAACTAATCTTATAAAATAAATGGCTGCACTTATTTTATCAAGTATCGTAGATTTGTTTACTTTGTTCTATATTCTTTCTTTTATCGTAACAGCTGATTATAACAAAACAACTTTTCTAATCTGTGGAACCATTATTTTTCTTGCTGGCAACTCTACATATCTCAGGGTTACTACGATATTTTTTTTCCCCAAAAATGGGGTATTAACTACCAGTAAAAATAAGGTTTATTAAGATGATTACCATTGAATAACATAAAATAAAATAATGGTGTAGAACGTCTTCTGATATGTCTAGTGAGTTCCCATTTTGTATAAAATGACAAAACGGCCGATAAATATTATAAATATTGAGGCTCATTTCCACGAACATAGAAAACGTTCGATTTGTTAATCGTTATAAAACAGCTATTAATCGTGGATTAATTTTATCTTTAAACGATTAATTATCTAAATGAGGTTGGACTACAAGGACGTTTCACGAAAGTTTAACCAAGTGATTACATACAGCTGTTTAACTTAATTGGGAATCCATCTCAATAACGCTTGCAACTCTGCAGCTGTCAATGTCAACTGACAGACAAGTGACAGCCAGTGTCAAAAAAATCTGTAGGGTGATCGATCGAAGTTTTCGAAGCGCAGCGATGAAATTGAATAATAACATGGAAAGAAGACGTGGAATATTTTATATAAACTATTGAAAGTATTGGTCACATACTCGTATTATTGGAACATTATAAACATTCCATTGATGATTCTCGAATGTGTTGGAAAGATCTGGCATAACCTCACATTGTTACCTAATAGTTTTATTTATATTACTTCCGTGTTTCGTATTAGCGGCAAGTGGATTTTCTATTAAACAAGCGTAGTTCTACATTATTTCTTACTAGAGACATAATTTATCTCTTTTTCTGATTCCCTTAGTTCATTATTATGGAATACCTAAGTAACGTTAACTAAACGTACTTGTTTTGGTAATAAAAGTCGGCGTATTGAGCTAGCTATGACGGAGCCTTTGGAAAAGGACATCTGGAGGGACACCTGGATACGTTACCTTGGTAATTATATTAAATCTAATTCATAAACATTGATAATTTATAAAAAAAAAACATTATGTTATCTTTAACCTATTTACATTGACCTAATAGTCCATATTTCGTGACCTGGAAGTTTAAATTTGGCTGTACAGGTAATGGTAAGTTATACATAACCATGTATAGTTATATAAGGCTGGTTGAAACTAGCTACAGCATACAACCAGGCTCCTAATCAAAGCGTATATGGGGAACAATATTCAAGGGCATTTTAATTGAAGCCAAGAGTGTTTGTTCTACTAATACACACTTGTATGCTGCAATACATACATTTGACACTTTTATGCTTATAAAAAATGTAGTGAGCAAGGGGGCAATACCAGGAGAAATTACATATTTAAATATTCTACTTCATAGGCAACCAACCCAATCATTAGTTATGTTTGAAAAAAAAAATAGTATATGTTTCAAGGCATTTACCTTCACGAGTATTATCATTCATTTAGTTCCAACTTCCATTCAATTCTGAAGCATGTTTGAATATCTTGTGAAGTAAAATAAGCACTATGTCATAATCTTTATACCTTTTCTTTGAACAACTATTTTGCTCTGCACAATATGTAAAAAAAAATACTGACCTGATTTTAAACCTCCAGCTGTGAAATGTCACCAGAAGAAGAAGAAGAAAGCCTTTCCCTTCCCAGATAAATTAACCTACTAAAGTATTATTAGTCAAAGATTATTTTACTGTACTCACCCTTCGTCCCTTGTGATGTACCGATCGCTAAACAGGTTCATGTTGCAGGGTACGCCAACGAGGTCGGGGAGTCCTTCCGTCAGCTCGTCTCCACCAGGGTTGTCCGGCTGAGCTATGCAGTCGCCTTCGCATACACGTTTGGAGACACTGCAGACAAAAGTTACCAGATGTTACAAGTATGTAGACAAAATTTATCTATACTAATATTATCAAGCTGAAGAGTTTGTTTGTTTGTTTGAACGTGCTAAGCTCAGGATCTACTGGTCCAATTTGAAAAATTCTTTCAGTTTTAGATAGCCCATTTATCGAGGAACTTTTTACTGACTCAAACCTTTATAGGCTACTTTTTATCCGGGTGCGCCGAGCAGTTCCCACGGGACGCAGGTGAAACCGCTGGCAGAAGCTTGTAAATATTATAAACCTCTCATATTTGCTATCGTTGTACATAAAGGTACAGTGATTTGGATACTACCAATTTTATGTAATTTTCACCAATAGACAGTCAGATTTATGCGTTAGATTAGGGTGGATAAAATCATAAATTGAAATTGTTTAATGTAATTTGAGCATATTAGAAAATTAGGATAATCTATACACCAATCTACCTACATATGAAATTCTATTAATTACAGAAAGATGGGCGACCAAAACGTGTATTAGTGGAGGCGGGAGATGCTCTCCTGTGGCAGACGTTAGCTTCAGTTATTGTACCTGGATTTGTTATTAACAGGTAACTAAAACTATCCAGAATTGTAATATACACAATGGCAATGAAATAACTCAAATTGACATAAACAATTTGGGACCAGAGTAAAATTTTATTTACCTAATATGCCAAATTAATATCAGAATTTTTCAGCTTACAAATTGATTACCCAGTCACTATAAAGCACACCTTTAGTTGCAAAACAAGCAATATGCAAGTTCTCGCCATCAATTGTGAATTTCCTTAGATAGCCATTTGACATTAGTAGTGTTTTGTACTTCCATACCTTTGTGGCCATTTGACAGTAGTGAAGTCAAGGAAAGCTTATCTGCAAGTTCTGTACAAACAAATGCTCAAGGACTCAAATGGCAAACTTCAGAAATGCAAAGTTTACGCAAAATAATCACCACCCCATCTATTCCAGGCTATGCACATATTCCTCACTGTATATGAAGAGGTATCCCAACATCCCCCGGACAGCCAGGAGTTGGATAGCAGTGGGGGTGGGTCTATCCTCGATCCCCTTCATCGTGAAGCCCATAGACACCAGCACCACATGGTTCATGGACAGCACGTACCGCCGATGGGTCAAGGTACATTAACAGTTGAGTTTGTCATTTTAAGGGTATACCTAGCTATAGTATGATTGACATACTTTGAATAGTGCCATACATCATTTTTGCTAAGTATAATTTCCAAAGTCAGTACTAGAAAAATATGATCTATTATATACAGACCAGTGGCGTAGCTAGGTAACCGCGGGCCCCGGGGGAAATAGAAAAATGAGGCCCCTTAGGGTCGGTTCATATCTGACGGAAGATGCGTCGAGCGTATCGTAAATGTATGATCGACGCACTAACGCATCATCGGTTAGGTGTGAACGCTCGAATGTTTTATTATGTATTTGTCTGTTATGGCGTTACGCAACCGACGATACGCGACGCATTTTCCGTCAGATCTGAACCGACCCTTAAAGGAAAAAAAGAAAGAAATACGTATCATGCGCTTTTTTTTTTAGTATTCTGAGTAGGAAAGTCGGGTCGCAACCTGTCTTAATTATTTATTGTAAAAATGGGAGTAACTTTGAAAAGTTCAGGGGCCCCTCAGGTTCATTCAGGGCGCCCCCTGAGCTTGGGAGGCCCGGGGCACTGCCTCTAGGGGCTAGCCCCTTCGTAGCTACGCCACTGACAGACTCATTTCGAGTTTGGATTTATTTAATTATTGGAATCTAAACTATTTATTTGCATTGCAAATTGGGCTGTATGACGTGGATATAATGACTATCCTTGCCTACTTCGAATAGCTCTAGCGTTAGGGAGTCAATCTCGATAGTTACACTTGATCTGTATATTAAACAAAAAATATGAACGAATGGGTGATATTCTTTAAGATAATCCCCTCTTCCAGAAATTCCTCAGTTCATAAATACTCTTCGTAACTTAAGCTTCCATTATCTATAATAAAGCAAAATTAAGAAAATTCTTGCTTTTAATATTACTCTGTTTTACAGAATGAGCTCTAAGAGCGAAAAACCAAAAGTCGTTGTGTGATTTCTATATAGACGTTTTATTTTTCTAACAATTCAAGTTCGACGCTTGGTAAGAGAAATATACTTATACCTGCTATGTAATGCTACTGCGATTTCGTGTTCCTAGAGTATAACGAAATTTATAATTATGTACTCGTATATATGAATCTTATACCAAGATCTGGAGTGTAGGGATACACCAAAAAGGTTTGTCTACACAAAATGTACTTTAGTAAATAAATGAGTGCTTAATTTTGAAGATTTGAGCTTCTTAGAATGGTTCCAAACATGCTGTACCTACCTACATTATTAAGGAGACAGTAAAGCGTAATGTTGCTATATTAAAAAAAAATTGTACAGGTACTGTATTGCATGACAAATTTATTACCAACTACTTACCTACCAAATTCTTTGCTCATAAAGCGCTTTAACACCGTATACACGGGACATATTCGATTCGGTCGCGTAATAAACGCGCGACAAATTCCGCGCGGCACAAAATCCATCGCGTGGTTTCGGACCGTATGAATTGAACGCTCTTTGAATTTATTTATTTATTGGCTCAGCAACACCTTTACAATGGGTAAATATACAGAGACAAGTATAATAAAATTTATTTAAGTTAAATTGCTGATTTTCATGAAAAATCTAAATAGATAGATGCTAATGTTTGGGACCACTTAGAAAGCTGTTGTAGAAAGTTTCAATTAGAAAAGTGTTCGTATCAATTATTTGATTGTAGATAAATTATTAGATTAGCGAGTTCTTCGAGTTAGAATTTGAACTGTTTGACGCACCAAAAATACACCAAATTAGATTTTAGATGAATAAATTGTATGTGGATTTTGAACCTGTATTTAACAGGTTCAATGTTCAATGTGGGATGGAATTGAAGTAATTAGTCCGTACTTTAAATGAACAAGAAATATTGGTCAACTTTTAGTTTCTCACTGAACTGTGACGTCACAAGCCACTCTCGAACATAAACTTAGTAGTTACCATTATTTTTCCTAGTCTAAAAACGGACTGGTTTTTAAGTTAACCTCACATTAGTATAATGCCATAATAATCCACAAAAAGATGAAAATATGACGCTATGATAAAATTATAAGATGTTACAAACAATTTTGGCAAATTATAATGTNAGGAAAAAAAGAAAGAAATACGTATCATGCGCTTTTTTTTTTAGTATTCTGAGTAGGAAAGTCGGGTCGCAACCTGTCTTAATTATTTATTGTAAAAATGGGAGTAACTTTGAAAAGTTCAGGGGCCCCTCAGGTTCATTCAGGGCGCCCCCTGAGCTTGGGAGGCCCGGGGCACTGCCTCTAGGGGCTAGCCCCTTCGTAGCTACGCCACTGACAGACTCATTTCGAGTTTGGATTTATTTAATTATTGGAATCTAAACTATTTATTTGCATTGCAAATTGGGCTGTATGACGTGGATATAATGACTATCCTTGCCTACTTCGAATAGCTCTAGCGTTAGGGAGTCAATCTCGATAGTTACACTTGATCTGTATATTAAACAAAAAATATGAACGAATGGGTGATATTCTTTAAGATAATCCCCTCTTCCAGAAATTCCTCAGTTCATAAATACTCTTCGTAACTTAAGCTTCCATTATCTATAATAAAGCAAAATTAAGAAAATTCTTGCTTTTAATATTACTCTGTTTTACAGAATGAGCTCTAAGAGCGAAAAACCAAAAGTCGTTGTGTGATTTCTATATAGACGTTTTATTTTTCTAACAATTCAAGTTCGACGCTTGGTAAGAGAAATATACTTATACCTGCTATGTAATGCTACTGCGATTTCGTGTTCCTAGAGTATAACGAAATTTATAATTATGTACTCGTATATATGAATCTTATACCAAGATCTGGAGTGTAGGGATACACCAAAAAGGTTTGTCTACACAAAATGTACTTTAGTAAATAAATGAGTGCTTAATTTTGAAGATTTGAGCTTCTTAGAATGGTTCCAAACATGCTGTACCTACCTACATTATTAAGGAGACAGTAAAGCGTAATGTTGCTATATTAAAAAAAAATTGTACAGGTACTGTATTGCATGACAAATTTATTACCAACTACTTACCTACCAAATTCTTTGCTCATAAAGCGCTTTAACACCGTATACACGGGACATATTCGATTCGGTCGCGTAATAAACGCGCGACAAATTCCGCGCGGCACAAAATCCATCGCGTGGTTTCGGACCGTATGAATTGAACGCTCTTTGAATTTATTTATTTATTGGCTCAGCAACACCTTTACAATGGGTAAATATACAGAGACAAGTATAATAAAATTTATTTAAGTTAAATTGCTGATTTTCATGAAAAATCTAAATAGATAGATGCTAATGTTTGGGACCACTTAGAAAGCTGTTGTAGAAAGTTTCAATTAGAAAAGTGTTCGTATCAATTATTTGATTGTAGATAAATTATTAGATTAGCGAGTTCTTCGAGTTAGAATTTGAACTGTTTGACGCACCAAAAATACACCAAATTAGATTTTAGATGAATAAATTGTATGTGGATTTTGAACCTGTATTTAACAGGTTCAATGTTCAATGTGGGATGGAATTGAAGTAATTAGTCCGTACTTTAAATGAACAAGAAATATTGGTCAACTTTTAGTTTCTCACTGAACTGTGACGTCACAAGCCACTCTCGAACATAAACTTAGTAGTTACCATTATTTTTCCTAGTCTAAAAACGGACTGGTTTTTAAGTTAACCTCACATTAGTATAATGCCATAATAATCCACAAAAAGATGAAAATATGACGCTATGATAAAATTATAAGATGTTACAAACAATTTTGGCAAATTATAATGTTAAATTAAAGTAACGGTCAATTTTTGGATTATACTTTAGATTTTTAGTGTATTACATATTACCAAGACTAGTTATTTGACAGTATTATTAGGCTTAGACAAACAGTCCGAAAAGGCAAGTAATGAATGTCTAACAGCACATTAATGTACTTCTGTCAAATTTCTTTAATAGATTTTCAACCTTATCACAACAGTGGAAGGTTAATTTTTGACAGATTCGAGTAGGTTCTGCTGTCGTCTGAACAACTTTTTTGAGTACAGTCAATACCAAAAGTTGATGAACACACCATTTCCAAAATGTCTTAACATTACCCGACTGCTAAGAAGGGTATTTACAAATTCTTGTTGGACATATTACGAGTCGTTTCGGACTGTACATATTAAATACTATAATGGTGTGACTAGCTTCTAGTTAAAAAGCTTCGCAAAAATGTTCGATATCAAAGGGCAGAAAGATCTGTAAAGTGTCCTTAAAATAAGTGAAATATTACAATTAAGTGTGTTTGGAAAGCATTTGGAAATTTTATGAATTGTAACCTTTGCCACTGATATTTACGAATATTACTATACTGAAAAATAATGAAATTATTTATTGGTGCACTTAGATTTAGTCGGATTTTTTCTTTTATGGCAATTTCTTTCACCTGTCAGTTATATTTTAAAATTACATATATTTTTTTTCTTCGGTTAATTTCTCAGTAAAAAGCAGCCGACTAAATCTAATTATACGTAAACTATAAATGCTTAATTAGAAACAATGTTTATAGTCTGTGATACACAATTCCAGAAAATCGAATCTGCCTACTTAGTGATTTATTTTGACACAGTCAAGAATATTTTGTAATGATTTTTTGTTTGTTTTATTATGATAATATTTTTTGTTATTATAGTTCGTTCGTTTTGTTATTATTTATTTATAGCCTTGTTAAATGTTAAATAAAGTTTATTTTATGCCTAAAACTGTCGTTTTATTTATGTAGTAATAGGATCTCCTTGAAGAAAGTTGAAGGGTTAAAGTAAAATATTTGATGGGTGGCTAATGTCACAAAATTCTGAATTCCTGTGCTGGTTAGTTCCCCGGTTGTGTCAGATAATTGTTTTAAAAGAGAGTGAGAGTGCATTTTTTTTGTGCAGTTGACAGGTTTTTCAAAGGAGGACCGACTTATTTGTACTTACTGACTGACAGCATCCTGTCAACTGCACCATTAATCGGTCAGATCATACGCCTGATGGAAAGACAGATTACTTTCTCGTTATCTGTAGGTATAACTACGCAGCAAAAATTTTCTTGCAACTAATAGCTATGATAATTATGTCAGGCGCTACAATATTTGTTCATTTGACTGAATACGACAATTAATTTAAAAATAAAACTATTTAAACCTACTGTGATGATCGGAATGTTTCTAAATAATCACTATGTATCATAACTGTACAGTCCCAGTACAGTCATGATAAAAAGTTGTAAACCTGTACCTATTTTTTTTTTGCAAGTATATTATTACAAAAATATCATAGTACCGATAATGTCATTATGCCTATGTTGTGATGACAGTAACATTTACGAATGTAAGGAAGTGGTACACACGTTCGCGTACACTAGTATTACGTAGTAACCTATTCATTAGTCGCATTGTTTTTTAGGAAAAGCAAAACATGTATTGAATTCCGTTGTTCTCACGTCGTGTTCGTAAACACCTGTAGCAGTTACTATCCAAGGTGAAGGTATGTGTTGTTGGCTCTTTCAAGTCTCTGCGTATAGTGGTCACCAAACTTTATGGTGTTGCAGTACATCGCGCAGAAACCATGTTTAGGTTCTGTGCAGCACAGGTGCGCAGGGGGTATGGGCCCCATGCGATTTCAGTTCTCGTAAATCTCGATGTCATTTTGAAACTGAATTCTGAGCACAATATTATACCTAAATAAGTATATAGTATTTTACTAAGGTAGGTGTGGGTGGGTGCGCTTGAAACGAATGGGAAAATACTCATACTATCCCTCGATCAAACCTTACTTACACTGCTCAAGAGCGTGAAAATGGAAGGGAAAGACGTTTGAAGCCCAAACTTTTTTGCATTTTTTCCCTACAGGGCCTGAAAATGTGATTCAACTAATGTAACTAGTGAATACACATGAAAACTAAAAAACGTTGGTTCTTGGTAGAACATAAGGCGCATTACGTCTAAGCAGGTATACCATCGATCGTAGATATACCTAGGTAGAGAAGAACGACAGCGACTAGGTAACGACGGATATCCAGGCATCATGGATGATGGAGCGATCTCAAGATTGCTAATAAGTATCTAAGTAAAACGGATGCTGGCCAGATAATCTTCTCCTACCTACGAGTATAAGTACTAATATTATAAAGCTGAAGAGTTTGTTTGTTTGTTTGAACGCGCTAATCTCAGGAACTACTGGTCCGATTTGAAAAATTCTTTCAGTGTTAGATAGCCCATTTATCGAGGAAGGCTTTAGGGTTTTTATCCGGGAGCGCGGAGTAGTTCCCACGAGAAGCGGGTGAAACCGCTGGTAATATGTACCTATGTGCATTTAAAACAGTTTCCTCAAAGATAAAACGCATAAGTGAAGCTACATTCGTCATTTAGAGCTGGCCTACTTTGGACAGTTGGCGTAACCTTGCTGCACAGGTAATATTATTTACCACAATATGATACTTTCAAATAATATTGAAGGGCTCATCATTGAGACGGCAGGATACAGGTATTTCTGACTTGAGGTAATTAGAAGTTAGAGGTACATTGCTTTTTGGGGGACTAGAGGTGGATTGCGTCAATTAACTGGTTAGGTATCAGTAACACCCATTGGTCAAATCGGTGAGTTGACAGCTGGTTATGGTTTCCTTATCGTTGCTAAGGCTGGGTTCCTTGACTTAACTTTATAATATACTTAGCGATAACTTAACCTGCCCTGGAATGGCCGCTCATTGATACAATTTGAGTTTTGACAGCTCTGTACTTATGTAGGAAATAGTTGCAAAGTGGTGCTACCCCTAAAAGTTTTATTACAGGTTAAGTTTGCGGGCTTAGAATGTAAAGATAATCCTATAAGGCTTTCAATAATCATGTGATGCTAGAGTGATCAGTATTACTGCGCCATTTTGCTAAGACACGTGCTTTTAGCGCCAAAGTCCTCCGCCATTTTACGATAAAATATTTGAATCGTTGCTAATTATAAAACTAGTCTACACATTATAAGTAAAAGGATATTCAAGAATTGGTCATTAAAACGGGATTTTTCTGTTATTTTGCACAACTTTGCATATTAATTAATGCCATTAGAGTTATTATTGCCACAAAGAGAATATATCACCCAGCTATTGGCTGGGTCAATGATACTTTTTAATTATATTTTTAGTAATATTTAAGTGAACAGGGCGAGGTTAAGGACAGGAGTTTATTGGCTGAAGGTAATTATAAAATTATTACTAAAAATAAACAATTTGAACCTTACTACTTATCGAACTTTCACTTGTCTTTGAAACGTCTACCAGTGGGTACTGCCTTATGTGTTAAAATTGTCCAAAGTATTGCGCTACACTTACAATCACTGAGTTGAGGCTAGTTTGATGAGCAAAATTCGATCGTGATCTGCAACCCCTTCATTTTGCGCTCTGACTTTTTCGTAATCTGTTTCTCTCGATAGTACCTAACGGTAGTGCTATTTCTACTCTGAAATAATTTGTAAATCGTATGACTTGTTTAGATCGAGTTAAAGATTTTCGTAGGTGGATCTTTTTTTGGTGGATTCTAACATATACCTAAGTAACTCCTTATAGTTAATTCTTCTTCATAATTTATCATGTAGATAACCAAAAAAACTTGGATGCGTCTTGTGTCGTCGACTCAACACGAATGCGAAGCTAAACGAAGCGCCGCGCTATCACCACCATACGCCACGTATGTTACGTAGGTCACGTAAGATTCTTCTACAGGCATCGACTGTTCGTAATTTTCGCGTCGCGTAGCGTCGCTTCGCATTCGCATCCTGATTGCTCACATAGGACCCACCGTTACAGTTCTTTGACCTTGGCGACCATGACGCTTGTATACCAAAAACCAACATACCCATGTTATTACATAAATTCTATAACAATGAGTTTATTAATAGAAAATTATTTGCTTTTCAACCACGTGAGGTATACAACTGAAATTCCAATAAGGATGTATCAATGAATATCGCACCTGTGTTAATTAAGTTAGTTGCAAAGTACTTACCTAAGTAAACTCGGTTTAATTACACATCACATGATCTGCACAAGGCTTAAGTAACAATTCTTTTCTCTCTTTTATTTCGATACCTCCCACGTAAGTTGTTGTAACCCACAAAACTAAAAATATATATTTTTAAGTATACGTTTTTTTACTCTTAGCACATAAAGTAGGCAAAAATAGGCGGTTTGGTTAAAAAAACGTAAAACATGTATTTTGTGGGTTACAACAACTTACGTGGGAGGTATCGATTTATTTACTAACATATTTTGTTTCTTTACAAAAAAAATTGTGATCACCGGTATCGGGAGCAAGGCCCATCCGAGCCACAGGTGGTTAGGACAGATAAATTACTAATTTATTAATGAAGTAGGTTTCACCCGCGTCCCGTGGGAACTGGGTCATAAACCCGGATAAAAAGAAGGCTACCTATAGCATTTCTCGATAAATGGGCTATTTACACAGACATACTTAGTTATTGAAGTCTTGGTTTTCCATTTACTGATTGCTTGCCCCAAACACAACTTAATCTTTGATTAAATTCCGCCTCGAAATTTAATTCCAATTCAAAAATATCCATTTCAACCCAAAGTAATCCTTAAATATTACCAAACTAACTTCTGCTAGCGGTATCGCCCGCTTCTCGAGAGAACTACTTCATACACCCTGGTACAAGGTAGCCTAGACTAGAGTATTTCCATCATACATGATTTCTCTGTAGCTCTAACCACTAAGGTTGCATACGCGACGGAAGCTGAAAAAATGGAGTAACTTCTCCCATTTTCCCAACATTTCCCTTCACTGCTCTGCTCCTATTGATTGTAGCGTGATGAATAGTGTACCTACTATAACCAGCTTAGGAGTATGAAAAATAATTGTACCAAGTTTCATTAAAAGAAAACAGACAAAAAAAATCCTGATTGCATTTTTCGTAACACTATCGCTCCCTAATCACCCCCTGATAGTTATTTTGGAAATTATGTATTTCATGTACAGAATTGACCTCTCTACAGATTTACTATAAGTATAGATAAGTTATCATCAAATTGTAACTAAAATTACGATAAAGTCCGTATAACAATATAATCTCTAATTTAAAAGCAGTTTGGGTAAAATCCTTAGAGTATACATAAGTAACAAATGTTTACTCTAAGGTAAAATCAGTGTAAAGTCGACAAGTCATGCGAAGTTGCATGATGCAATACTAATTGTCTTTGACTGGGATCAAAGAACTTGTGAAACCAGATTATTAAGATCTAAGAAGCGTTACTTAATGATTGACACCAATACATTTACATTTTGTCACTGTAGAACACACCGAGTAAGTACTTATTGTGACTGTACAGGGAAACCAGAGGTTTTACCTAAGTATTTTCAACATCTGATGATTTTCCACCGAAAGAAGGAAGGCACTTAATAATAATAGCGTCCTAGCTGATTGTCGGCCACGGCGGCTGTTCTCATATAAGGAGATCAGCCAGCTGCGCAGGACATATTATAGTGCATAAGCATTTGCGCAGACACAGGTGCACTCCCTATTCCCTCACTCTCATAACCCGATGGGACGGCAATCCGACACGACCGGAGAGAGAAGGCACTTACATAATATTTGTTATAGTAAGGTCAACCGCAAAAGTGGCTCAACAAAACCAAAATTGACAAAAAATCCTAAAATCTCGACGCTACTTGCCAAAGTATTCATTTTCACAACTGCTGAATATCAGTTTTGAAAATTTCGATTTGTACAGCTACGTTTGAAGTTCACTGTACCTAACATGCAAAAATTGCCTACCTGTATTAGTTACCTACCTCTGTTCGAACAAAGCCCTGTCAAATTCCTTCAATAGATTTTCAACATTATCATTGACAAAAATTCAAACGCCTTAAGTAACTAAAAACAAAAAATAAATAAAAAATATTAATAGCATTTGATGCAATATGGATCCATCTGTGCATATCTATGATCTATGGCTAGTTATTGCAGTTAATGAATGTTTGAGATGTCAAGGAACCCTAACGTCCTCAAATGTAATGACTAAAGCTAGACAGACCGTAATTCCGTGAATGTTTAAGTACTGATCATCCAATAAAAGACACGCACTATGGTCAATAGATAAAACCAAATAGATCTACCTACTGTTTCCCTAATGGGCAAGTTCTATCCTAAATACTAAACAGCAAACAAAGTGCAAACGAATTTTGCGTTTCTCATTAAAGATCAACTATCGAAATGTAGCAGTAATTCACAAACAGTGAGCAATAAGAAGGCAACAAGCACCTATCCAAACAACGATTTACTATTTACACATTTTCAAGTTCACAATCAATGCTTCTAAACATACCGTAGATATAAAACAATGACAATTGCAAGAATACAATATAATATTATTGTTCAAAAGCCACGATCTACGCCATTTAGACGACATAATATCAAATATGTGAAAGTGCTAGAATAGAAAAGAGTAAACTAAAAGCAATCGCGAGTGCACGTGCGTCAAACTAAACAGATTTGAAAATTATTACAATAGTTTAATAATAATTATGTCATTATAAGTTCAGTTTAATGCTCTGCTGTGAAGTTATAACATAACTATAGGTTAAATATAATAAATTCCATCGGTAAATCGTTAAGGACCTATTGTAGGCCCCTGGGGTATGCTTCGTTAATTTAACTAAAGCTTTCGACACGATCAACCGTTTGTTATCGGCCAGCATACTTCAAGGTATGCTTCAGAATAATTTTGCCAACCTAAAAAATAGTTAAATGAGCTCTAAACCTAGAAAAATGTGCACGCTGTGGTCTCTTAGACAGGGGTTACACGATCAGTCTGGCGTCAGTCAATTCCATCAGTCTGGTCCAGATTGATGGGAGAATGATCGTGTGACAGTTGATTGACGGACTGGTGGTCCAAAATGTATCGGGTTTTTTGTCCGTCAGTCTTTCGTCAGTCTGATGCCAGATTGACGCCAGACTGGTCGTGTAACCCCTGTCTTACAAGTGGAGACCACATTGTTGTGTATACTGTNGACAGTTGATTGACGGACTGGTGGTCCAAAATGTATCGGGTTTTTTGTCCGTCAGTCTTTCGTCAGTCTGATGCCAGATTGACGCCAGACTGGTCGTGTAACCCCTGTCTTACAAGTGGAGACCACATTGTTGTGTATACTGTCTATATATTCTTTGTCGGAGATCCAAAATAAATAAGCATTATACAGATAGGCCTTCACAGACGTCTTCTTTTACAGCTAAGAGACCATTCTTAGCCGTACCGTGTCTTTCAAATCTTTCTCAACTACTTATCGTTTTTTTTTCACAGCATCGAAGATCATAGATATTCGTGTGTGGATACTGTTATTGATATTCACATTTACAGCTAGCAAGACTGGATAGTAATAGATAATAGGTGTAGAACAATTCGGTTGTGTTGATAATCATGACTATGAAATAGGAATGCTTTTGCCTGGAGACTAGACTAAAAAATAAAGCAAAAGCAAGTCGTCCTGAAAACTGGATGTAGAAAGCTGACCGGTTGCCGCGAACATTATCAACATAATCACACTTAAAACAAAGCCTATAAAATATAACACCGTAATACTAAAGTGTGAAAACAATAATTTTCACTAGGTCTTAAAATTATGGAATCAGAAAACAATGCGTAACGAAACGATACGCGAGCGAAACGGGAATTAATTTGAAATTGAAATCAACCAACCTGTTTCACCAAATAGTTCTTAATCACTTCACTAGAACAAAACAGACATTTTAACGGTTTATTTCGCGTGTATATTTATTTTTGTTTGGTTAGGTTCGCGCGTGCGCCCAACCCTGTTGCGATTCTTTACTGCGCGAGCGCTGATATGTGCGCGGGCTGCTGTGATAGGTGATAGCATGTGGCGTGAGGCACAAGCTTAGCGAGTAGCGATTACTGTGACCTGCTAGAAGTCCTTGTATAAACAAATCTCATGAATGCAAAACATGACGATTTTATTGTTTTGATCAAGCCTTCATAAGTTCATCAAGCAAATGAAGGATTATGCCTTAATGTGGTTGTTTCTCTTGGATGTTAATGACTAAGTTGGGGTCGTTCTTGTGATCGTCCTCCGTGGATGTTACAGATGTCGTATTAGCTCTTTGGATTTTGTGTCAAGAATTGCTAATTTGTAGGTACTCAGTTAATGGCAGTAGTACGTCATAAATAAAGTTCACAGGCAAAATGTGGACCTTAAACTATGGAAAATGGGCAATAATGTATCAAGTATGGAGAGATGGCCTGCCTGACAAAATACTTAGAGCCTTTTAGTTTTTTTTAGATGGACGATCGCTCTTCTTTTCTAAGCTAAACAGTCTGACATAACAAGCAGTATTTCGTAAATTTTACTAATTAAATAGAATTGTATTTAATCGCACTGCTATTACTATGGACTCGTCATCAATGCTCAATAAATTAAGTTCTTTACTATCGAGCATAGGTACACGTTCATGCAGTTATATTCACGTAATAGGTTCATTATACTACATCTTTGTTTGTGATTCATTTTGGGACTTTAAGATCAGCTGGAGAGATTTTTTAGTTTCGGAGATGCTGCTGCCCATCACCGAGCGAGGCCTTTAATATTTCACTAGGTGGTATGTGGTAGTTATACCGCCAACAATCGGCCGTCAGAGCCTCATTTGTTTTTCAGCAGGGTGCAACACGAGTAGATGAGGTTGGCAATCGGGGCAGGACCCTTACATCCCTCATTTCTTGTACAGTCCACAACAAGTCAGTACACAAATCTGACAAATTTCTGCGATCTATTTTCAACCTTATCACAATAGTGGAAGGTTAATGTTCGATTGGTA
>NWSH02000085.1:4340349-4370031 GCA_002382865.2 Heliothis virescens
TGTCAAATTCCTATCTCTGGTAAGCAAATCCAGAGTTAGATAGGTTATTGGGAACGGCCGTGTATAAGTTTAGATATTATCAAAATAAAATTGTTATGCTTAATATCGCTAAAATAAATAAGTTTGCACCGTACGCTATATTCCGTTACATGAAGTGGTCCAGTGCAAGGGTTTAGCAAGTTCATTGCTAGAACCTTTGGTGCAGTCCGCGTGCATTTCTCTATTCACCTTGATTTTAATTACGATTTTGGTTATTAATATTGCAGTTTTGAGGGTCAACGAATGTCTTGGAGACATTCAGGTACAGACAGATAAATGAGAAAGGATTAGGATAGATTTTGGATACTTTTCAGGATTTCAGTAATTTTCTTTCGTGATCCAGGAGTGAAATAAGCAGTTGTTGTCAAGTGCAATATCGCAACACGAAAGTAAAACCATAAACCCAGTGATAGGAGAATACCTAGTGGTGGTTTTAGATTATAATGCTAAAATGGTTTTGTTTGAAAAACATGTAAAACAGGAGAATATAAGTAGGTAGGTATACCTTTGGATATATAACCTAACAAGTAATTAAAATGTTTATGCGTTTAAACTTATGCAAGTTCCAGAGGGACAAGTCAACAAAGATTGATTTATTAATTAATTTTCGAGAGCATTTTCCTCCTGTTTTACAATATCAATATATCGTAACCTTCCCATCATTTATTAGATATATTATGAAACAGAAGGCCGCGGAATATACGTCCTTTATTAACTGTCAGCTATTATGAAAGCAGTTTGTTCACGTCTGTTTGTGTGTATTGTGATAAGGACCATCAACTCTTGTAAAAATTAATATGACATAAAACATTGAGTGAATTACCACGTATTTCCTTAATGGATATTTAGGTAAAGTGTTACAGTTTCTGATAAGGCGGGATTGATTTATACTCTGTTTGCTTGAGTTTTTATGAATTTTATTAGGTCTAAGGCTTGGAGATGTAGTTTATGCAGAAAAACAAGAACACGCGAGTCATTTTTATACGTATTTATGTAGATGAAAATTAAATAATATTATCTGAAAATTGTGCGTGTTTCGTGTATTTGTAGAATAAGCTGATGGCTAAACAAAAGAATCCAGGGAAAAACAGGACCCTATTACCCTTCCCTGTCCGTCTGTCACCAGGCTGCATCTCGTGTAGAATGATAGCTAGAGAGCTGGAATTTTCACATAGGATATATTTCTGTTGCCGCTTTAACAACAATTTTTAAAATAAAAAAATTAGGTGGCTGCTGTTCAACAAACGTGATTCTCTGTACTGAACCCTTCGTGCGCGAGTACGACTCGCCATTGGTCATCTTTTTGCAAATTATTGTGTCTATTATTTGTTTTCTCCTTGGTTACCTACGTAACTATTAATAAAACATTGGACTTTGGATAGAATATACTAGTTCATAATAATAAACTGGATAAAATATTGTTTATTAAATTAACAATCCACCATTTCTCATTTTCTTTAATGCGAGGGAAAATTTATGAATAAACAAATAAAATATGTCAGAGATAGTTAGATTCATGTATGCATTCACCTTGTAAAATTTTACGACACAAAATGTTTTCGTTCTGTTAAAGTTGAATAATATAGGTACATTATCTTTTGTTATTTGAGTGATTGTTTGTTTGTTACTCTCTCATTCAAAAATGGCAGACAGAGTCGAATGAAAAACAAATAAAGTAAGTAGCTGTCCTGAAAACGTTCTTTCTCATTTTTATCCCAAAATAAATACACAGAAGCAGTGTCGCGAACAATTTTTCTATGAAACAGGGTTAGATAAACAGACTCATCTTGATCTCCCTAAGTTTCCATAGCAAACATAGTAGCATTTCATTCATTTATGGTTTACCCACATATTTGATAAGAGATTACTCTCAGATTACTTACTAGAACACTGAGTGACGTGTTGTTTAAACTTAGATAAGTACTTATAATGGCAGTAACAGCTGATATTTTTCATTTATTTTATGTAGGTATGGAACGTAAGTATGCGTTGCGAATTGTTTCCAAGTGAAAAAGGGTAATGAATTTTCTTTTTACTACACTTATATACTACTAGCTTCCGCCAGCGGTTTCAAGCGGTTTTCCCGCTTCCCACTAGAACTACTTCCCGTACCCGGATAAGAAGAAGCGTATATGCTATTCTGATATACCAGCTATGTTACTACCAACTTTCATCAAAATCTGTCCAGTAGTTTTTAATAGGATTGATGTTTCAAGTTCCTGAATGAAAAATATAAATATTTGTAGTGTTTGTATGTTACTTATAAAGTGAAATGTCTTATATAAATACATACTAGGAATTCCCCGTTTATCTACTTACATAGCGAAAGTATACGTTATAGTTTACTAAAGTAAACAACTAACTGTACCTACTTGTCTGAAATTACCTTAACTATTTCTGAATTAGAACATTTTCTTTATTCTTTGGGCTGAATGCGGACAAGGTTATCAAGTTATTCTATATATTGGGCCTTATACCATTAAGATAAAGAAAATTAAACTAAAATAAATAAAATTAGAAGTTGTTCTATTTATAACGAGTGTAAGTTGAATATTTAGGCACCTATCTTTTTTTTTGTCGCTGGTTAAAAATGACAATTACGCATCCCCTCCCCGTGGGCGGCGGGAGGGGGGTATGTGGGACTCCCCGGTACAGTCGTTCCCGGTAAAAATACCCAGCGGCGCTCTGACCTCGCCTAAGTGGTTGGGGCCTGGGAGGTCATTGCGTCCAGGCCCCCACCGGCGACTGCCTGCCTTACGCCTAACGGCAGGCCCCTCACAACCCTCCCCCTAGTGGGGAAATATTTAGGCACCTACTGTAGCTACCCACGTTTTATGCGACTATTAGTCTTTTACTTTTGATAGAACCACCTTAAAAAACTTCTTTCTTATTGAAATATAATCGTATCGCACTTGCATTTTACTTACGTAAATATTCGCAGTTATGCGTATTATGATTATACCTGTACCAACTACCGTGATATGAATAAAAAATATTACATTTATGTAAAGAGTGTTAAGATTTTAGGTAAAATGCAGACTGTAGAAAATGTTCTAAAATATTAAACACTTAGGTATATTAATTTAAATAATGTAACGTACCTACTGTGAAAATTTATAGAAAATCTTTTTGACAAATCCTTTCTCATTCTCCTGGTAATTACAAAGGATAGGTACTTTTCTCAGTTTCCTGGAAGATCATAAGATGGTATTTCAAAGCAGAATCATTAATCGTTCATTGATGCCATGGCCACTACGATGCGTGCTAATGTATCGAACGAGTTATACTTACGAAGATTTTTCTGCCTTTGTTAGAAATAAGTACAGGCGCCAGCACATCAACTTACCTCAATCTGTCAAATCTCTTCAATAGACTCTCAAACACAATAGTGGAAGGTTAATTTTGGATTAGCAATGCTGGATGGTACAGACAACAGCACATCAAGTTACTGCAATCTGTCAAAATTCTGCAATGGATTTTCTACCTTATCACAACAGTGGGTAGGTTAATGTTTGATTGGTAAAATTTAACAGATTCGTATACGTTGACCTGCTGGCTGGTACATATCAGCTAAGTATCTCTACATTTTGGTAAGAAACGTAGGTTAATAGACCATATTTTTTGAATAAAACAAAAAAAATCGTGTCGGATGTTTTATTCTGTACTAAATTAATTGACTAAAATTCACTAACAAACCAAATTAAATAGTAACAGCACATACTTACAGACGGCCTGGATTGGCTTCTTATTACATAAATATTAAAATATGCAAGAATTTTTATTTTCGCATTAAATTTTCACTAGAGAAACAATATGGAATACAATTTTCTTTAAATTAGCTTAACTTTAAGTTTTAACTCATTATAATATAATCGACCAACGTACGTAATATTAATGATAAGAAATATAATTTGACAAATTAATTTCATAAGACCTAAGTGCAAAGAAAATTAAATCTCATTAAAATAGTTACACGAAGCTAAAATATAATTCACATTACTTTTAATTATTTTATCACTTAATAACATAATTTATCCTTATGCACTCAATTGTGTTACTAGCTACTCTAGCTAGTAATTTTCATGTTTTGAACCCGATCCCGGATAGTTTTAAAGCTTTATTAATTACAGAAGCCTTTATTCCAAATTATCCGAGGTCACCTACAGGTGCAAATGCCAATGCTAACTTTTCTACTAACCTCCCCGATTGGCCAATCTCCGGGCAATCTTTTAAATTTTTATGCGAAAATAAAAATACCATTGCATAATTTGATGATCACTTCAGCTATTAGCACTGAGGAGGTTCCACGCTCGAGATTATATACACACGAAATACGTATTTTAGTATTGATGTCATTAATTGTTTGAGGAGAACGTACCAAGGTTGCCTCTGAACAATCACTGCAAATCTCCTAGATTGTAAAACTGTCTTGAATTATTGTTTTACTAACTTGCACGTTTTAGTTTGCATCATTTAAATGTTATATCTTGTTTTTCTTAGTAAATGGTCCATTCATATTAAGGAAAGTTTCTCAGATATTGTGTAAACGCTCCTAGACTTATGATTTTGCAAAGTTATATTTGCTCTTTTTGAACCACCTCAATCTTAATAGCGAATCCACATTAAACTTATCAATAAAATAAGCGTAAACAACGTCTAGCTCGCTCCAGCTTCGGAAGCTAACACCACATAAATTGTAGTCTTTCAACATTTTCTCTTAACCGCAAATATTAACATTCTGATATTAGGTTTGTACCTTCACGTTAGAAATTAACTTCAAATGATATGAAAAGCTTAAAGCCAAGAGGAAATGTCTTTGTGAGGCGTATGAAGTTGATAGAATTATTTAAGTGGTATTTAAAACTAACTCTATGAACTATATTATAACACTAGCTTCTGCCCGCGACTTCGTACGCGGACCATGTCGCTTATGCCAGCGACAATGGGTCGTCAAAATCAAAGATCTGGAACGTCTGATGTCGAATTTTAGGAGTCCGGGGAAAACACTGGTTGCTCGAGACGATTCGAGACGTTTCAGATCTCTCATTTTTGTAGGTCAAACAACTTTTACTAAAATGTCACTTTTACTAAAAGAATCATTCAAATCCGTTCAGTAGTTCTAAACTACTGGACGGATTAGCGTGTACAAACAAACAAACCAACACTTCAATAACGAATTACTTCCATACAAACTTTCAACCCCTGTTTTACACTCCTAGAGGTAGATTTTGGTAAAATCCGTTCTTAGATAATGTCTACACCTTAAGACGGACCTATCTGCTAAATTTCATGTCTCTTACTTCAAAAACATAGGACTTCGATACAAACTCCCAACCCCCGTTTTTCACCCCTAGGGGTAGATTTTCATAAAATCCATTCTTAAATAATTTATACACCCTATAACGGACCTATCTGCTAAATTTCATGTCTCTTACTTCAAAAATCATTGGACTTCCATACAAACTACCAAACCCCTTTTTTACCTCTTAGGGGTGGAATTTCCAAAAATTGTTTCTTAGAGTATTTTTACACCCTATGAGGAACCTATCCGCCAATTTTCAAGTTGGAAGGTGTTATAGTGTCCGAGATTACATTGTTAATCAGTGAGCTGTCATATTACCGCGGTTTTACTCGTGTCCCGTGGGAACGACTTGCCGTACCCGGATAAAATATAGCCTATGTTACCCGCGGATAATGTAGCTTCCCAACAGTGAAAGAATTTTTCAAATCGGTTCAGCCGTTTTTGATTCCATCGCGAACAGACAAACAGACAAACAGACAAACAGACAAACAGACAAACAGACTAACAGACAAACAGACAAAAATTTTAAAAACGATTGTTTTGGCTTCAGTAGCATACAAATAATGCATAACACTAATTTTTTCGAAAAAATATTCAATGTAAAGACACAGCTCTGTCTACAATTTTATTATATGTATAGATAGGGCCAAGGAACTTAAGGCTAGGAAAGAACCGCTAAGTTTTGCGATGGACAAAAGTTATGATTATTTTGCTTGGACAATATTAAGTTACGTAGTTACATAGAGGAACCATTTCAGGCAAATATATTTTACTCACATTTTGTAAATATTTAAATAGTTTAAACGTTTCCGTTAGCATATTACGGTTAGTTATCTTACGCATATATGTTTTCTGTCACTAGGTATAAAACTCATGATAAATGATGAACTGTATACAAAGATAAAATATACATTTTGACTAGGACTTCCTTACTTAGGTAAACTAGTAGACATGCGTGTTATTCGAAAGATTACAATAGGCTCGTTTAAGATCCATTATAAACACGATTCTTGAATGTTTAAATAATAACACCATGATATGAACAATATTCATTCCTCTGGCTTTATAAGCAGAAAAAATACTTTGTTTGCTATCATAACTTTAGAACAAAGAGGTTTACTAATAGACTAGCAAGAGCTGTTTATTGTCTGTGGAATTTTTTATTTGACATTTCGAGGCGCGAAAATGTAACACCTCATTTGTTATCTTAGCTGTAGCTTCCTTAATAAAAATAATAAGTACGGCAATAAAAGCAGCGAAAAATAAGTTTTATTAAAATGTAGATATCGAATTGAAAATAACTCATACAAAAGCGATCTTAACCTAATACTGATATTAACCCTAAAATGTTTAACCTATCAACAGTATATTAAACTCATACGTTGGAGTAACGTTTGTTCGAACATTAGTCCCTTTATTATATTTAACAGAATATTAAAATAGCTATGAGCACTCGTTGCTTGGGACACCGGTATCACTAGGGTATCATAAAACGTTCGTAGCTAGCCTGTTGTAAAAGTTTATGCCAATATATTTCAGAGAATTTTAGTTGGTATTAGTTTCAAGGTAATTTAATTATTGCCGAATTATAACTCCATTCACTGGGATAAATTAATGACTTGATCGTAGTCGTTAAACTATATGATTTACTTAAAGCTTCTGTAGATTTTTTGTATTTTTAAATTTCCTCAGTACCCTGCCATATCAGTATCCTGTCAACGAGTCAATATCTTACACCCGACACGGCGACTGTCATCGAAACTGGATCTCATTATACTTTATAGTCCGTTTTACTTTAAGACTAGGTTTTTAGACAATTTGTCAACAATTGCAGTATAATATACTTAGTTTCGACATTATGAAACATAGCAACATAATGTATGAAAATGTAAAATTCTATAAATTAAACTAACTTAACTATGTTTGCGTTATTTTGTATCTGGATGTTTAACTTTCATATCACTTTTGAAGGTTTATTAATATGTTATAAGTAGGATGAAAATCTTTTTTTTTTAATACTTTTCAAAGACAGGGAAGAAATCTGATGATAAAGATACTCTAGCTAGCCAGAACAAACGGACGTTAAAAGTAATTTTTCTACCTTCATTTTAAGTCAAACTATTTTTATTTGTTCCCATATACAAAATGAAGCACACACAGTTGCCGACTAGAAAATCAATCACAAAAGTTTCTTCTAAAACTAAAAATCACATTGTTGTCAAGATTTAACTTTCACATATGGTACGACAGCTACATGTTCTTAGGCACTGTTAGACCGTATGCAGTTTATGATTTTATACTATTTAACGTACGTAAGCATTGTTTTTGTTGATCAACACAGTAACGAAAGCTTATTTTTTTAAGAAGAATGTTTTTTAAGACCAATACCACAAACTTTAGACCTTTTGGTTATTACTTAACTGATAATTCTGTTAAACTTGATATTTGTTGCCAAGCACTGGGAACTTAACAGTATGAAGTTTTCAAACACTAGAATAGGCGTTTAACGGAGATACTGTTGCCACCCAACCAAATTTTTCTTTTGACACCAATTGGCAACACATATCACGTTCACCTGACTCAAGTACAGAGACAGTAAACCAGAATAAAAGTTAAGTATGTAAGTAAAAATAGTTTTCAATTAAACAATGCTTACCGTACCCCATACCTAATACAATATAAAACTGGCTAATAAACGTATCAAATCATTATAAAACGTCGCACAGTCAACATGTCCTATGTCTACACACCTAGGTAATATTCTCTCATCGACCGGAAATATTACAAAGCTTGTAGCCTTTACGTGATTGGTAACTTTAAATGCGAAATTTTTATTTGTTGTAGGTACCTACTATTATTTTCCATGTATAGGATTTAAAGATAATTACTTTAAGGATCTTGAAAAAAAAAACATTTACTTTTTAACGACAGGGGATTGATAATAATTATCATTACCCTGGCTAATCATTTTACGGTAGCAACCGCTAATGAGAGTCATTATTACGGATTATACCTATATGTATATTAGTCCATTTTGCTGTTATTTTTTTTCAGTTTCTAAAAGTGTAGAACTTGACGGTTCCTTAACATAGAGACAGAAAACGCAGCAAGTTTGTATTTTTTTATTCTTTTCTCACATCAAAAGTTACCAATCACTTTTAGGCTATAAACAGAACACAACTAAATTAACTACACAATATTGTAATATCAGAAGCGATCCTTATTTTATTTTACATTTTCTTTTCAAAAAGCACAATATATGTCACTGTTTTGACTCTGCCGCCCTAAATGACCAAAATGCTTTAGCATTAACGTTTTTTATTGTTTACATTAGCTGCCATATTTACGAGAATCTTAACACGTAACAGATAACAAGTAATAAATATATCTTTGATATAAATATTCGTTAGTGAACTAGACTAGCCAGGAGACTGAGAAATCTAATTTATTTAAATTCTTTTTTATTTTTGCCGATTTAAGCTGATTTATCAATGCCTTATTAAGACAAACGTAGGCTGATTTTATTCGCGATTCTTATTTTACATGTTTAGCTAAGTCAGAACAGTGACGTAATACTTACAATACTATCAACGGTTTAATGTTCTTAGTCTGAGGAATCGACGTTCTCAGATTGTGCGAATTTCAGGAACACTTGCTCCAATGTCGTTTGACTGAAGCTGTACTCGACTATGTTTAGTTTTTCTTTCGCTAGAAAATAAAATATAATTTTATATATTGTAAGAAGGATGGAATATTTCTATTGTTATTTCACAACTATGCAGGACCGATCTTAGTATATACAGAATGTCAATCTTGTAGCACAATGGCCATTCATAAATGATTTTCTTGTTTATTTATCAAATGAACATAATATTACAGACAGTAAAGTATTGTAGACTGAAACGAACTCCGTAATATTAACCATAATTTGACTTAAATGGACAACTTTAAAGGTTAAGTAATATTTTTAAGGTTCATTGGCGCCCATTATGGGACACATAAACAGTACATAATCATCACAAATTTATCACTACTGAAATAAAACCTGTAAAACTCGATAGAATAGACGGCCAATGATCAATTCTCCTTCAGAAGTTTTGAGAAACAAACAAAATGTATATTGGCGCCCAATGTGGGACCAGACTAAACCTGTATATTTTATAAAATTTTAAGTACTTTGGAAGCTTTTTTTTCACACTATCTTTGGGTTTCAGCATGTTATTTGATTTTATACCATGATGACTTATGACGAACTTTATCGAAACCGCGAGATTACTGGCGCCCGACATATACGATACAGCTTTCGTACGACGTTGGGCGCCAATAAATATGTGGGGTACTTACCATCCTCAATCTGCTGGAAACACCTGGCGAGGCTGGACACAGCAGACTGCGGCACGGAGAACACCAGCCGCTCCGCGAAGCTCTCCTCTAGCACTGCGGCCGGGAATATCTGGCCCACCAGAGCTATCGCTGCTTCGGCGTTCGCGCCACCACCACCGGACTCCGTCCTGTTGTGAATGAGTATTTTAAATAGAAAAAGAATCTTGATGAGTTATTGAAAATATGCGGGTACCTAAAAACTAATTTCCAATTTGGAAAACGATTTATATTTTCCTGGTTATGCAACATTTGAATTTGGAAGTTTAAGTGCTAGCTTCACAGGTTCCAGATAAAGTTCTAGATAGCTATCTGATAGATAGTGCCAGATTTTATTTTGACTACTTTTCTATGGCAGTATGTGTGCAGAACTTTATCTGAAACCTATGAAACTGGCCATAAGAAATAATCAAACATTACAGGTATACGAAGTCCTTTGCGGATTTACAGATTCATTTGTGTACTTTAGGGGCTTTATCGGAGGTCTAGCCGACCAACTTAACCTTACTACAGTATTCTATACTGTGCCTCATATACTAACACTAATTTCTATAGTTATTGCTTATTATTTGTGTGTTGTTTACCGGTGATGCTGCAGCCTGGGTGGCGGCGGCGTGCCGGCCACGAGCGGCGTGTGGATGCTGGCGTCCACCGCCTCCGCCTCGCCCTCCGCCTCCGCGCATACCGACCCGCCGCCCGACCCACCTAATAAATCGCGTAGAAATTATTACTTTGCAATTAGGTACTACATCAACTACCTCAATCTGTCAAATATCTGCAATAGATTTTCAACCTTATCACAATAGTGGAAGGTTGAAATGGATTTTAATTTCGATAGGTGGTAAAAATTAAATGTGTATTATAAATTAATGAAATTGGATTCATTATTTTGTATGAATACAATTTGTCGACGATATTTACACAATTTCTTTAATAAATTAGACAAAATAATACAACATACCCTCATCGGCTTCTCCTAACGATGGCGAGTTTTCATTCGATCTGAGCGGTGACGGTGACAATGACTCCGACTCCATCATCTGTTCATTCAGACAAAAACCTTTTAAAATATATTTTTTTATAATTTGGCGCCCAAACTGGGACCTTTGAAAAATCACTTTGTATGATCCAAATATTATGGATTACTGTAAAATATCTTTTATTTTTTCCTACTTACAGTGGATTTTTGATTGCTGTTCCCAATCTTCATCTCTAACGTGTATCCAGCACCGTACAAATTCTTCAAATGTTGTGTTGAGCCGATACATCTAAATATTCACAAAAGTCATTATATCAGTTTCAATATCATCATGAAAGTATAATACTGGCTATAGAATTTGCTATTAAACTGACCTGAGGCCACCTTTGACCATGATGCCGACTCTGGAACATAAAGCATCAGCCTCTTCCATGGAATGTGTCGTTAGTATAGCACCTTTTTTGCCCTGCAACAAATAGCTAAAATAAGCCTTTGTAACTTCTTACCGAAATCTTTAATTTGATATGTGGTCTTCGATTGGTATACGGAAGACCTTTAAATGTCTTCTCCATTTGCAGGTGGAGGAGAAGGGTGTATTAGACTTTTACCAACTAAAGCCTCTCAACTAAGGCATGATAAAATGGTGGGTCCTGGCTGTAATTCAACCATCTTTGGCAGTCGTTAGGGGTAGTCGGAAGTCAGAAAGTCTGTCAACCAGTCAAGGGTTGTGGAGGTCAGACAGACAGTCGCTCCATGTATAACACTGGTCCTCAGCTGCATCCAGGTGAGGTCTAGATATTGTTGTGGTGTACCTGGAAGCTAGCGAGTATGGTGTCCCAGAGGAAGCGCTTGCTGCGCGGGTCCATGCCGGTGGAGGGCTCGTCCAGCAGCACGACGCGCGGGCTGCCCACCATGGCGAGCGCGAACGACAGCTTGCGCCGCGTGCCGCCCGAGCACTCCTCCGCGTTCTTGCCCGCGTGCTCCATTATCTGGAGACCGTTCAGGTACGCGTCTACTATCCTGGAAGAAGAAATTCTTGATGGATGACTTGATTTGTAGTCATGATGATTCATCATTCTAAAGGTCTGTATAATTGAAGCGATCATGCAGTGTCCAAACCACCAAAGATTCGGTCCAGCCAGCAAATTTTGATCAGGATTATCTGCACAGAATATGCAGAAATGTATGAGCAAGAACATGTTAGTCCCTTTAGGCACTATAGTTCTTTGATAGAAAACGTCATTTCAACTCAACCGAGATGAGACATGATGTAGAGATTAGAGCTAGGCTTGCACAAGCTCGCTGATTTATAGCAATTTTTAAGATATTTTAGCATGTTTTAAAAGTTGTAACGAGTAGCTAGCAAAATTCTCAATAACATCCATTTCTACATGAAAAAAAATCACTTTCTTTCATACAACAGCAGACTACGAATGAATATACAAAAATGAATATCGCTTGTGTCACTTACCTAGGTGTATCGGCCTTGCTAACGCCCCGTATGGCGGCATAGCATTCGATGTGCTCCCGGATGGTGACGTTCTTCCACAGCGCGTCGTGCTGCGGGCAGTAGCCCAGCATCATGAACGCTGACGCCTGAGAGTCGTCGATGTTCTGACTGCCTAGCATCACCTGGTGGAAGGGAGCAGATTAAGTAATTGGCGGGAACCAAGACATGTGACTGTCTTTATAAAGCCTCAGGTGGAGAAGATAAAGAGCAGTATTAATTTTCCGCAGTTTTTTGGTTACTATGATTGTGTACGTATAAGCTTTCCAAATAACATGCCCCAAAATAGTTCAAATTAAAGACAGTAACTAAACTATTGGATTATTGTTTAAAACTTTGTAACTCAGCAGCAGAAAAGTTAATTCTTCAATTTGCATAAATAAAACAGTATAGAATCAGAAAATCACGTTATGATCATACATTCTGCTAGTCGCTGCTAGTCTCCCGAAAATTTATGCCAAAAGATGATAGATAAAGATATAGAGATAAAAAGTAATTTATTTTAAAGTAGGCTGAAAATCAGCACTTTTTGAAGGTCAAGTTTAAAAAGACAGCCTTAGAAACCTGTGTGTTTTACCTGGGAAGAAGAAATGGTCGAACAAACTCCCCAGCAACACAAATTATCTGTATGGTTTGAAGAACCAATTCTATACAAAATCAATAAATGATCCAAAACTTACGGTGCCATTAGTAGGCCTCTCCTCGGCAGTAATGATCTTCATGGTGGTAGTCTTCCCGGCGCCGTTGTGCCCGAGCAGGCCGAACACCTCCCCCCCCTCCACGGCCAGGCTGAGGCGCGCCAGCCCCACGAAGCGCGACCGCGCGCGGGAGGACGTCTCCTCCTGGTGCGACCAGCACGAGCCTCCACTGCCCGTGCCGCGCACTTTGTATTCCTTGCGAAGGTTCTGGAAGGTGATGTTCAGCATAAAAGAAAGATACCGGAGATGTGGTTGATACTAAATGCTCTTTTGAGAATATACAAGCAAGTTTTAGAAACCATATGCAGCTGAGTAATAGTGTTTTCGAAGTAAGTGATTTTACTGCCTCACATCATGTTTGATGTAGACTCCATGAACTCTCATCACATTGAATCGTGTTACACAAAAATAGTGAGGTGGGTTCTAGAAAAATGTTTCTCCAGATCTCTGCTATTCTTTATAGGAGTGATAGTTAACAAATATGGGAGTATGGTAAACCCGCAACAAGGATCTGTGCGTGGGCTTTTTTTTTATCGATAGGAATGATTTCCTATCTGATGATTCAGATGATCCCGCTGTGGGTGACAACTTGAGGGAGTGTCAGACTTTTACTGACTAAAACCCGCCGTGTTCCTTCGGTAGCCCTCTGTGTGCCAGGGCCGCGGTAACTCTTTCGCACAACTCGCAGCCCCGGCTGGTTCTGGCCCTACTAGGCCCCGCTGGGGTTTACTGACTAAAATAGAAGTGATAGTAGACAAATATGGTGTAAATAGTAAAAATGCAGTGAGTACTTACATGCACGACGAGCGGCGGCGCGCTGTGCGAGGGCTGGCGCAGTATGGCGGCGACGCGGCGGCGCTCGCGGCGCACGTCCTCGTCCTCGCACGCCTCGCCACCCGCCTCTTGCTCCGTCTGCCCGCCGCTCTCAGACGTGCTGCGCTTGCGCTACACACAAACAATAAACAATCATTTCCTATTTGCAATGAAGTGGAAATTTGGAGAGCAACCATGCCCAGATTCTACACAAGCTGAGATCAACGACGAGAATGATGCTTTGATCTTTTGATCCTCTAATCAAGAACAGAATTTGAAAATCTGTTAACCAAATCAGATTGATAAGCAAGCTCTTTTTAAACATCAAATTAACAACGGAGTCCAAAACTCTATCAGCAGAGAGAATTTATGCCCAGATTCTATACAAACAACCTGAGATCACAAAGAGAAGATAATACTCCGATTCTCATTCATTTAATATGAAATCACGAATTCAGAATTCGAAAATAATTTAGGAAATTAAGCAATTTTCGAACATCAAGTTAACCAAATTGCCTTCAGCACTTTCCATGCATTTTTCAGTTCCAAACAATATACCAATTTCCAGGGACTGGAAACCTTGTAGCACTTACAGGACATATCCTGCCGCCGGACTTGAGCCTGTCGGCGGCGAGCAGCGCGGCGCCACAGAGCGGCACGTGCAGCAGCATGGCCGCCACCAGCACCCACACCTCCGCCGTGAAGTAGCTGCTCAGCGCCGGGGTGGTGCACAGGCCGCGGAGGTTGCACGTCACGTACACCCTGGGAGGAAGGGATTATTAAATAGTGTGGTTCAGTAGGTACAGCTGCCAGCCCATCAATCTGTCGGATTTCTTCAGTAGATTTTCAACCTTATCACAATAATGGTACTCAAAATCAAAGTTATTTGTTCTTATGAAAAGTCAAGCTTACGCTTACGCGCGGGAAGGTTGGTAAACTCTGACAGATTCGGATAGGTTGACTGCTGTCGCCTTTACTTCAGATTAGCCTATTCCCAGTTTTGTTAGGATGGGCTTTTAGTCTCTGATTTGCATTTACCTATCAACGTAGTATATGATGGCGTAAGGTATGTACATCACATCTAGGAAACTGAACACTAAGTGCAAGTAGAAAGCGATGTCGCTACCTGGAAAAAAAGAACACCATATGAAATTCTCATAGCAATGACATCTTAAAAGGTAATGATTTTAAGTTTTACAAAGTATATAAGCTCTTTGTGGAAACAGTAAGCAGATCTGTACATCCCATAATTGATAAACAACAACATAAATCCATCCCAGGGTTTTCACCAAAAGTAAACTGATGTATACTCACCCCATTTAAAAGTATCAAGAACTGCAACCAAAATGAAGGGTATAACGCCAACCCAGGTGGTTATATTCGGCATGATACTCTGCGCGGAGTCCATCTTGTCGAAGATGTATGAGAGACACGTGTTGAACAAAATGGCGGACGGACTGTACAGTAAGAGGAGGCCGGAGAGCATCGTGATCGCTGAGCCGTTAGTTAGGCTCGGGATGTCGTTGAGGATTACCTGTTAGTGATAAACATTATTTAATTTTGGGTCGAAAGGACATTGTTGCTTTAGTATCCTAGTTCTTTGAAGAATATGACATAAAACTCTGCCTTGGGTTTGGTTTGATATAGGCAGTCTATTCATTTCGAGTAATGTCAGTGGTTTTTTTTTTGACTATGTCAAGCTGCAAGATTAACACATAAATCACAAGCTTCAAGATATGAAAAGGCAGTAGATGGAAAATCTTATGAAAACTATAACATGTTGCGATAATTTTTGACACAAAGAAATAACTTCCATGTAAATTACATTTCTTGTTTCAGTTGCTTTTAATCTCGTGTTATCCAAAAACATCGATGAATAAATATTAAATATCTTGACAGTCAGATAAAAAGGGAGTGCTTACCAACACGAGTACTCCGACGCTGGTGAGGATCATAATGAAGATCAGTATAGTGAAGTACGTCAAGAAGTACATGCTCATCGACAGCCCGTTCACTCTCAATTGGTTCTTGGCTTTAATCTGCAGAAAGAATAGATCCATTAATAATTTGAGTAGCTATAAAGAAGGTGAAGATTATATGTTTGAATTCATATTTTTAGGGTTCCGTACCCAAAGGGTAAAACGGGACCCTATTACTAAGACTTCGTAGTCTGTCTTTTTTAAAAATTCTTATAAAATATTAAGGGGGGTATATATAATAAACGTGTATTAATATAAAATGTGAGGAACCCTTCGTGCGCGAGTCCAACTCGCACTTGGCCGGTTTTTTATTCAAATCAACCCCTCAAGATTAAATAAGATTCCGAAGGTTTGAAAGATGAGATTGAGATAAAGATGATTTTTATAGATAGTTACAAATTTACAATATTGACCATGTCAAACATAAACCTGGTTCATCTGAACTTTAACATACTTCATTAACCATTTTTTCAGTTTCCCCACTCACCTCCCGATCATAAACGATATCAACAGCTAAAGTAACAGGCACCAGCGCGAAGATCATGCCCATAAATATGGCACACACCACGTTGCCCAAGTTAAACTCTTCCTGTTGTTCTGTTTGCTGGAACGGATGGGCTAACACTTCTATCGGCTTGAAGCTCTCGATCATACCTGATGCTGACATTAGAACCCTGGGGAGATGGGAGACTAGATTTTATTTCTTGTTGGGTAGACTGGGGGATTGGTTTCTGTGACTTTTGCTATATGTAAAGCATTAAGCATTTCAATATGTAGTGTACATATTATATATTGCGATGTACAGACGACTGCACATTAAGTTGTCACTGTCTGTCAAATTTCTGCAATAGATTTTCAACCTTATCACAATAGTGGAAGGTTAATATTCGATTGGGAAAATTTGACAGATTCGGCTAACTAAGTTAGGAAGTAGGTAACTAACTGTCATCCTTTTTGTAACTAAAGGTACTTAGTCAATTTCATTAATTAATTCATACATCAGTATCTATTATCACTATCGTAAAGGTCACCAGAAGTTGGCATCAAACTTACCTATAAACACTATTGTCCAACAAATTAACGATGATAGGCAAGCTGTGTGTATAAGTACTATTGTAATAGGCCATGATTTTCCCATAGGGTATTAAGCTGTCTCTCAAGCTGAACGCTCCAAAATTCTCCATGTCTAGAAGGCTCGAGAAGTTTCCATCGAAGTCTATGATGGGGAATGCTCCCAAAGACTCTAAGGAGTCCCTAAGGTCTGTGATCTCTTTGAAGTTGTCCTGTTCACTATACACGGCTATGGGGGTCTTGTTGAAGTAAGCGTTGGGGTCTAGCTTGAGCGGCTGCATTCGGAAGAAGACGATTTGTCTAGATTTCATGTAGAGACCTAGTGCGCAGGATACTGGAAAAAAGAATTAAACTTTTGAAAAAATAGTGGAAATCTGAAAGAATATAGAACTCGAACTCGTGTGCTATCTTTCACACTCTTATAAAAACATAGAAAGTAAGATACAACTTTTACGGCTAGTATCACAGGTTCCAGATAAAGTTTTAGATAGTTATCTAGCGAATCATGCCATAGAAATAATCTAAATTAAAATCGTATCTATGACATTATCTGTCAGATACCTATTTAGAACTTTATCCGGAGAATGTGAAACTAGACGTTAAAATAAATAAAAATAAAAATTACTTTGTAGAATTTCTGATATTCAATATTTTTCGACGACTTGCTCACGGCCCACCAAAACTGTAGTAGGTGATAGGAAAAAAAACCTTGTACCAATAGATGATAGAGATAACGGAGTACCACTTACTGATAGGCATGAAGATCATAACATAAAGCTTGTACGGATCCCGAATCATGCGCATCATCCTGATATAGACGAGAGCGCAGAATGTTCTCCAGCAAGTTGGGTTCGTCTTCACAGTCTCGCCGAGTGCATCCACTGAGATCGGGACTTCTGGAGCCACCTGGAAATGGCAGGACAGTTTTAGATAAAGTAATTATGAAGATTGCAGCGTTGTGTTTATGACGAGATGTGAATATGGTAATTCCGTTATAAGGCCTCAATTGGTAATATCATAAAGATTGTCAACCCATTTGGCTTCGAGAGGGAATAGGGAGTGCACTTGTGTCAGCGCAAATGCTTGTACACTATAATATGTCCTGCGCAGCTGGCTGATCTCCTAATATTTGAGTCATAGTCGCCATCGCCGATATAATCTGCCTTGGATGCCATTATTATCATTTACAATCTTTTTGCCGTCCCACTAATGGACACAGGCATTTTCTCACATAAAGAAGGATTGAGCATAAACCTAAAGTATGTATAAGAATAACAATATTACCTTGACGTGTTCCACGCCATGAGTGGTGGAATGCAGCGCGTGCGACGCAGGTGGAGTTGGTAACGATGTTGCCTTCTGACCTTCCTTGTCATTTAGCTCCTGTAACAAATGATTTTACGTTTATCAATGGCTTATCTAAAGTAGATCTTTCCGGGTGTAATTTTGGCAACACAGAAATTTTTCTATGGTCCTAGGAATCTCCTGCTTTCAGGATTTATTTATTGCGGAATTCAATAACCTATCTATCTGTCGATATAGTTACTAGAGAGAGTTATTTGACATTACTTGTATAGACAGCTCTATTTCAAAATTCAATCTCTAGTAAGCAAAACAATAGTTAGATTGGTTATTGGGAATGGCCGTTAATCATGTTCATAATGGAAGAATATCTTACCTGATAACTAAGCGTCTTGCTCTGTAACGATAGACTCCTGGAGAGTGCTCGGGCCCTCACCAACTTCACCGATGACACTCCTTCCACTGCCTCCGTCTCTTCAGCGTTCTCTCCTTCTAAGCTAAGGAACACCTCTTCCAAGGTTGTCATTGATACACCGTAGCTTGTGATTCCTGAAGAACGAAGCAAATTTTTATGACATTTCTTGAATTGCCTTTGCAGTTTCTTAGTCAGTAAACATACAAGAGAAAAAAAATACCAGACTTTGCGGTTTTTAGGGTTCCGTACCCAAAGGGTAAAAACGGAACCCTATTACTAAGACTTCGTTGTCTGTCTGTCTGTCTGTCTGTCTCCACGCTGTATCTCATTAACCGTGATAGCTAGAAAGCTGAAATTTTCACAAATGATGTATTTTCGTTGCCGCTATAACAACAAATACTGAAAATTAAAAAAAGTTATATATTAAGGGGGGTACCCATACAATAAATTATAAAGACAGTGCAATTTGAATAGAACGCCATCTGTTACTCAAGCGTGGAACTACAGCTTGGTACGGAACCCTTCGCGCGCGAGTCCAACTCGCACTTGGCCGGTTTTTTCATTTCTAGAAAGGTCTACAAAACACATTTGAAGAAAACATATAGATTAACCATGTAGGTTGGCTATTTTCATCATATCGATTTTCTACTTTCGGCATTGCTCAGAATATTGTCGCTCCTCTACGATCACTATGTTAATGATACCATATCCTACAATATAGTCTGCTAACTTCTAAAACTCACCAAGTCTGTTAGTCTTCTCCTTAATCTCCTGTTCGATGGCGTTGAACAGCGGCGGGAACAGATGCACGGCATAATGCGGCAGTATGTAGGAGAGCTCCCTGCCGTGACGGCGGGCCTTCTCAGCACGAGGCACGTGGCCACGGACCAGACGAGTGATCTGGTGTTCTCGACATGCTCCTGAAAAATAAGTCATAAGTTATATGTTTTTTAAACAGGCCAATGGTTTATTATTTATTTAACAGTTTATGAGACGAAATGTAATACAGAATAATCAAGTACAAAGGCTCAGCTTATTTCTTAAGAAATATCTTCCAGCAGGCTCGCTAGATGATAAGTATAACCAATATGTTCACTAATAACAACTAAATATATAGATATAAAGAAGTATATACATAAAATCAATTAAGTATAAATAAGTATCTATGAAGATGAGGAAAGATAGTGTTTCTTCAACTTACGTTTAAAAAAGCAACAGTTTGGAAGCGTATTTTCGGACCTTAATCTGGTTATCTGGTGAACCTTTTCTATAGCTCAACTGAGGATAGCCAAAAAGTGCATGCAACATGCAGGAATTACATGAAGGACTTTTCAATAAACTTACCATCTAACACCAAAGTCAAATGATATCCGATTCCGAATTTGTTTTTCAAGAACAGTGATGTGCCAGCACACCGGACCTGAAATCAGAATGCTATTTGTAAACATTCGTCAAATTACAGCAGTGTGAGGTGTTACAAGTAGGTAGATCCTCCATGTTTTGTCTAGAGGCATAAAAAAATACTTTTACCAAAAAAACAAAACCGACTTCACAAAAAACACTGAAAGGGATAAAATAAAACTTTTCACATGGCTCTAGCAGTCGGTGGCAAAATAAACACAGACAACAGACCTGCAGACACCGACTTCTAGAGCCATGTGAAAAGTTTTATTTTATCCCTTTTTTTGTAAAAAGTTTATTATATTTTATGCTTTTCAGTTTTCGGGTCTCAAACTATACCCATACCCACCCACAGTGACAGTCGGTCCCGTAATAGTATCATCGACGTAAAAAAGCGTNGCAGTCGGTGGCAAAATAAACACAGACAACAGACCTGCAGACACCGACTTCTAGAGCCATGTGAAAAGTTTTATTTTATCCCTTTTTTTGTAAAAAGTTTATTATATTTTATGCTTTTCAGTTTTCGGGTCTCAAACTATACCCATACCCACCCACAGTGACAGTCGGTCCCGTAATAGTATCATCGACGTAAAAAAGCGTACGAATTTTTAAGAGTTCTCTCAATTTCTCCAGGATACCATCATCAGATCCTGGTCTCCTTACCATGGGACCACACTGACATCGTACTCTTTCAAAAAGAATTTCTCAAATCGGTCTATAACTGCCGGAGATATGGATTAACATACATAAAAAAAATACGGTCGAATTGAGAACCTCCTCCTTTTTGGGAAGTCGGTTCAAAAATATTAATGACAATTAGTAAAATGTCAAGATGAACTGAAAAAGGTGTTTCTGCTGTGGTCTCTCCAAAGTATTATCTAAAAGAGAAGGTACTCACTCTGCCTTTACTGATGACTGCCTTCCTATCTCCCAGTATGTCGGCCTCATCCATGAAGTGGGTGGTCAGTAGCAGCACCTTGCCGTGCCTGGCTCGCTGCAGGATGCGCCATGTCTGACGGCGGGAGACAGGGTCTACTCCTGCTGTCGGCTCATCCAGGATTATTATCTGGGGGAGGAAGGATTTAATTATTTTTGTGATGGAGTTAAGGGTCAAAACACCTATGAATATGCTAAAACACAACCACCAAAAGGCACAAAACAAGATTAGTAAGAAAAGTGCGAAGACTTGATCAATGAATCCCTATGACTATAAGGAGGGGGATCTAATGATTGGAGATGAACATTTAAATTGACACGTGGCTGCTTCAAGCTTTAATATTTTTTAAACTGAAAATGATGGAATTTATAATATTGTTTTAAAGTATTGCTTACCTTAGGGTCACCTATAAACGCGATGGCTATACTAAGTTTCCTCTTCTGTCCTCCTGACAAATGTTTGGAAAAAACATTCGCTTGATCTAATAGACCGACATCTGAAAGAGCTTTGTGTATTTCTTCTGAAAGCCTTTTGCGAGGTATACCCTGGAAACGGAACATATTATTTTATTAATCTGTCGAATAGGACAGACAACAAAGTTTTCCTTATAATCTGCTAGGTTTCTGAGAGATACTAATGTTTCAACTACCGGTTCATTTTTAAACTTGTAGCAGACGATAGCAAAACTACACCTAAATAGGCCACATAAAAAATGGCTGCTTTGCCAGCTTACCTTAACAGCAGCAAAGAACTGCAGATGCTCCTTGACGGACAATAGATCAAAGAGCACGTCTTGTTGTGGACACACGCCGATCATCTGGCGAATCTCATGCATATCGTTGGGATCTCTGTATTGGAAAACATTGCTAAAGTTAATTGAATTAAGAAGAACCCCTAAATTAAATCATCAATGTTCCAAATTTTTTTAAGCCAAGGAAGAAAAAAATATATATCAGAATAAATTATTATTCTGACAGTCGTTATAGGTAGTCAGAAGCCAGAAATTCTGACAACCAGTCTCAAAAAGGTGTAACTGGGTTGTAGAGGTTCAGACAGGCCGTCGCTCCATGTAAAACACTGGTTCTCAGCTATAACCGTTTAGACTGGAAGCCAACCCCAACATAGTTTGAAAAAAGTTATAGGCAGATGATAGTAATATTTTGTTCTTTTAGCATGATAGATATTTTACCTACTGCTAAATTCTACATACTAACCCAGCTACGTCAAAACCAACTTACCTTACATCCAGTCCATAAACATAGGCAGTTCCATTAGTAGGTGCCGTCAAACCAGTCAGGATGTTGAATAACGTAGACTTGCCAGCTCCATTATGACCTAGCACAGCAGTAATCTGGCCTTCATAGATGCTCAGGTCGATGTTATCTATAGCTTTGATTTCAGGTTTTCGACAATGGCGGAAACTTTTTTGAAGACCTACAATTCTGATGGCTTCTTTGTCTTGAAGTTCCCTGGAGGATAACATGTTGTTATTGGTAATTTGTAACCAGTGAGATTTGACAGTAAACTATACTCTGTTCACGATAACGTTAGAAAAAAGAGGCTCGCAGAAGCAGGAGTACGAAACCTTTTGTTTCAAGTTAAGTTCAAACAATCCAAATGCAGCAGAATCCGTATTTCCACAAAATGCACCGACAACACAAAATAAACAATTATAATTATAACAAAAGAAACATAGCAATATCTAACAACAAAATCGCGAGAATTCAGCAAAAACAATAAGAAAAGGTGTAGCGTTTACAAGTAACTGCACAATATTTACGCTATTTGACGGATGGTTGACATTTTAAACCAATTAAATAAAATAAAACGTGCTGCCATAACTTATGAAGGGAAAATGTAACATTTTAAGCTTGGTACAACTATTAGTGACGTGAAAACATTCCGGTACTGTTTACCCCTGCCTCTTTTAGATTTTTTTAACGTCGACATCACAACAGAATGTAAAAATAAACGATATTAAATGAAAATCTTGTAATTTTAGAAAGTAGGTAGGCTAAATATGTACAATTAAGTGTGACAGCTGTTATTTAAATTAATTATATTTATTCCACATCAATCTTGACTGTAATCATTTTTGTAGTAGTTTTATTTTAAAGTGGACGCCTTAAAGAACCTTATTTAACTTCTTTCTATTCCTATCGCGAACAGGGTATAGGTAATTTCGATGCTCGAGTCGGTCAGACTGTCAATATTACTTTAATATGTGGACGTGTTTGTATCGTCCTAAATTGTTCTATTGGTGTAAGCCGTTAGGCCAATTAAGTATGAATGTAGATGGAAAGAGAGGGAAAGGAAGATCAATTGAAAAGAGTGAATGTCAGTATAGCGAGTGACAGGGAGAAATGGAAGCAGAAAACATATTGCGCCGATCCCATGTAAAATTGGGAACAGGGTAGGAAGATAATGGTGTTGGGTTGTCGGCTTGTTAGGTGATTAGACCTGCAGCTCACTCGATACGAAGAAGAAGCGTTATTGAGATTTAATTGAAAATCATCGACACTAATATCATATTAAATGCAGTTCTCCAAATAGAACTTTGAGAAATGTTTCTATTACTCATTATCCATAACGCAATCTACTAGCACTTAATGGATAGTATCTAATGATAGAACTTATAGCACGAATAATTTAATGGCGCTTTGGCACTTCATCGTAATGCAATGGAGTAAGGCGCTCTAGCAATTTGGCAGGGTGCCCAAATATCACCATTTGGATCTGCAATTTAATTCATAGTAAACAATGCGACGATGTTTATGCTTTCATTTGGACTAAAAACATTTTGCCGTAGGTAAGTTTAGATACGAGTTTAATAATAATTTTGGAAACACCGCGTCCTTCATTTTCTTTTTTAGAATAATTCAGCCCAGCTTCTAGCCAAAAACGAGTTTGTTGCTATTAAAAGTCAACAGTCAGAGTGTTTTGAATATTCTGTTCCAGTACTCTAAAGCCCCGATGGCCTTTTGCTCCGATGTAGAAGCATTTTTTCGTAAATTCACTACAGTATCGCTACAGATGCGCATTAGTCGTATTTCCAACGCGTGATCGGACGACATCAGAGGAAAAATGGAGGGGGGGGGGGGTGACGCATGAGTGCGTAATATTGCGTTTGCATTACAACTGAATCGGGGATAACCACAACGATGAATTCACCGCATGAAGACGGTATCGACACAAAGGTGCTACTGAACTCTGCTCTCAAATGCTACTGTTTCATAAAATTTGCAAACCTGTTAAATAAGAAAGAGATTGATCATAAATACCTAGGAACTGGTTCAATATCTTTGTTATGAGCAGCTGCCTCGCCATTGGAATGGAAATGTACCGCGGACACCCGACCCCGTCTGCTGCCGATCCAGAACGACGGGAGCAAGCAGAACCAAGGCTTCTGTTTGATTCCATATTCACCTGGGAAGAGATACATTCAATTTAGTATATTCTTGCTTCTTCACCAAAAATAATTAATTTAGGTAAAAATTGAGGTGAGACTACAAATCTTAACCTATGAAATAATCAGTTTGATGTGTGTGTAAAACACGTAAAAGAGTAGAGTACAGCAACACAAAGTTTTAATAAGAGGTGATTAGACACGTATTACAAAATAAATTAATTAATTACCTTTCAGTAAAACTTTAGGAAAAACAAGTTGGTTAAAATGGTGGTGTTTCTGTATGTAATTTGCAGGAATATGGAGCGGTACCCCATAAATTGGCACATATCTGGGTGGATCGATTGTTTGTTTGTCAAAATACATCTACATTCAACCTTTAATCTATCTACCTCACTTACTAGGTATAACAGCATCCAGCCAGTAGGCAGCTAGCCCGTACAGCACGGTGTCCACTGCCATCATGATGAGACTGCCTCCGAATGGCACTCCTGGACCGCTCCATAAGTTGTCCCATGTGACTCCTACTCCTGCCATGTCTAGGACCAAAGCCTGAAGCAAATATTAAATAATTAGCTTACAGTTACTCATATGCCTTATAGTTTTATGATGTTGTAAGAAAGTTCTAAATGGGAACTCTTTTTAAGAGGCACTTTTAAAACTTAAAAATCTTCCTTTCACTACAACCGTAACTATACTTTATTTTCAATTATACCAAATTGCTTAAGTGCAACATAGAGTTGCGGTCGATCCTATCCTATTTTATACCTAAGTATTATTTTTTAAAAATGTAACAGAGTGTAAGTGTAAGAACTAGCTATAAGCTTTACCACCTAAAATACATGTGGAAAGCCATAAAAGTATTGAGTATTTAAGCCTGAAACTGCACAGATATCAGTATAGGTACCTCAAATTATTTGAATACAATTAAAAAACAAACCTTATCCATAGCAAGAGCATAGCAGCTGGAGCTGATGAGTGAGACGAACCAGAAGGCGAGCGAGTCCGCGTTGGAGACAAACACTTGTATGAAGTACAACCCGCTCATCAGATTCACCGCGAAGCTGCCGAGGATGCCTGCTGTCTGTACGGAATTAAATTGAAATGAATAATCTTGTAAAACTACTGCTGTCACTATAAGGGCCTTTTTTTTATCGATGGGAAATCATCAGTATGACCCCTCCCGCTGTGGGTGCCAGCGGAAGGGAGTGTCAGACTTTTACTAAAACCCACCGTGTTCCTTCGGGAGCCCTTTGTGTGCCAGGGCCGCGGTAACTCTTTCGAACAACCCGCAGCCCCGACGGGACGATAAGGGCCTCATTTGTATACTCTCTACATTTATCTAATTTATTGGAAACAGATAAATTAGAGGTCCATATCATTGTAAAACGAATACGTTCAATTTAGTTTACTGACTTGATTTCAATAAGGNATAAGGGCCTCATTTGTATACTCTCTACATTTATCTAATTTATTGGAAACAGATAAATTAGAGGTCCATATCATTGTAAAACGAATACGTTCAATTTAGTTTACTGACTTGATTTCAATAAGGGGGGTTTTTATTTCAGTCATAGTTCTCCTTTAGATACTCAAAAATACTTTTTTCACGATTAAATTGTATAAATAAATTGTAATTAGGTACTGGCTGAAAAAAAAACTTACTTATTTAAAACAACTTACCCTAGCTCTATCGAAGAACGGAGTCAGCATAAAGGCGAACGTGATGATTGTAAAACCGAACAACAGCATCAACAAAAATATTAAGATGTAGGATGAATGCTGGAAAACCTGAAATAATAAAACATCAATTAGTTTTATTAAAAGGAAAAAGTTTTCAAAATTTTCCCGCCAGACCACAGACCGACAGCTGTCAAGATTTTTTTTTCTTTGTGATTGAAGATTGCCAGCATTATTAAATGGTAAAAACCTCATCCAAAGAGAATGGAACCAAGGAAGATATTTTACTATTATTAATATTTTTTGTGGAAACTTTATTACTTGTATAACTATTGTAATAATTTTAGTAACATAATAAATCAGTGTTAACTATAATTTTGATGATTTTTGTCTTACCTTCAGTGTAAAAAGTAGCACGGTACTGACGATTGATAGTATCGTAACGAAAACTGCGTATATTAAAAACCATGAACCCCTGAAAATAAATAATTACTTAGACATTAAACTGCATGTATATTTTTTTCAGTTTATTTACAGTAAAATGAGTTGGAATAATGATGTCAAATACAAATTCTCAACAAGACAGTGTAAATTACATAGGAGAATGGAGAACGGGTCGTACCAGTACACCGAATCCTTCAGCCCCATAATCCTCATTCCTTCCCTGATCTTCTTCTCCTTCTCCCCAACGACAAACATGAGTAGATAGGTGATGAACTGCGAGAGCGTCATCACCATATACATGGGCATGATCACCCGGAAGATCACCAGCCAGTCTCCGGTGTGCTGGCGCTTTGGAAACTGTCGAAGGTCTATTCTAGGAGGCGGGATTGGAGCATCCGTGTCGTACTGTTGAAAGAAAAAACTGATGAAGTATTTCTTGAGGTTCATCGTCCTATCATAATGGTTTAGATAGGTATCGGTAAGTATTAAAGAACCTAAAACTTTTGTTCAATAGATTCGACATTGTGCTGATGGGTTCCCTCAACATGAATTTGTTTCAGTTATTGTCATCTAGCATGAAATAATATGTATAAGACATCTCTGGTTTACGAAGGCTTAGGTTGCGTTTCCACCAGAGAAGTGCGAAGATAAATGAAGCGATTCTATGAGTTCTTTACAAACATAACCCTCGTTACGTATCCTCGCACATCTCTGGTGAAAACGGAGCCTTGAAATAAAACCTCAGTACAAGTTTAAGGTTCCTTACCTTAATTTTAATATAATCAATGAGCGTCTGCAAAGCCAAGAATCCGGAGTAATAATACTGCAGCACAGGACATGTATCTTCCCTGTGCATCTCCGACAGCGGTATGAGCTGCCCCCCTCTGGACCAGTCGGAAGACCAGTCCTTCGTGGTACTCCTCTCGCGACATTTTGCTGGTGAGGTCGTCAGGGTCCGGGTGGATGGTGTACTTATGTGGGATGGGTTGGTTCTGATGGTATACCTGGGTAGACGAAAAAGGAATAAAATTAAACAGAAAATAGGAATGTGACGCAAACTTGATGGACATACAGATGACATTCACGACGTTGATTTATTACACATTAAAGCGCGAAACCATATTCAAAGCAGCTTGATGATGCTTGCCATAAGCAATTTAATCGCACCAGTGCTAATGGTTAGCTAACTATATACAATATACACTCTCAATTACAAATATAATCAAAAGCGATATTTAATGCTGGCGGCAGTTTCTTGTTTAGAAAGCCTAGAACTACGTTAATATTTCCAAAATTAGAAGGGCTTGATGGAGAAAGTTATTCACATTACGTTATTAAATTACATTGATAAAATTGAATAAATCTCCCATATTGCGCATTTAAGGCGAATACTTTGTTCAATATGGCTTCGTCCTTTATTGTTGCAGCAATCAATGCAACAATATGCATGTTTTATACATTGTTAATGGATATTGTGGACGACATGATGGCGCAGTAATTTGGAGCAATTACTCGTAGATTTCCCCCCACATAGTGACCCCCGCACATTGCAAACTTTAAGTCAGCCGATAGTTTGGTCGGGCTCATAAATCAGCATGGAGATAAATGTTAGTGCGTAAATTACAGCGATCAGGTATCCTAAATGTACATAAGAGACCGTTTAAAAGTTTGATTGGATTTATAAAAACTTGTTAATAGGCTGTCGGCCTACCATCGGGCCAACAATTTAGCCTGCAACGCGCGAGGGCTTTAACAGCGGTACTTCAGATTTTTTATGGACTTGCAGTGACGGTTTTTTATGTTAAGTTTTGACCGTCCATGTCAAATAGAATAAGAAATACTTTCTAAGTATCTTGAATATCAAAGTGCACTACAACTTCTTACCTAAGTGCTTCAGTATTGGATGTAGGATCAGTATGAAAGATGACGGCGATGGGGAAGTTCCTGGCGTCGTTGTGGTACGCGTCATTCAGCTCTGAGTTGTTATTGTACTTGATCCAGCGGATTGGGTGCTGGTGGGACTCCGCGAGCAACGAGTTGATCTCTTCCAGGAAACCCTACGATGAGGATAATATTTTGAATGTAGAAACATAGCCATCTAAATTAAGACCCTTATGTCAGAAAGACGGGACACGCAAAAATCCCGAGATTATTGAATAAAACACAAAATATTAAACGTAATAAACTAAGCAAGTATATAATGTCATCGCAGAACGTAGTATAATACGTCCAATAAGTTAAGGAATATTATGTAGTACCATTGTTCCGTTGGCATTGAGCCAGTCAGCAACAACAGCAACGGAGTGGTTTTCTGGGAAGGCGTCGTGGTGTATCCTGAGCAGCCGGCCTGGTTTCCGAACCTCCGGGAAGTTGGGGTTCGGCACCAGCATCTTCAGGAATATTAGCACACCCAGAGAATACAGCGGTACCAGCACCTCCTGGGAAGGTTAAAAACACCGTTAGCTCAGATTTTACGAGATCACTCGATCATAGCCTATACAAAAATAAAAAACATATTGCTTAACAATGCCTTTTTGACCTCATACAATAGAACATCGGAAACGAAATTTTGGGTTTCACATTTTATGGTAAAGACGCCAGCAGGTTAACCTACCCGAATCTGAAGTTATTTATTACTAATCGAACATTAGTCTTCCACTATTGTGATAAGGTTGAAAATCTATTGGAATTTCAGGGTCTCTGTACCCAAATCTGAGTTAAAAGAACAATACTTACAGCAAGGGTCTTCCTGGTATCCCGTTTCTTGAGCAGCAGGTTCCTGACGACGGTGGCCCATAGCTGCGGCCAGAACTTAGCCGGCGGCCGGGTGCCCATGGCGCCCCGCAGCCGACTACCTACCGCCACGCAGTCCAGTTCGCTCGCCTCCTTCTCTCCGCATTTCCTGATGAAAGACAACTTGGTATAGTTTGCAATAGAAATCAGGTAGCTAAAGAAGAATGAGTTAAATGTTTGGAGGTTGGTCTAGCCCTTCTCTATTAATCCTATAAATATTAACGATAGTAACGTGCTATCAATCACTAACTTTCAGACTTCGGTCGCTTTCTGATCAATTCATAAAACCCAGAATGCGATTTCGGCCCGACAATGAAATCGAACCCGAAACCCCGTGCAGCAGTTGTGATATGCGACTACGAGAACAATGATGTAATGACTGCGGCCTACATAAACCTTAAAAAAACGCTTTTGTTAAAACTCGCAACCTGAAAACTTCTAGTTGTTGTAGTAGTTGTTAACCCCTGATTCGCATCTTAAGGCGGCCCCTTCCAGTGAAACTTCCATACAAAAAGAGCATACAAATTATAGCGCTC
>NWSH02000085.1:4370131-4386330 GCA_002382865.2 Heliothis virescens
TTTATGTATTCTTTTGGTTATCAAACTAACCTCTCTCTGTTCCAGTCAGATCTCAAAAACGTACGCCTATGTTCATTTTTATTTATTTGCAAAAAGATATGGTTTGTAGGTATATAGAATATTATTTTCAGATTTAATAATATTAATTTAATAAAATACATTTTTATTAAAATATATTTCAATTATACAAGTTGTTGTTTTGCATCGTGGTCAAATTCAGGGACGTAGTTTATGCTAATGATTCTCGACCCAAATCAATGAATCAATGGAATTCATCAAATAGAGAGAACGCACGTGGTAGCGGTGCGGTGGCACCGCGGTGGCGGCATGATGTGCAGGAACGCTATGATACATTACATAACTGTAGCATAGGTGTAACACCTATTTTAATAGTTATATACCTGTTAATTTGTTTGTAATAATAGATTTTTTATTCAATTAACAAAGACAGCACATCAAGTTACCCCAATCTGTCAAATTTCTACAATGGACTTTCAACTTTATCACAACAGTGGAAGGTTAATGTTCGATTGGTGAAATTTGATGAATTCGGGTAGGTTGACCTGCTGTCGTCTGTGGATATTACGAAAGCATAAAGTGCATGAAACCGCGACGAACAGCTAGTAATATATGAAACAGAACAAAATATACTTAATCAAAATGAGTTTTGCAAATGTCGTATTTTTATAGCAATGTACAGACAGATTTTCAACCTTATCACAATGGAGGTAGGTTGATGTTCGATTGGAAAATTTTTACAGATTCGTATACGTTGACCTGCTGTCGTCTGTACCTAGGTGCTCGCCAGTGAATTAAAATAACATTGACATCAGCGGCATCAGCATCAACGATCAAGCTGTGCACTGTGAAAATCATGCGAATGAAAACATGAAGCTTAGCCACCACGCGCACGTCAGGCATATTATACTGAGCGTTGCGTTTTCAGATGTGATAGTCCAATGTGGATTCAGCCTTACACCCTATTCCTATAAACAAAAAACTGTTCAATTTGATTGCGGACGACAAATTTTGACGTTTATTGTATGAATTGTGTCAAAAATCTACGATCCGCAAGCAAAACGAGTCATTTCGTTCTTTAGGAACAGAGCATTAGAGTCTAAAAACAAGAGATAAAAAAACGTATTTTTCGCCACTGACAAGTGTCAACTTGGCAATGACAATTAGTCATCTATTCTAATATTTATAGACGAAAGATTTTATTGTTTGTTTGTATGTTTGTTAGTTTGTACCGAATAGGCTCCGGAGTTACTGAACCAATTTGAATAATTCTTTCACTTTTAGGAAGCCACGGTCTTTGTGCTGTATATGGGTCTATGTTTAATCCGGGCATGGGAAGAAGGAATGTGTATGATTAGTCAAAAACCAATTTACAGAATGCAGCTGAACCAGAAAGTAAAATACTAGCACAGCATAAATCTCCTAAGTACATAACAATCACTGGATGTCCATTCAACTGCTCACCATGTCCTACTGGGACCGCATAACTTACATAAGTGTTAATTACCCGACGCAACTGCTAAATGGATTTTAATGAAATTTCGTAGGAATATAGCTCATAGTATATTAGAAGATAATACTCTCAGGAAGCGGGAGAATCCACTGGCGGAAGCTAGTCTACAGAATGTTATAAAACTAAAGTTTGCTTAGTTGAAACCTCTGGCGAATTTTCGGGTGGATAGTAAGACTCTCAATGGTAAGACTATAATATGGGCATATTCTTTAGTATGTTGGATAAATAATAGGGTAAAATTATGCAAATAGGTACCCTAAATATATACCTAGACAGGTAGTGTTATGCGGCACAAAGTAATTATTCAACACTGACGTATTCTCTGGTGAAACCAAATGTGTCCTCATAAGACACTACGAATTACGAATTATGAAAAATACTAAATAGGTACAAACTTTTTGGTAGAGGCACCAAAAAGTTTGTTGTTGGGCATAGAAAAAAAAATTTGTCAGTTTGAAATTGACGTGAACATCACGTACTAGCTCTCATCTGCTCATCACTGGCGCTATCTCTTTTCCACGGCTTGCCAGGTGAAATAGCAAGCATTTGTAACATGACAGCCAATGACTTTGCCTTCGCGTACAGGGAACTCTTAATTCTGTCTACAAAGATTGACGTTCAAAATGTAGTCTTTAGAATTTCAGTTCATGACCTCATCTTCACCATGCACGAAATAAAGCACCTTCTGCAGTCGAAATATAGTTCAAAATACAAGACTAAAGTCCACTCACAAATAGACTAAACAATTACTGTCAAAAACGATTCTGTTTATTATGTCCAAACAGAGCCGAGTTTTACAGAAAATTGGCAACATTTTTGAATAGCTTTGATGCTACTTCCATTTTGTGTAGAAACGAGATATAACGCCAGTTTCACAGGTTTCAGAGTTGTAGATAGCTATCTAATAGAATCTGCAATATAAATGTTTTTAATATTGACCACTTTTACGGCCAGATTCATAGGTTTCAGATTACGTTTTAGATAGCTTTCTGATAGTTCATGCCATAGAAAAGTTGTCAAAATCTATACTTATAATAAATCTGTAGAGAGGTCAATTCTGTACATGAAATATATTTCCAAAATAACTATCAGGGGGTGATAAGGGATCGATACTGATGCCAAAAGTGCAATCAGTAAAATTTTTGTCTGTCTGTCGGTCTGTCTGTCTGTCTGTCTGTATAACCGTTATTGAAACAAAAACTACTCGACGGATTTTGATGAAACTTGGTACAATTATTATTCATACTCCTGAGCAGGTTATAGTATACTTTTCATCACGCTACAATCAATAGGAGCAGCGCAGTGCACTGTCGCTGGCATAAGCGACATGATCCGCGAACGAAGTCGCTGGCAGAAGCTAGTTACAAATAATTCTTTGGCACTATGTCAGATAACTTTATTTGGAACTGTGAAACTGGCCGTTAGCTATCTAGAACTTTATCTGGGACCTATGAAACTGGCCGTTAATCACGTAAGTTTGACGTCATTTTCAGCAGCTGTTCGTCATGTGTTCATCTATTTAAAAGTTTCAGTTCAGCGACACGTTGGCTGACGTATAGAAGCCAAGTGACAGAGAGTAATGACATGTCTCCCACGAATGGCTCGTGGTTACGTAGGCTGGCATCGATGTATATGTAGGCTGGTCAATGTTTTGGTCGTCATCTTGCCAGTAGCCATTTTCGCCCACTCTGGTGTTCAAATGTGGGTATTAAATTGTGAAAGGTCGACTAACTAAAATTATAGGTATAGAAGGTTTTACTTTTTACATTTTATAGTACTGACGGCCAGCAGGTTAATTTACTTGAATCTGTCAAATTTCACTAATAGAACATTAACCTTCTACTATTAGGATAAGGTTGAAAATCTATTGCAGATGTTTGATATATTGGGGTAGGTTGGTGTGCTGGACTGACTTCATAAAAAACACTGAAAGGAACAAAATAAAACTTTTCACATGGCTCTAGAAGTCGGTGGCAAAATAAACACAGTCAACAGACCTGCAGACACCGACTTCTAGAGCCATGTGAAAAGTTTTATTTTGTACCTTTCAGTGTTTTTTGTGAAGTCGTTTTTTTTTTGTAAAAAAGATTTTTTATTTTATTTTTTAGCTTTTCAGTTTTTGGGTCTAACACTAACACTATATTTTTATTAATATCAACCCACCCACAGTGACACTCGGTCCCGTAATTGTATCATCGATATAGAATATCAAGTTGTCACCTATAAAATTTGAAGAGTTCTCTCGATTTCTCAGGGTTTCCATAATTAAAATCAAGTTAAAAATTAGGAACGTTACCCGCACAAATAAAGATACAAAATTGACGTTAAGTTTTTCAGTAAAATCAAATTATTTAGCACTTTGGTGTGCTTTGGTGTCGTCTTTTTAATTCCATTTTCTTAACGGTCTAAGTTTTCCTTCCTAGGTCCGAGGTTAAGCATAAAACGGTTAACTTAATTGATCTATCGTGTTAAGATACCGTTTCGCTAAATTACAATGTAGGATAAATTATTCTCGGTTAGAAAAGTGAAAATAATTTCGTTAAAACAGTGTTTTTCTTGTATGAGATATAGAAGATATGGATTATCCTTCTTTTCCGTCAATCTCTTTCAACGAAAAGATTAATCCTTGGCACTTATTTGATTACTTGAATGCGCAATAATGTTTCCTAGATTTATCTTGATTACTTGAATGCGTAAAAATGTTTCCTGAATCTACTTAATAAAGTGAAGAATTATAATAACGTAAACTTTTTAGCGCTTTATAAGTTTAAATGCTAGAAAATTCAATATTTTGTCTCTACATATAAATGACCCTTAGCGTTCATTGTTCTATATTTGCAGTTACCTAATGCTTATGGTTCACTAAAAAGTTAATGTTTATTTTTTTCTGTGTTCAATTTCAAGGGAAACGGCAAGTTGTTGTCAGGGTGGGGCTGTAAAATAGAGGGGTGGCCACGGCGCCCGGAAGTCGCTGCATATTGTATTGCATGGGGTTCTTGTAGGGTGTGTTTTAAAACTGTTGCTATGACGTATTTTGACATAATCAATGGCCGAAAATGCCATTGACAAGCGAAGCGAAGCTAGAGTTCGGCTCGCGTAATACGATTCTTGATTTGAATTTGAATCTGCGGTGTTCTTTTTTTAATTTCTCTGTTTATAATAAGCATTATAATAAACAAAAGAATAAACTGTTTATTCTTTTGTTTTATAAAGTCAAAGGTTTCATGGCCATCTCCATCGTCTATTACAATTCCTACTATTTATTTGCAATAGACAGATTAGACTATGGATTTGTAACTTGTAGAACTTATGTGTTATGCAATAATTCATAATCGAAATGGTTGATAGTGATAGAGTATTCAATTAAATGGCCCTGATGCTATGCGATGCTGATGCAAACATATAGTGAATATATATTACTAATTACACCATTTTTATGGGTATTCAATTGACTTGCCTTTTCATAAAATACATCATAATTTATCACACGCATGCTTTTTGGGTCACAATTTATTTAACAGCGCCCCGCCTTAATTATTAACAAAGTCATACCTATAATATTCATGTTCCATTTAGAGACGAATAGTGACGATACAGTTTAGCTTGACCGATTTAACGAAATAGGTTCTATTGCCGTGATGTGACGCACCTTGCTTGTCTTGAGTTAATGACGAGCTGTTAAGTTGACACGCTCTGACCTGGAAAAACCCCTCTCCCTTTGGTAAATTCTATGGGGTATCTAACATCTAAAAAAGTCGTGGTGGCCTAGTGGGTAAAGCACCAACATCTCAAGTATGAGTGTGTCGGTTCGATTCCAGGTCAGGCAAGTACCAATGCAACCTTTCTAAGTTTGTACGTACTTTCTAAGTATATCTTAGACACCAATGGCTGATAAAAAGGTGAAGAAAAACATCTTGAGGAAACCTGGACTATAAAGTCTGAAATCACCAACCCGCATTGAGCAAGCGTGGTGATTAATGCTCAATCCTTCTCCGTGTGAGAGGAGGCCTGTGCCCAGCAGTGGGACGATAAAAAGGCTACTAAAAAAAAAAAAACTGTATGTGTTTTTATGGGGACCCCGAAAGATTTAGGAAAAGGATTAACGACTGTTATTACATAAAGATCAGTTCATCACTTTTGTCGATTTACTGTGGATAGCTAGATAGGTTTTGAATATTTGTTCTCTGCCATTATGTCTTACTAGGTTCTGCCAGCGGTTTCACCCGCGTCCCGTGGGAACTTCTTGGCGCACCCGGATAAAAAGTAACCTGTCACCTAGATAAATGGCCTATCTAACACTGAAAGAATTTTTCAAATCGGACCAGTTCCTGAGATTAGCGCGTTCAAACAAACAAACTCTTCAGCTTTATAATATTAGTATAGATAACTAAGCAAGTAGTTAGACAGTCGTAAACACGACTGGTTATGGATCCTAGTAGAACAAATTTCANCCTCGATAAATGGGCTATCTAACACTGAAAGAATTTTTCAAATCGGACTAGTTCCTGAGATTAGCGCGTTCAAACAAACAAACTCTTCAGCTTTATAATATTAGTATAGATAACTAAGCAAGTAGTTAGACAGTCGTAAACACGACTGGTTATGGATCCTAGTAGAACAAATTTCAAATCGCTTATCTCATTTGGACCTTTTAAAAAAAAAACGTTAAGTTGAAAACACGTACAAAAAAATTAATTTGTCATTTTTTACAACCTTACACCTAAGGCACGAAATATCCTAATCACCTTTATAAGTAGTCTATAACAATGAGATTCATATAATCCTGTCATTCAAAGACATTCTCAAACAAAAGCAACTAACAAATTACTCTATCTTACAAACAAGATTCCCTTACCTAGGTCTATCTTCAGGTAAATAGATTCCGTCTAGCTCAAAGGTTAACGGGCGGGTCTGGAATGTGTCTAGATTTCACGGCAGCCATTCTAGACAGCACGAGACACAGCTAATAAAACGCCCACTACATCAGACTAGACTGAATTGTTTGTCTACATTCTAGACTCTAGACGCTTACATTATGAGCTAGACTTCTGAAGTAAATCAGTAATGTATTTACGTAAATAGAGATGTCTGCGTAAACCTACTACTATGTACGTATCCAAATTATTACAAAATAGTTGTTTTTTTTGGGTAAGTATCTTAAGTTTGTTTAATATGTAAATAGAAAATAAAATATAAAAGATTGTTTTTTATGCAAAAACAGTCAATACATAAATAACTTAAAAATGTATCATTAAGTACGAGCCTTCTATTCGATATCATGCGGCCATCATTTACGGCCGTTCCCAATAACCTATCTAACTCTGGATTTGCTTACCAGAAATAGGAAATTGACATTACTTGTATGGGGCTAATGTCAAAATTCTATCACTAGTAAGCAAATCCAGAGGTAGACAGAATATTGATTCCCGCAGTTAAGGAACAATTATAAACGCAAGCAGATATTAGCGGCATAATACGCATATTGATATACGGCATCTAAAGTTGGTACTCCGCTGCATCTGGTTAGCCTAGAAGCTGACCCAGATATAGCAAGGAAAAGTACAGACAAGTTACCACAATCTGTTAAATTTCTGCAATAGATTTTCAACCTTATCACAATGGAGGTATATTAATGTGCAACCTGCTGTTGTATGTACAGCAACAAAACGTCAGCTACGAAACTTTACAGTAAGGAAATACACGTGCCGTTCATAAAACATGTTATCTATCAATCACGTAAGTAGTTTTCCACACGTTAAATACAGGGTGTTCTATGTTCTTCACGGGGCTGCGGAATTGTTCGAAAGAGTGACCGCGGCCGAAAGGCGAGAAGGCTAAAGAAGGAACACGGTAGGTTATATATCTAATATCTACCTAGCCTTTTCCCAACTACGTTGGGGTCGGCTTCCAGTCTAACCGGATGCAGCTGAGAACCAGTGTTTTACATGGAGCGACTGCCTGTCTGAGCCTCTACAACCCAGTTAGCCCGGGCAACCCTGGCAGCCGGCCTTAGGTAAAGACTGGTTGTCAGACTTTGGTATCTTTCTGACTACCCGTAACGGCGAACGCCAATATGTCAAAATGGACAGCCGGGACCCACCAGTTTATCGTGCCTTCCGGAAACACGGAAGAACTCGTTATGACATAGATGTCAACGATTCCATCCACGGACCGACCGCGCCAAGCGTTGCTTAACCTTATGATCGATCGATCCGCGCGGCTTTGACATAGCCACGAGCTCTTCTCACGAACACGGTAGGTTATATTCAGTTAAAGTCTGACCCTCCCTCACGCTGTCACCCTCAGCGGGATGGGTCATCTGAAGGTTTCCCATTGATAAAGAATAGGGTGTTCTATGTTCTTTCCTGAGCTGCGGCACTGTTCGAAAGGCTCCAGTAGAAACATGGCGGGTCTTAGTCACTCCCTAACAGTGCACCTGCGAAGGGTTAATTTCCCACAAAACAGAACAAAAGCTATTCTATCTTAAGGTACTGTTAGTAGGTATCCAATATCACCTAACTCTAACATGGTCAGTTGGAAGGTTTCCTTTCAATGTATCGGTGCAAATTGAATTGGAATCGCAGAGTGCTGGTGTACCTAGCAGTATCTGTTTTGAAACCCCCGACTCTATACAAAATGCAGCAAATGTTTTAATACAAGAAGGAAAGAATAATATAACCCCGTAATAATGGAGAGAGCTACAGTTTATTTAGTCTGTTTTTAATTGATAAAAATAAGACAGTAGGATGGATGAAGAAACCTTAATAGCTTAGCAGAAAAGACCAGATAGTATCTTATAATTTGTAAATGTCGGCCGGCAAATTGCTTTTCTTAGAGGATTTTTGTCGCTTTATTGAAATTCGGGCCAGACAACGTCTAGTCTAGGACAAAATCTAACAAACATAATTATACATTTTGTATTTACGTCAGGCGTCTCGCGTCAGTATTACATAATTTCATATGGAGACTTTAAAACATAGTAATTTTCTATCATATAAGTTAGGTGCATTGCCAAAATCATGTTTGAATGGACTGCGGGAATGTCCAAAAGAGTTACCGTGGCCCTATAACATGGAGAGCTGCAGAAGGACCACTTAATAAGTAACAGCCAGCCTATTCGAAAACGTCATTTCTCACCTAAAAAAAAACATCATAGATAAAACACTGAAGAATCGAATTCTGACGCATGTATATGTTAACGGAAATGTATGTAATCCGTCATTGTATACAAATCCTAGGAAATGTATGTAATTCCTAAAATAGCCCGGAAATGTGTGAAATAAATTATATTAGACACATTTCCTAGGAAATTTATACATTTCCTAAAAAGCAACCGGAAATGTGATTTTTGACGCTTTAATTAGTAAGATAATATGAAAATATTATATGGCACTCATTTAACGGGGCAGTTGCGATTAGCAGTTATGTGTGGGCAGTAACAAATCGGAATTTGTCGGTAAGAAATCTCATTCTAAGCAATTCTATAAACAATGAGGTAGTAAAATGCAAGCAAGCAGGCAACATGCAATCAAGCATGCATCATGCAGCAGGCATGATTTCTGTCATGGCTCCGGCGCTGCGGAGCTCCGGCGGTCCCACGCGAGTTTATCGTCGCAGATAGCTTTAACTCAAGCTTTAACTAAATTACACTCTAGGGGTAGGGCAGACAAGACTACGTGGAGTCGGATTTACAGCGATTCGTTTTTGCCATTAAAGCCTATTTTATGACAAACTTTTTATTACAGAAAGCCTTCTTTTTATACATTTCCTAATACGATATAGGAATTATATACAATTCCTAGGAAATTTATACATCTCCCAGGATATGTATCTAATAAATAATTTTTACAACAATATTTTATACATTTCCTAAATAGCTTCGGAATTGTATACATTTCCTAGGAGTTGTATGCAATTCCTAGATTTTATACATTTCCGTTAACATATCCAATTATTAAATCAATCCTTTCCCCGTCCCTGACCTTCTTGGTGGCAATTTGGCACAAAACACAGTATGACGCACAGGGTTATATGGCACTTGTATGGTGTCCGAGGCGTGCCCACTGCACCCAGGGGTCAAGGCTGCACCATGCTTAGGTTTATATATCAAGAATTGTGGTTACCGTCGCTTTTATGGGTGACACGCGTTAGGTACCCCTTTAGTAACGTCAGCGTGGGTTTATGGTCCAAATAAAGAAAGAACTAGTGCTAGAACAATAGCATACCTTCAGAGCATATTTCCTGATCAAATTGTTTTAATTAATTAGAGGCAGATTATTATGACAATTAATGGCATATCTACTTGCATATCTATTTTCTTGATTTTTGTTTTTTTTTCTGTACTTTGAGGTTATGTTTTAAATCTTTGCCTGTTTTCAACAAAATCGGTTCAATATTTACTTGTAGGTACAAACCGAAACAGACTACTATACTCACAATTTAACCTGTATGAATTATTTTGAGTACAATACATTATCGATTTCAGCTTTATTCATAATAGTCGTCATTAGTCTCGGCTTCGGGACTGAGCGTTAATGTAATTAGAATAAACGTCATCATAAGCTGTTCGACGATGAGTTTCTGATGGCTCGCTTTAATTGTACTGAAACACAACCTTTAATATCGATAGTAATTACATTTAAATTCAAATATAGTCGCTCTTAATACAGTTGTACCGGGGCTAATGGTATATTTCTACACGTTAATCAAGGCTTTCTGCTACATTATACAATGTAGCCAGTCCTACGTTGGGCGCCACTATTAATTTTTCAAAGTTAATTAAAAGTGCTATTGTTTCCAAACTTGACTTTCTAATAATACATCAGTCATTATAACTTTATAGGTTCTAAGTATTTTATGGTATAAAATATCTGCAGTTAAAACTTGGGAATTAAAACTTTTACAAGGTGACGCCAAGGTCGTCACTGGTGCTTGTTTGAAACCAACGCAAATAAAACGGTATCTCATGTAAATATTGAGGTAAAATGCTTTTCCAGCTACGTTCTAAAGGGCGTCTATTAATGTTACACCAACCGCTGACGTATGAACCGGGATTCGCCCACAAATATTACCAAACGGCAAGTGCGTAGGACGGCCAAAACCGCATTTACCCTAAATGTCATAGCAAAATAATAATTTGGAATAACACTCCATTTCTGGATGACGTTTCTGCGAAACTGAGATTGTTGTCGTACACAGTTTTACATAAAATAACACTGGAAAATCCAGAATTGAGTCTATCAATGGCCTTTAAAATCTTTGAAAGCCGTGCCAAAAATATAAATCAAATAAATAATCAAATAGATTTTTAAAACTTCCTACTCCTAAAATTCTTCCTAAAATTGGCGTTATTGTTTTTGACATAAGTAATAATAAAGCCGCAAACCATGATGGTAAATCAATAGGTGTACCATATCGTCATAAGAATAATGAAAATACCCAACTAGACTAAAAAGAAAGTCAAAAAACCACAGGAAAAATAATAAAGATAAAAGACAGACCAGCATTATAGACGACTAAATAAATACCTTCACCCACCGACGTCGCTTTTAAAAACAAAAATATCTTCGTTCCAAGTTTATTAGTCCGCCATGATCAAGATAATGTCAAGGCAGGTCTATAAAGACGGTGATCAGTTAAAACCTTAGACAATACAACCAACGGGAGACGATATTGGCGTGCCTTCCTTTCCCTACGCCAAAGGTACGAGAGCGCTACGAATAATCATGTTTGCGTGAAGTTTATACTTGTGTTTGTCAATTTTGTTAACACCAAAAGATGACGTTTGCAACTTCACACGTGTGTTTGCGTAACGATGTAATCGAAAATATATGAGTGAGCTACCTTAGGTGCGATGCCTCGAATCACAAAATAATGGCGAATCCGGTTGCTTAAATAGTCTAAGCTTAAAACAAACCGACGTTCACTTGGTGAACAAAATCGATAGCTGAAAGGTCGGCGTGAACCACTGTGTATGGTATACAGTGAATCAATTGCTGAAGATGATGGCGATGACATTTTAATACATACTTACGTAATGATAGGAAGGATCGAAATATTACTATTTTCTAGTATATCAGACAGGGCAATAAATTTGTAGTAAGTAGGCACTTATTAAAAAGTGTGATGACTATGGTATTCACATAAAACTAGTACCGCGTTACCGAAAGTGCTTTATTAAACAAATAAGGTTTCCCTAAAAATCGACGTCAACCTCGATGATTCTATTTTCAGGACTCAATTATTCATAGTGTCGTGAATACCAATGATCGACAAATGACTGTCTGATATTTTTATCCAATTGTTTAGAAGCACAATACAAAATATAGGTAAAACTAATATTTTTCAATACAAGTAACGATTAACTTAGTATCGCGGCCTACCGTCGCGATTACCTTATCAACCTCATCTATTTTTAGACCACAGGTCAAAGCCCCATTTGAATTCTTTTGCGTCAAAAACGGGGGAATGGCCGTATTTCACTTGTAAGTATGCAAAAGCGTTATATAAATGTGGCAATTTAATGAAAGAGCCATAATAACTCTTATTTAATTACTTGTGCGTAACATTCTTTTGTACAATAACTTTGCATCAATGTGAAAAATATTCAAACAATTTATTCTTCACCACAACATTATTTTTATTTATTTCATATTTTTTGGTAATAAATGTAGCTTAGATAAACGGAGAAGGTGAAAAGGATTAAATATTTTTGTCTTTTGAATAAAATTCGCAAAGAAATATCGTACCAACTTCAGGAGCAACACGAACTTAGTTCACGGCTTTACTTACACTGTGATCCTGCTTATCATGCGGCCGGCGTTACAGCTGATAACAATAAATCCAGCCAAGCGTTACTCAGCTGTGAGTCTAAACGCCATTCCCCTTCACTGGCTTATTATTTTAAACGAGCTTTTTCTTACATTTACGACAAAATTTTCGTTCCATTTTTTTTATCAGTTGGTTGTTTTATGGTAGTAAATTATAACATCCATGATATTTACTACATTTACGAACAAAATGGGAATCTTTTAGTATTTTACAGTTGCCTTTTCTTTTTGCCGCATCGGCCGTAAAAATGTAGAATTAAAGTTGGAAGCCTAATAGTTTCCAGGCTACGAAAGACCCAACTAATATTTATTGTTGAGCTGGATACTTATTTTCTTACGTCCTTCTCTCAAAGGATTGTAAAATAAATACAATTCAACCCTATCTCAAGAATCATTAAAAGTGTGAATTGTTCGGAAACCGGTATTATTCTATTATATTAGGCTTAGCAAAAAGCTTTGTAAAAATTAATGCCAAGGTTTTCTTTTATGCGGCCGGCGAGGGGAAACTCTTGGCGACAAGGGACCTGAATTTTGAAGGGTACGTACTTGATATTGAACGGAGATATCGAATTTGAAGTGAGTCATCAGTCTTTTGAAATGGTTATCAACGTATTATCCGCTCCTTATTACTTAGTAGTATTATAAAGGGAAACTGAATAAAACGTGGAGATCACAGATATGAGACTGTTTTTTACATAGGTACATATATGTTATTGTGGGGTGCGGGATTGTTCGAACGAGTTACCGCGGCCCAGGTACACAAAGGTCCAAGAAGGAACACGGTGGATTTTAGTCAGTAAAAGTCTGACACTCACGCTGTCGCCCACAGCGGGAGGGGTCATGTGATGATTTCCCATCCACAAAAAGGGACTGGTTTTACAGGGTATTTTAATGTTGTTTTCTGGGTAATTCGCCATTATTATAATGTGGTTTTTTAACCAGAATAGTGTATTTACAAATTCTTTAGCTACAATAGTGACTCTATTCAGGTATGGTACTTACATTCCACCCACGTTCTGACAACAACAAACAGACCTTACTTCGTACTTTGTAACATTAGAACACTGAAACTTATCTAGGTGAGGCATCACTCTCCTTCCAAGTAAAACTTCTAGACTACTGACATCTTATACCTAACTTAATTAACAAGGATCGCAGTGTTGATGGTTTATTATTTGTCCATATGCTGTCATTGAAACTGTATCCTCACTAATGTATAATTGCAAAAAGACTTATTATGCTTGAGATTGTACCCTAAAAATACGGCTATTTCAGGTTATTTTTGGGTTCGTTAGTTATACCTTTACGGGTGAAACCCGCTAGTTATTAAAAATAAGGCAATTTTGTAAAAGAAAATGTAATTTGTCCCGCTTTTAACTGTGCCAAAATAACTTATAGAGAAACATGCACGTAAATTGTCGTATATGTAAGTAGATGACATGACGGTAGATCTAAATCTGTGAACGTGATGGGTCCCGAGTAAACATCCGTGTAGAATTGTGTGTCAAGCCGAAATTAGTCCCCGTGGGCCGGCTGTTAAGGAAACTAATGAGGCCCGTTAACGTTCTAAGTTGTGCAGAATGCTGAATAATACTTGTCATCTAGCTATGCTGTAATTTTTAAATGCGATAGTACAATATGTTTTCAATCGAATATCTTTATAAAGTAGGTAATTAGTTTAAAGTAATAAGCTATTTCGTTTCTTAATTCATTAATCCACCTAACTAATAAATAAGCTTAATGGTTCAAATTAAATCTTTGGAGAACTTGATTTAAGATTTTAGTTGATAAAATCTAACCCACATTAGGTGCCAAATATCATAACTGCTCATTGGTAGATTAAAACCATTTTGTCTTTCATAAGATCCTCTATCTTACAAAATTATATTTTGAATGCAAATATTATTATTACCATAGCCACCATTAAAAATGTAAGGGCGTTGGGCGCCAAAAGTCTGCACGGGTCCCACGGTGGGCGCCAACAGGAAAATGCCCATATTCCTTTATGAGCTTCAACAGTCAATTATCCTTGATATCTCCATAAAAGACGAAGCCACCAGCTCTGTAGCTTCATAATTTATGTACGTACAAGGCAAAGTTTTCTTTTAAGCGCTCTCAGACATGTTGGCGTCGAACAAAAGTCTTGCATGAAGTATGTAGGTTCGTTTGCTTTGGCATGTGTCCCGACTCACTAACCCAGTGGCGTTTTATTTATCTGTGAGACGTGCATGAAATCTTTATTATTGTATTTGTATTACTGCGCTTGTTTATAATTAGGATTACAATAGAAAAATCTCCTTTCAACAGCGCATTACTATGAGCTAAATGTAAAAGTCCATATCCATCCATATCGTTAATATACTACGAAGGCAATAATCGATCAACTCCGACACACATAAAATCGATACTTATGCTTAAATATAGAACTGATTTCAAATTCGTAAAATATCAAACTGAATACAAATGCATTAATACGTTCAAATACGTATTTTAAAACACTAACTACTTATTATAATGCAAAAGTTTGTAAGGATATTTTTCTGTTACGCCGAAACGCATGCTAGACAGATTTGCAACCGCTCCCGATAAAATGGGATACAGTATATTAATAGCTGTGAACTAAATATATCTATATTGTTACGAAAATAAACTGACGTATATTTAGTTCTACTCATAAATCTACTGAAAACATACATTCGCGTTGCGTAGGTACATTCGTTGTTACGTAGGGCTGGAAAATGTATGGAGAATGGTATAAACTGTGAACCGCTTTTGATGTAGTAAGCAAGTGACAAGATTTTTCTATTATTTTCTATTATAGTTAAAAAAGAATATGCGGCAACCAGCCGGCACGGTATGGGCATGTGATGCGGAGGGATGAGGACCATGTTGAGAGGAAGGTATTGAGCATGAATGTAGATGGACATTAAGGAAGGCGATGACCAATGAAACGGTGGATGGATTGTGTGAAAGTCGATTTGGCTAGGAAGATTGATGAAGATGGTTACTTGTGAGATGCCGGTAGATAGAAGAGTATGGAAGAAGAAACCATGCTGCGCCTTCCCCAAATAAATTAAGATAAGGGCAAGATGATGGTGATATTTTGTTAGGTAACTCATCGCTCATGGTGCCCTTGTAACCAACTATAATAAAACAACTATAACGTTTACCAGATGGTGTTAAAAATAGACGGTAGTTCTATCAAATGATGTCGACATCGAGTGACCTAGAGAGTTAATCTCTTTGAAGGCTTCACTGTCTAGCGAACGCACATTGGGGCCAAAGTAGGCAATTGGTGATATTAATTACTATTTTCTTCTTTTCTGTAAGTAATGGTTTATTTATGTGAAGAAATAATAAATTAGTCAACGTGAACCCATTATTAATCTTAAAAGGTCATGTTATAATATTTTTTTTGTAATACGAGTAGCATGAGAATTGGGTTTATTCAGTGGTAGTGCTCTATTTCCAATAACATAATTACTAAGTAAAATAAACAAAAACACGGAAATTAATTAAACATGCTTGGATGGATATATAAATATAGTTACTCTGAATCAGAAGATTCTTGTCTTGACTCTTCTTGCTCGGCCAGTCTAAACATTGCAATAGCGTCTTTGTGAAAAGGTTTTCTATTTGTTTTTATGAATTTACGTGACATATTAGTTAAAATGGGGTCAGAAGTTATTATCATCCTATTAAAAATGTCTGTCAATGTAATGATTCTTGATGACTTCCTTGATAGAAATTCACGGTAATTTTTGAAGTCTTTATTTCGCGCTTCCAATGCTTTGATTTTATTTAAAATTTGTTTTGAATTGATTACACTAAATTAAATC
>NWSH02000085.1:4389707-4414503 GCA_002382865.2 Heliothis virescens
AGCCCTTTCATTTGATATCCATATTGATGGATTAAAAAAAAGTAAGTTGTCCGCCATCTTGGATGCATAATATTATTGAATATACATAATTGTATTGTCACCAGAATCAAAGGCGTATACCAAATTTCAGATCAATCGGTTGACGGGAAGAGGGTGAAATTTCACTTACTAGATTTGACGCACGAACAAAACAAACGGGGTGACCTAAATAAAACCGTTTAAAAAATAGAAGAGCACAAAGTTAAGCACTTTTGATTTCGGAATAGTAATATAGACACTTTAAACTTAATAAAACAACTTAAAAATGTGCTTAACTCATTGCTCTTATGTCATTTTTTTAACGAGATACAAAATGAAGAAAAGAAATCACTATGTGTTTCTATATAGCGATATACTGACTACAAAAATAAATTATTTTAACATTTAAAAATTGAATAATACGTACCACAGTATCAACAACAACTGATAATAAACAATGTAAACAATACTTTTTCAATTAGTTAAATATACCACCTCAAACTTCGAGTAAAATTTACTAAAACAATTGACGCTCATCAAAAATGAGTGCGACAGTAAAGTTCAAGCTATCACAACTAAGTAATGCGAGTAACAAATGACATCGATTAGCTATTTTGTGTTAGAATATACTCTCAACTAGGCAAAAATAATGTAAATAATCGACTACCCTCATTTTTTAAAAATGGACTTAATATCACCAATTGCCTACTTTGGCCCCAATGTGGAACGGTACATAAGTGGCTTCCAAAACAATCTGCAGCTTTCAAGATGAATATAATTGGGTTCTCCTACTACCCTAGGCTAAAATGTTAATAGGATTCTAGTAATCTCAGCGGTTAATTGATTACTTAATACGCACAATAATCTGTCTGTGTCGAATAGAATGTTTTGTAACAGATAACGCGAATTCAAAGAAGTTTGCTACATTTTGGAGCAGACCAGCATTGCGGAAAAAATCGTCGTAAACAACATAAAAGAGAAAAAGAAAACAAATTACCGGTCGTTTCCGCAATTTGTATTTGTTTTTGATATTTAATCATGTAACAAAGGCTAGCTTAAAGACGTTGGCGACATAATTATACGCGGCAGACCCACGTTGCCAAATTGGCGCGAACTCAAAAAATTGCTCTTCCGTATAAACTCTTGAATTTAAAGATAGTTAACGCTAATGAATATCACACTTTTCCGTTATCCTACAAATGTCCACTATATTTAAATCTAGCTATAAGTCCCTGATTCACAAGGTCGGTACTTGGTTACTACAATATTGTTGTGAAGGGACTTGAGTGTGAGTGTTTTGGTTTAGTTATTGCAAGTGCCCCTGTGTTCGACTGAATTAATTTTGATCTGCATTTTCTAAAGTCAGAGTTTGTTATTAAAGCTTACTATTTATAAACTCGGTCTCTTGCTGAGACAAAGCTGGTGAAATGTATACTGTTCACCAAATTACGGAGACATTCTTTACTTAATAATAAAATCCACCTAATCTACGTAAAACGTATCTCCAATGTTCAAATCTGTTACACATACTTGTCTACCATCCTATACATCGGGATTTCTATCTAGTCATCCTAAACCCGTGACGCGGGAGCCCAGTACACGCGTTACACAATACGTATGGATTTTTACGCAAAGATGACGTAGACAGTGTCTGAGGCGTAATCGTCGTCTACTGGCAGCCAGCCAACTTGACTGACACACTGGCTTCATTTGCCCGACAACAATATCTTATGCTGCACGAATGGGAAACGCTGATGTCACAAAATGAGATTTTTCAGAAAAATCCTAAAATTTTCACGAGATGAATCGTGAAAGTTGCTTTGTATCTGATGATCCGTGACCATGATATAAGATTCTGCGATTTTGTTTTTTTTTTGATAACTATTGATTATAATTTAATTATCGCTAACGTTACCACGGTACTAGGCCCCTGATAAAGGAAAAGGGATCCCTTAAGTATGCTTCCTATATCTTTGTCCTTCTAATAATACTCTGATCTTCAAATACAAGAGCGGCTGATACTTGGATCAAGAGTAGGCAAGTGTAAGTGCTTGCGCCGCATTTTCTTGTCAAGTGCACATACTTAGTTCATGTTCTAAAAGGAGTTTTGTACTGTCTTTTTGCAGTTCCGAAGTCCGATTATCAATCTAAAGCATAAATGGCTTTTGAATTAACATTACTTGCAAACATAGACGGATTAGATCGCGAAGTTACTGTTTAAGATTATTTTTTCTTCTGTAATTGCGAACTTATCTACTGTTTTCTTCGTTGAATTTTGAGTCAGCATCTATCTAAGCATATTTGAGTGTATGCACCTACTTGAAAAACCGTTTTCTCGGTAGATTGTGTACCCACTTGGATCACTTGGTTTATACTGCCATCTTTAACTGTTAAGTAGGCACTTATTGGACAATACGTGGCGACAATTCATGACCTCATAACCAGGGGTACTCAAAACCTAGCAACGCAGATATTATGGAAAATACAGAGAGCATATTTCTAGTTTTAAAACCTGTAGACAATAGTGTCGTGACAAATTGTTGTATGTGTGTAATATGTATAGTTAGAACTATAGTGATGTTGACAGCAGTCGGCTCGTCAGAGCACGAATGGCTTTCATCGCATCGTTAAAAACATTTCATGGCGATGTCAACTATCTTTACAGATGTAACGCTTTAAATAAATTGTAAATACAAAATGAAGTTTGAATCGCATTCGCAGATCAATAATCTAAATGCACGATACGTATTAAGAATAAGGTATTCTAAAACTCTTAGCCTTGTCAAACATGTTTTTAAATATTTTCGGTTTTCCTTGTATTAAAATAAAGATTGAGTCACCTGTACTTGTCGTACTTTTCAGCAAATCGAAACAATTCTTAGCTTTTTTTCTTCAGAAAAAATAAAAATATTCACGAGAATACATTTCCATAAACTGTGTTTCAGGAAAAATTATGAGTCAAGAAAGTGGTCGCTTTAGTCATCGTCTGTATTTCCTGTTCTTAGTATCTCTAAACTTAACATATTTTCATTGAATCATATCCGTAGCCTAACAATCAGAATTTGACCAAATCACAACGTATTTATAAATGTGACGAAGTTAAAATGAATCCTTACGACTCCATTAATATGTTCTGCTGTGTCAACATTCGCAAACCACACGAGTTAAATTACATAGACCATTTGTGCCAATGAAAGGCTGCCATTAGGGGTGCGGTAAACCTTCATTATGCATACTCAAACGTTCCCCTAGAAAAAATATTGTCTACTGCGAATTTCGGGAGACGCACCTACATGTAGTGCTAAAGTTCCTTCAATATTTAATTTCCATTTAAAATTCTTACGTTAGCTGTTCGGTGCTGGCAGGTGAGTCGCGTCCATCGTCCCGTACATCAGCCACCCCATGAGAACCACTCATGCAATAAACAATAACTCACTGTGTACACAAAAGAATTCACTAAACACACCCGTAGACCGGACACTATAACATTTTATCCGTGGACGATTGGTTGAAGTTATAATTACGTGTAGTGACGTGAGAATGTGATTTTCCGGTTGTTTTATGAGACGAGGCGCGCTCCCCGAGCGTTCGCCATGTTGATTTGGAAGGGCGATTCGCGCGCGCGCCAATTGCAATCCTGTGTTGCCAACATTTCGTTGTCTCCCGTTTTTATAGGATTTTTAACCGACTTCCCAAAAACGAGGAGGTTTCAATTCAACCTTGTGTATATTTTTTATGAAAAACTTGTTTATATTGTTATTTGATTTAGGTAACAATTTATAATACGAGCTGTAATTTTTAAATATTTTTTTTGTCTTATATACCAAAATAGAACCCGAATAATTATCTTTTGAATGAATGTAACGTAATAACACAACATTATGTTTGTACTTTAATAACTTTCCTCTTTAATTGCAACAAAACTATTAAACAAGGAAAAACTTTGAATATTTTACCGAATCTGCACTCAAACACAAAGGAAGTCAATAAAAAAAAAGTATGCAACAGGGGGTGAATAAATTTCTACCCTAGCAACATTTCAACGCATGCGCCGTAGACCGCCACTGCAATACGACGCTGTAGCACCATGCGCCTATTTTTATTTCCGTGCGATTTCCCATCACACGCGACCGGCGACTCACCTGTCGGTCAAAATTCAAGAAAACCACGAAAATATTACCTACGTAAAAATACTTCAATATTTAAAGTAGTAATAAAAGGCGTAAGTTTTTAACAAAGATCGATGTTTTTACAGCGTACAGTCTGTGTAAATTCAATTTGACTTCTTTGTAAAAGGACTCGTAAGGCGGTGACATCGATTATATTACTAGCAGGCGCCGGCAATTTGTCGCGAGGGGTAAGGTTAGGCCTGAAGCGAGACTGAAACTGTTTTACTCAATACAGGACAATGAAACAAAGAACTTGGGACTGTGTATTAATTTTACGTCTACTAGTTTAAACGACACTTTTCTGCGAATCTGGTTTAGCACGAATGTCCAAAACTTACTTAGATACGTAATATCAGAATATTGGGCTATACCACTTACGAAAACGTAGTCAGTTTAAAGTTTTTTTTTACAGTAGTTAGTTTAAAATTATAATTACGGTACTTAGTATTCCGTGTAAAATCTTTAATTCACTGTAGAATGTTCATGACAATACAACATGCTCAATGCACAATTAAAAATATTAAGAGGAGACTGTTACTAGGAATTCAACACAAGCATTCTATTGAATTCCTAGTAACAGTCTCCTCTAAATATTTTTAAGAAATGAACATTGAATGTATTTTCGTATGAATAGGCTTGCAAGAACCAACCTTTGAAAATAGGTCACAAAATTGTCACAAGCGAGGGGACTCCGACCTCTGATGACCCCTACATCTGCGGTCTCTAGTGGCTAGAATGCATACGCAGTTGGAATTTAGAACTATTTTCATGTCATGTCAACACAACTATTTCTATAGGTACTTTCCCATATCAAGCTCTGACCTGACCCATTTTAAACAACCTAACTTTTTTGTCAGACAAAGGATTCGGAAAGGAGGTTGCTATCTTAGGAGACCTAACCACCTGTAGCTTTACCCTTAGATATCCCTTTCTAGCTAAACTTCACTAAAGTAACATGTAAGTTCTAACTTTCATCAACTACAACGACAGCTTCTGAATAAAACCCCATTTTCAAAATGTCGATAACACAATCGACTAATCTCATTTGACATTTTTTTTTTGCATTTTGTGATCGAAATAAAATAACGTTCAAAATTACATTATACAATACGAGAAAGTTTATTTATTTATATATATTTAAGAAAATAGGACTATATATCAGTAATAAGATGTTTTTAATCTTCCGAAGATTCGGAAGACGCGTTGGATTCGGAGGAGCTGCTAGATTCAGAAGAGCTGGATTCAGAGGATTCCTCAGTGTCATCATCCTCTTCGGGAGCTGCGGTAGTGGTGACGACAACGTCATCATCTTCATCATCATCATCGTCTTCAGGAGCTGCGGTTGTGGTGACCACAACGTCATCATCTTCATCATCATCATCATCGTCGNTCGGAAGACGCGTTGGATTCGGAAGAGCTGCTAGATTCAGAAGAGCTGGATTCAGAGGATTCCTCAGTGTCATCATCCTCTTCGGGAGCTGCGGTAGTGGTGACGACAACGTCATCATCTTCATCATCATCATCGTCTTCAGGAGCTGCGGTTGTGGTGACCACAACGTCATCATCTTCATCATCATCATCATCGTCGTCTTCGGGAGCTGCGGTAGTTGTGACGTCATCATCATCTTCAGGTGCAACGGTGGTCACTTCCTCAGACTCACNTCTAAATGCACGATACGTATTAAGAATAAGGTATTCTAAAACTCTTAGCCTTGTCAAACATGTTTTTAAATATTTTCGGTTTTCCTTGTATTAAAATAAAGATTGAGTCACCTGTACTTGTCGTACTTTTCAGCAAATCGAAACAATTCTTAGCTTTTTTTCTTCAGAAAAAATAAAAATATTCACGAGAATACATTTCCATAAACTGTGTTTCAGGAAAAATTATGAGTCAAGAAAGTGGTCGCTTTAGTCATCGTCTGTATTTCCTGTTCTTAGTATCTCTAAACTTAACATATTTTCATTGAATCATATCCGTAGCCTAACAATCAGAATTTGACCAAATCACAACGTATTTATAAATGTGACGAAGTTAAAATGAATCCTTACGACTCCATTAATATGTTCTGCTGTGTCAACATTCGCAAACCACACGAGTTAAATTACATAGACCATTTGTGCCAATGAAAGGCTGCCATTAGGGGTGCGGTAAACCTTCATTATGCATACTCAAACGTTCCCCTAGAAAAAATATTGTCTACTGCGAATTTCGGGAGACGCACCTACATGTAGTGCTAAAGTTCCTTCAATATTTAATTTCCATTTAAAATTCTTACGTTAGCTGTTCGGTGCTGGCAGGTGAGTCGCGTCCATCGTCCCGTACATCAGCCACCCCATGAGAACCACTCATGCAATAAACAATAACTCACTGTGTACACAAAAGAATTCACTAAACACACCCGTAGACCGGACACTATAACATTTTATCCGTGGACGATTGGTTGAAGTTATAATTACGTGTAGTGACGTGAGAATGTGATTTTCCGGTTGTTTTATGAGACGAGGCGCGCTCCCCGAGCGTTCGCCATGTTGATTTGGAAGGGCGATTCGCGCGCGCGCCAATTGCAATCCTGTGTTGCCAACATTTCGTTGTCTCCCGTTTTTATAGGATTTTTAACCGACTTCCCAAAAACGAGGAGGTTTCAATTCAACCTTGTGTATATTTTTTATGAAAAACTTGTTTATATTGTTATTTGATTTAGGTAACAATTTATAATACGAGCTGTAATTTTTAAATATTTTTTTTGTCTTATATACCAAAATAGAACCCGAATAATTATCTTTTGAATGAATGTAACGTAATAACACAACATTATGTTTGTACTTTAATAACTTTCCTCTTTAATTGCAACAAAACTATTAAACAAGGAAAAACTTTGAATATTTTACCGAATCTGCACTCAAACACAAAGGAAGTCAATAAAAAAAAAGTATGCAACAGGGGGTGAATAAATTTCTACCCTAGCAACATTTCAACGCATGCGCCGTAGACCGCCACTGCAATACGACGCTGTAGCACCATGCGCCTATTTTTATTTCCGTGCGATTTCCCATCACACGCGACCGGCGACTCACCTGTCGGTCAAAATTCAAGAAAACCACGAAAATATTACCTACGTAAAAATACTTCAATATTTAAAGTAGTAATAAAAGGCGTAAGTTTTTAACAAAGATCGATGTTTTTACAGCGTACAGTCTGTGTAAATTCAATTTGACTTCTTTGTAAAAGGACTCGTAAGGCGGTGACATCGATTATATTACTAGCAGGCGCCGGCAATTTGTCGCGAGGGGTAAGGTTAGGCCTGAAGCGAGACTGAAACTGTTTTACTCAATACAGGACAATGAAACAAAGAACTTGGGACTGTGTATTAATTTTACGTCTACTAGTTTAAACGACACTTTTCTGCGAATCTGGTTTAGCACGAATGTCCAAAACTTACTTAGATACGTAATATCAGAATATTGGGCTATACCACTTACGAAAACGTAGTCAGTTTAAAGTTTTTTTTTACAGTAGTTAGTTTAAAATTATAATTACGGTACTTAGTATTCCGTGTAAAATCTTTAATTCACTGTAGAATGTTCATGACAATACAACATGCTCAATGCACAATTAAAAATATTAAGAGGAGACTGTTACTAGGAATTCAACACAAGCATTCTATTGAATTCCTAGTAACAGTCTCCTCTAAATATTTTTAAGAAATGAACATTGAATGTATTTTCGTATGAATAGGCTTGCAAGAACCAACCTTTGAAAATAGGTCACAAAATTGTCACAAGCGAGGGGACTCCGACCTCTGATGACCCCTACATCTGCGGTCTCTAGTGGCTAGAATGCATACGCAGTTGGAATTTAGAACTATTTTCATGTCATGTCAACACAACTATTTCTATAGGTACTTTCCCATATCAAGCTCTGACCTGACCCATTTTAAACAACCTAACTTTTTTGTCAGACAAAGGATTCGGAAAGGAGGTTGCTATCTTAGGAGACCTAACCACCTGTAGCTTTACCCTTAGATATCCCTTTCTAGCTAAACTTCACTAAAGTAACATGTAAGTTCTAACTTTCATCAACTACAACGACAGCTTCTGAATAAAACCCCATTTTCAAAATGTCGATAACACAATCGACTAATCTCATTTGACATTTTTTTTTTGCATTTTGTGATCGAAATAAAATAACGTTCAAAATTACATTATACAATACGAGAAAGTTTATTTATTTATATATATTTAAGAAAATAGGACTATATATCAGTAATAAGATGTTTTTAATCTTCCGAAGATTCGGAAGACGCGTTGGATTCGGAGGAGCTGCTAGATTCAGAAGAGCTGGATTCAGAGGATTCCTCAGTGTCATCATCCTCTTCGGGAGCTGCGGTAGTGGTGACGACAACGTCATCATCTTCATCATCATCATCGTCTTCAGGAGCTGCGGTTGTGGTGACCACAACGTCATCATCTTCATCATCATCATCATCGTCGTCTTCGGGAGCTGCGGTAGTTGTGACGTCATCATCATCTTCAGGTGCAACGGTGGTCACTTCCTCAGACTCACCGTCATCGGGAGACACGGTGGTGGTGGCAGACGGGTCGTATTCCCAGTCGAAGTTGATGCCGCTCACCTGCTCGAACCATTCGTGGTAGTAGCCAGGGCGGATGAAACCTGGAAAAAAATATATTTTAGAATAAGTTCGTCTTCTGAAAATAACCGTTGCGGTTTACCACATATCGAAACTAAATTATTCCAAGAAATCAAATGAAATGCCATCTTTAACATGCGAAAATAGAGGAGAGTTGCAGAATGAGCTTACCAGCAGGGAAATCGGTGTGGCATCCAGTACCGGAGACGAAGGAGGTAACTCCAACTTGGGATACCTTGCCGTCGACGTCGATTGTGGTCAGAGGGCCACCACTGTCACCCTGGATAAATTAAAACGCATTTTAATACAAAATAACACACTGGCAAGATAGTTTGTTAATATAGCATCTGAATAAGGAACTATTAGTATAAAATGTCTTCAATCTATTTTTTGTGGTTTACGGAATTCTTTAATTGTTGACGATATGATTTCAAAAACATTCCGAGATTTTCGTAAATTTCAAATTTTAGAATATTGTTCTCATTACCTGGCAAGTAGACTGGCTGGTAACGTTGTAGCCCCTGGCGCAGATGGTGGAGCTTTGGATGATGCTGCTGCCTCCGTAAGAGGCCAAGCAGTCAGCGTTGGACGTGATGCGTAGGTACACCCAGTTCAGGTTCTCGGGGGAAGAGCCTAAATAGGGTAACAGCATTCACTTAGATATTCTTACAGATATCTTTCTATATTCGTCTTGAAATGAGTGGAAACCTTTGCATTCCAGGAGAAACATTTACCTAAAGTCCAGGTACGTCCCCAGCCACTGGCGACAGCCCGAGCGTTTTCATAGGGATCGTCCCTACCAGCAGTCCTCTGCAGCCTGATGGGTTGGATGGTGTCTACAAAATAAAGATGAACATTATAGAATGATATCTCCCACAAGTAAGTATAGAGGCCAGCACATCAACCTTTCGCAATCTGTCAAATTCCTTCAACGGATTTTCAACCTTACCATAATAGTGGAAGGTTAATGTTCGATTGGTAAAATATGACAGATTCGTTTAGGTTGACCTACTTGCGTTCTGCAAATATACAGATTCCAAGGCAAAACATGCTGAAAAAGATTACATGCAAGCTGATATAGACATGATTGATTTGTAGAAAAGAGAACAGATTTCAATATCATTAGAGTAGAATTCTATCTTACCGCTGAAAACGAGAGCCCTGCCGAACTCTAGAAGACCAATGTCATTGGGCTGGACAAGCCACTGGAAAGCTTCGTTGTACAGAGGGTGGTTGTAGTACTTCTCAGTTTCAAATATGGCTGACGGCAGGGTGAGGTTGACTGTGCCAGCGCGGATCACGATGGTCACACGGCTTTGGAAGGACAAAACAATCTATGAGATATATTTATATCCATTTGTTAAGATCAGGCTTCAATGCCATTTATTATTGTCTTAATGATTCCAATTAACCACTTTGAACACATAACGTGTTCGATTGCTTTTAGAAAAATATTTCTACGGACGTTTGCGCCAGCATAGCACAGGCTCTTAATATACGCAGACAAAACAAAACAGCAAGATAATAGATAATACAATCAACTGACCCAGCAGTGCAGTGAGCAGCAGTGAGACCCCACTGGGAATGGATGATGGTACCGCCGCAGGAGGACACGTCACCTCCATAGCTCACCATACGAAGAGACAGCTGGTGAGGGAGTTGGCCCTCCGACGCCTCCCATCCTGACACGATACGGGAAGCACCTATGGACAGACAAGACATCAGTATAAATATCATAAAACCACCTTACTTTTTATACAGGTGCACAAATGAGAAGTGTCTAAAAAGTCTTCGTAAAGAAAGTCTCTAGAGATAGGTCTTACAGCGAATCTTCACATCTTACAGATTGTGAATTTTCGTGTCTTGCTAAGCTAGTATCAGACTTTTTTCAAATCCATGTGATGGCTGAAGCATAGTGTCAAGATTGGGACAAGTTGCAAATAGAAGATAAATAAAATAGGACCAAACCTGTTCATAATTACAAATTAACAACAGCAAAAACTTTTTACAAAAAAAACAAAACCGACTTCACAAAAAACAGTGAAAGGGATAAAATAAAACTTTTCACATGGCTCTAGAAGTCGGTGTCTGCAGGTCTGTTGACTGTGTTTATTTTGCCACCGACTTCTAGAGACATGTGAAAAGTTTTATTTAGTGATTTTGTGTGAAGTCGGTTTTGTTTTTTTGTAAAAAGTTATTTTTTATTATATGCTTTTCAGTTTTCGGGTCTAAAACTATAATATCTTTAACACCCATATCCACCCACAGTGACAGTCGGTCCCGAAATAGTATCATCGACGTAAAAAACGCGTACGAAATTTGAAGAGGTCTCTCGATTTCTCCAGGATCCCATCATCAGATCCTGGTCTCCTTACCATGGGACTACACTGACATCTTACTCTTTCAAACACAAAAAGAATTTCTCAAATCGGTCTATAACTGCCGGAGTTATGGATTAACATACATAAAAAAAAAACACGGTCGAATTGAGAACCTCCTCCTTTTTGGGAAGTCGGTTAAAAATAATAATGAATCAAGTAGGTAGTACGATTAATTATTTCTGCGTTAAATCCTCCAACAGGACCTACACCTAAGATTATCATTTTCATTTTGTAAGTAATGCCTACTTAACATATTGATAAGAACGATTAGATTAGTCTGGCTGGCGCATGGCGTGTCTAATTTTTAATTACATTATCGTCTTTGTATATCGTTATTAAGAAACTTTTATTTAAATAGCTTACCTCTAGCGACTTCAGGAAAGATCAAACTGGGCTCAGCCAGCACCTGAAAGTGTTAAAAAAATTAACTTTTAGTTTCAGAAAAATAACCCAGTCAACCCGTTATAAACAGGCCAAGTGCAAGTCGGACTCGCTCACGAAGGGTTCCGTACAAAAAAGCACGTTTGTTTTATCGGAGCCCCTTCATATTTTTTTATACTTATTTTTAGGTTTTGTTTGTTTTTGTTATATTATGCTATATCGCTATGAAACTTTTTCATCTGCTTAACTTTTTCCCAACAATGTATCGGTCGGCTTCCAATCTAACCGGATGCATCTGAGAACCAGTGAATATAGATGGACTGGATCTTATCGTTTTCTATTCCGCAAATGGTGACATTTTATGTAATACTCCTGCATTATCTGTAATCGCTGTGCTGACCACCATAACCCACCATAACCCAAAGTGCCATAAACCACCTTTCTAAGCTTGAAAGAATTACTTGACTAACTTGTGCTCCCTTCGACATGGATAATAAGTTATTTAGCAATAGTCCATAAAACCCAAACGGTAAAATGGGACCCTATTACTAAGACTTCGCTGTGCGTCTGTCACCCGGCTGTATCTCATAAATCATGATAGACAGACAGCTGAAATTTTCACAGACGATGTAAATACAACATAAATATGTCGCCCCTTTAACGATAAATACTAAGAACCATAAAAAAGTACTTCAGAGGGCACCAATACGTAAGTAAACGTAAGTTTTTGAACGGAACCCTTCGGCCGTGAGTCGGATTTTCAGAAAAAATCCATAAGTAATCGGTATTTGATCCGAATCCGATTAAAAAAGTTTCCCGAATTACTTTAACACAACACTATTCCTACCTATAAAATTAGAACCAAAAAAGTTATAGCACTTCACAACCACACAGTCAACCCTTAAAGTGTTCATGATTCAATATTTACCGTCGTCATGCCCGCAACAGCCAACAAAAATACTGCACCCCACATCTCCTTTTTTTTGTTTTCAACCAACTAATTAAAAATCTCACTCTTTTACCTTATATTAATTTAGAATCGACAATTAATCGATAAACATAATGATTATATGATAACAAATTAATTATAATCTTAGTAATCCTATGCTTGTTTGCGTAACTGATACGTTTTGGATTTAACCAGATTATAATGGTTTTATTTCCGTGCGATTTCCCATCACACGCGACCGGCGACTCACCTGTCGGTCAAAATTCAAGAAAACCACGAAAATATTACGTAAAAATACTTCAATATTCAAAGTAGTAATAAAAGGCGTAAGTTTTTAACAAAGATCGATGTTTTTACAGCGTACAGTCTGTGTAAATTCAATTTGACTTCTTTGTAAAAGGACTCGTAAGGCGGTGACATCGATTTTATTACTAGCAGGCAACATTCAAACTGCGTATGCGAATGCATTTAGAACTATTTTCATGTCATGTCAACACAACTGTTTCTATAGGTACAGACAACAGCACATCAAGTTACCACAATCTGTCAAATTTCTGCAATGGATTTTCAACCTTATCACAACAGTGGGTAGGTTAATGTTTGATTGGTAACATTTGACAGATTCGTATACGTTGACCTGCTGTCGTCTGTACTTTCCCATATCGAGCTCTGACCTGACCCATTTTACACAACCTAACTTTTTTGTCAGACAAAGGAGGTTAGGTCTCCTTAGATAGCAACCTCCTTTCCGAAGGAGGTTGCTATCTAAGGAGACCTAACCACCTGTAGCTTTACCCTTAGATATCCCTTTCTAGCTAAACTTCACAAAAGTAACATGTAAGTTCTAACTTTCATTAACTATAACGACAGCTTCTGAATAAAACCCCATTTTCAAAATGTCGGTAACAAAATCGACTTATCTCATTTTACATTATTTTTTTTTTTGCTTTTTGTGATCGAAATAAAATAACGTTCAAAATACATTATACAATACGAGATAGTTTATTTATTTAATAAATAATAGTGACATGACATAATAGTGACAAACATTTGATGTTGACTTGATTGTCATAAGAAAATAGGACTATTTAGGTATCAGTAATAGGATGTTTTTAATCTTCCGAAGAGTCGGAAGACGCGTTGGATTCGGAAGAGCTGCTAGATTCAGAAGAGCTGGATTCAGAGGATTCCTCAGTGTCATCATCCTCTTCGGGAGCTGCGGTAGTGGTGACGACAACGTCATCATCTTCATCATCATCATCGTCTTCGGGTGCTGCGGTAGTGGTGACAACAACGTCATCATCTTCATCATCGTCTTCTGGAGCTGCGGTAGTTGTGACGTCATCATCATCTTCAGGTGCAACGGTGGTCACTTCCTCAGACTCATCGTCATCGGGAGACACGGTGGTGGTGGCAGACGGGTCGTATTCCCAGTCGAAGTTGATGCCGCTCACCTGCTCGAACCATTCGTGGTAGTAGCCAGGGCGGATGAAACCTGGAAAAAAATATATTTTAGAATAAGTTCGTCTTCTGAAAATAACCGTTGCGGTGTAAAACATATCGAAACTAAATTATTCCAAGAAATCAAATGAAATGCCATCTTTAACATGAAAAAATAGAGGAGAGTTGCAGAATGAGCTTACCAGCAGGGAAATCAGTGTGGCATCCAGTACCAGAGACGAAGGAGGTGACTCCAACTTGTGATACTTTTCCGTCGACGTCGACTGTGGTCAGAGGACCACCACTGTCACCCTGGATAAATTAAAATGCATTTTAATACAAAATAACACACTGGCAAAATAGTTTGTTAAAATAGCATCTAAATAAGGAACTCTTAGTATAAAAATGTCTTCAATCTATTTTTGTGGTTTACGGAATTCTTTAATTGTTGACGATAAGTTTTCAAAAACATTCCGAGATTTTCGTAAATTTCGAATTTTCGTATATTGTTCTCATTACCTGGCAAGTAGACTGGCTGGTAACGTTGTAGCCCCTGGCGCAGATGGTGGAGCTTTGGATGATGCTGCTGCCTCCGTAAGAGGCCAAGCAGTCAGCGTTGGACGTGATGCGTAGGTACACCCAGTTCAGGTTCTCGGGGGAAGAGCCTGAATACAGTAATAGCATTCACTTAGATGTTCTGACAGATATCTTCCTATAATTTGTCTTGAAATGAGTGGTAACCATTGCATTCCAGGAGAAATATTTACCTAAAGTCCAGGTACGTCCCCAGCCGCTGGCGACAGCCCGAGCGTTTTCATAGGGATCGTCTCTACCAGCAGTCCTCTGCAGCCTGATGGGTTGGATGGTGTCTACAAAATAAATATGAACATTATCGTATCACACGAGTACAAATACAGACTACAAGGCAAAACAAGCTGAAAAAGGTAACATGCAAGCTGATATAGACATGATTGATTTATAGAAAAAGAGAACAGATTTCAATATCATTAGGGTAGAATTCTATCTTACCGCTGAAAACGAGAGCCCTGCCGAACTCTAGAAGACCAATGTCATTGGGTTGGACAACCGATTGGAAAGCTTCGTTGTACAGAGGGTGGTTGTAGTACTTCTCAGTTTCAAATATGGCCGACGGCAGGGTGAGGTTGACGGTACCAGCACGGATNATCGATAAACATAATGATTATATGATAACAAATTAATTATAATCTTAGTAATCCTATGCTTGTTTGCGTAACTGATACGTTTTGGATTTAACCAGATTATAATGGTTTTATTTCCGTGCGATTTCCCATCACACGCGACCGGCGACTCACCTGTCGGTCAAAATTCAAGAAAACCACGAAAATATTACGTAAAAATACTTCAATATTCAAAGTAGTAATAAAAGGCGTAAGTTTTTAACAAAGATCGATGTTTTTACAGCGTACAGTCTGTGTAAATTCAATTTGACTTCTTTGTAAAAGGACTCGTAAGGCGGTGACATCGATTTTATTACTAGCAGGCAACATTCAAACTGCGTATGCGAATGCATTTAGAACTATTTTCATGTCATGTCAACACAACTGTTTCTATATGTACAGACGACAGCACATCAAGTTACCACAATCTGTCAAATTTCTGCAATGGATTTTCAACCTTATCACAACAGTGGGTAGGTTAATGTTTGATTGGTAACATTTGACAGATTCGTATACGTTGACCTGCTGTCGTCTGTACTTTCCCATATCGAGCTCTGACCTGACCCATTTTACACAACCTAACTTTTTTGTCAGACAAAGGAGGTTAGGTCTCCTTAGATAGCAACCTCCTTTCCGAAGGAGGTTGCTATCTAAGGAGACCTAACCACCTGTAGCTTTACCCTTAGATATCCCTTTCTAGCTAAACTTCACAAAAGTAACATGTAAGTTCTAACTTTCATTAACTATAACGACAGCTTCTGAATAAAACCCCATTTTCAAAATGTCGGTAACAAAATCGACTTATCTCATTTTACATTATTTTTTTTTTTGCTTTTTGTGATCGAAATAAAATAACGTTCAAAATACATTATACAATACGAGATAGTTTATTTATTTAATAAATAATAGTGACATGACATAATAGTGACAAACATTTGATGTTGACTTGATTGTCATAAGAAAATAGGACTATTTAGGTATCAGTAATAGGATGTTTTTAATCTTCCGAAGATTCGGAAGACGCGTTGGATTCGGAAGAGCTGCTAGATTCAGAAGAGCTGGATTCAGAGGATTCCTCAGTGTCATCATCCTCTTCGGGAGCTGCGGTAGTGGTGACGACAACGTCATCATCTTCATCATCATCATCGTCTTCGGGTGCTGCGGTAGTGGTGACAACAACGTCATCATCTTCATCATCGTCTTCTGGAGCTGCGGTAGTTGTGACGTCATCATCATCTTCAGGTGCAACGGTGGTCACTTCCTCAGACTCATCGTCATCGGGAGACACGGTGGTGGTGGCAGACGGGTCGTATTCCCAGTCGAAGTTGATGCCGCTCACCTGCTCGAACCATTCGTGGTAGTAGCCAGGGCGGATGAAACCTGGAAAAAAATATATTTTAGAATAAGTTCGTCTTCTGAAAATAACCGTTGCGGTGTAAAACATATCGAAACTAAATTATTCCAAGAAATCAAATGAAATGCCATCTTTAACATGAAAAAATAGAGGAGAGTTGCAGAATGAGCTTACCAGCAGGGAAATCAGTGTGGCATCCAGTACCAGAGACGAAGGAGGTGACTCCAACTTGTGATACTTTTCCGTCGACGTCGACTGTGGTCAGAGGACCACCACTGTCACCCTGGATAAATTAAAATGCATTTTAATACAAAATAACACACTGGCAAAATAGTTTGTTAAAATAGCATCTAAATAAGGAACTCTTAGTATAAAAATGTCTTCAATCTATTTTTGTGGTTTACGGAATTCTTTAATTGTTGACGATAAGTTTTCAAAAACATTCCGAGATTTTCGTAAATTTCGAATTTTCGTATATTGTTCTCATTACCTGGCAAGTAGACTGGCTGGTAACGTTGTAGCCCCTGGCGCAGATGGTGGAGCTTTGGATGATGCTGCTGCCTCCGTAAGAGGCCAAGCAGTCAGCGTTGGACGTGATGCGTAGGTACACCCAGTTCAGGTTCTCGGGGGAAGAGCCTGAATACAGTAATAGCATTCACTTAGATGTTCTGACAGATATCTTCCTATAATTTGTCTTGAAATGAGTGGTAACCATTGCATTCCAGGAGAAATATTTACCTAAAGTCCAGGTACGTCCCCAGCCGCTGGCGACAGCCCGAGCGTTTTCATAGGGATCGTCTCTACCAGCAGTCCTCTGCAGCCTGATGGGTTGGATGGTGTCTACAAAATAAATATGAACATTATCGTATCACACGAGTACAAATACAGACTACAAGGCAAAACAAGCTGAAAAAGGTAACATGCAAGCTGATATAGACATGATTGATTTATAGAAAAAGAGAACAGATTTCAATATCATTAGGGTAGAATTCTATCTTACCGCTGAAAACGAGAGCCCTGCCGAACTCTAGAAGACCAATGTCATTGGGTTGGACAACCGATTGGAAAGCTTCGTTGTACAGAGGGTGGTTGTAGTACTTCTCAGTTTCAAATATGGCCGACGGCAGGGTGAGGTTGACGGTACCAGCACGGATCACGATGGTCACACGGCTTTGGAAGGACAAAACAATCTATGAGATATATTTATATGCATTTGTTAAGATCTAGCTTCAATGTCATTTATTATTGTCTTGATGATTCCAATTAACCAATTTGAACACATGACGTGTTCAATTGTTATTAGAAAAATATTTCTACAGACATTGGCGCCAGCATAGTGCACAGGCTCTTAATATAGACAGACAAAACAAAACAACAATTAAGATTACAGATAATACAATCAACTAACCCAGCAGTGCAGTGAGCAGCAGTGAGTCCCCACTGGGAGTGGATGATGGTACCGCCGCAGGAGGACACTGCACCTGCCGGGCTCACCATACGGAGTGACAGCTGGTGAGGGAGCTGGCCCTCCGACGCCTCCCATCCTGACACGATACGGGATGCACCTATGGACAGACAAGACATCAGTATAAATATCATAAAACCACCTTACTTCTTATACAGGTGTACAAATGAGAAGTGTCTAAAAAGTTCGGAAAGAAAGTCTAGAGATTGGTCATTTCTCTTCTTCACATTGGGTTGTGGGTTTTCTAGTTTAGGCTCCCGTCAAACTTTTATTCAAATCCTCCTTAAATGACGGCTACTTGACAAGTTGCAGATAGAAGTAAAATAAAAATAAGACTGAATTTAGCGGATAGCCTGTTCTTAATAAAAAAATACTCGAAATATTTTTTTAACAAATTGATAATGAATCAAGTAGGTACGATTAATTCCTTCTGCATTAAATCCTCTAACAGGACATACACCTGAGATTTCGTTATAATTTCATTTTGTAAGTAACTAATACCTACTTAACGTATTGATAAGAACGATTAGATTAGTCTGGCTGGCGCATGGCGTGTCTAATTTTTAATTACATTATCGTCTTGGTATATCGTTATTAAGAAACTTTTATTTAAATAGCTTACCTCTAGCGACTTCAGGAAAGATCAAACTGGGCTCAGCCAGCACCTGAAAGTGTTAAAAAAAATAACTTTTAGTATCAGAAAAATAACCCAGTCAACCCGTTATAAACAGGCCAAGTGCAAGTCGGACTCGCTCACGAAGGGTTCCGTACAAAAAAGCACGTTTGTTTTATGGGAGCCCCTTCATATTTTTTTATACTTATTTTTAGGTTTTGTTTGTTTTTGTTATATTATGCTATAAAACTTTTTCATCTGCTTAACCTTTTCCCAACAATGTTTGGGTCGGCTTCCAATCTAACCGAATGCAGCTGAGAATCAGTGAACAGGTCGACTGGATATTATAAGAAGAAAGAAAGAAATAAATTCCGAGCAAAAGATATTTTCCGAGCAAACGGTGACATTCTATGTGATGCTCGTTTATTATCTCTAATCGATGTCCTGACCACGGAAATATTGCACGGTACTGCAGTGCTAATGAAAGTGCCATAAACCACCTTTCTTAAGCTTGAAAGAGTTACTTGACTAACTTGTGCTCCCTTCGATATAGGTAATAATTTATTAAGCAATAGTTCGTTAAACCCAAACGGTAAAATGGGACCCTATTACTAAGTCTTCGCTATCCGTCTGCCACCCGGCTGTGTCTCATGAATTATGATAGACAGACCGCTGAAATTTTCACAGACGATGTATTTATGTTGCCCCTTTAACAATAAATACTAAGAACCACAAAAAAGTACTTTAGAGGGCACCAATACAGCAAACGTTCGGCCGTGAGTCAGATTTTCCGAAAAAATCCATAAGCAATCGGCAGTCGATCCAAATCCGATTAAAAAAGTTTCCCGAATTACTTTAACACAACACTATTCCTACCCTATAAATTCCAACCAAAAAAAGTTAAGTATTGCACTTCACATTAACCACACAGTCAACCCTTAAAGTGTTCATGATTCAATATTTACCGTCGTGCCCGCAACAGCCAACAAAAATACTGCACCCCACATCTCCTTTTTGTCTTCAACCAACTAATTAAAAATCTCACTCTTTTACCTTATATTAATTTAGGGCCGACAATTCATCGATAAACATAATGATTATATGATAACAAATTAATTATAATCTTAGTAATCCTATGCTTGTTTGCGTAACTGATACGTTTTGGATTTAACCAGATTATAATGGCGTACGATATTTTTGTGCAGATTATGATTATAATATTATGACGTTCTTAATTCATGTAATTGTGTCAGAGGGTTAGCATTTATATCAAAAAGTTGATTCAAATCAAAACAAACTCCCGAATCAAACCTCTAATTTCCATTTAAGACACCACATTATTTTTGAGTCAGACGGATTTGATCAAATATTTTTATAGCTAAAGGTGCGTCCACAACACACTTCACTTATGTGAAACAGGATTACACTGTGCTACATACATAAGGTAAACACGTGTAACTCTTTGCGAACGGATGTTGCTGAATTGCAGTGTGGATGCACCTTAAGAACCACCCTGGTGCATATGTAATACTCTTTAATTCATAATCATTTCCATAACGGTTCATCCTTTTGAGGTACAAGAAGACATGGCTACCAGGACTTGTTTCTTGAAGAAATTTTTGAACTGCTGGCGACAGCTAGGTATCAATACAGATAATAAAACCACGATTAAACAAAACAGCTTATTTTATTGAATAAATAACTTTTCTGAGAACATCACGTGCCGAATTAACAAGGCACGAGTCAAATTTTCAACTCTTCTCGAGTTGAACGATGGCTCTTGATGTTGATAGTCGATGATGCAGTTTATTCATCAGATTCGTTGGATTCAGAAGAGGAAGATTCTGAGGATTGTGATGACTCGGATGACTGTGAGGATTCAGAAGATTCGGAGGATTCTGGGACTTCAGGAGACTCCGGGGCTTCGGGAGTCTCTGGGGCTTCGGGAGACTCTGGGGCTTCAGGAGAGTCGGGGACCTCGGGAGAGTCTGGGACCTCGGGAGAGTCTGGGACCTCGGGAGAGTCTGGGACCTCGGGAGAGTCTGGCACCTCGGGAGAGTCTGGGACCTCGGGAGAGTCTGGGACCTCGGGAGAATCTGGCACCTCGGGAGAGTCTGGGACTTCGGGGGATTCATCTTCAGGTGCCACAGTGGTAGAAGGTTCAGGGGCCTCAGTGGATGGCTCAGGAACAGCGAAGTCCCAGTCGAAGTCAATGCCGGTCACTTGGGTGAACCAGTCGTGGTAATGGCCGGGACGGATAAAACCTGTTCCAAAAAAATGGTTTTTATTTTCATGACGTTTGATGAAAAAACAGGATCAAATTAAATTTATAATGATAAATACAAAAAATATCCTTTTTTATGACTTACCAGAAGGAATGCCAGCATGGCATCCCAGGATGGAGACGAAGGAGGTGACTCCGACCTGAGTGATGACGCCATCTTCGTCAATGGTGGTCAGAGGGCCACCGCTGTCACCCTGTCAAATAGAAGATCAATTTCAGTCTTATTCAGTATTACTAATGTGTTTTTTACCAAATGTTTGTATTGTTTGTCTGTCATACCTGGCAAGTAGATTGAGTAGGGTCGTCAACTCCTCTCGTGCAAATGGTAGAGTCAACGATGATCGAGCTGCCTCCATATGCTAAGGAGCACTCCTGGTTGGAAGTCAGCCTTAAGTTCACCCAGTTCAGAACTTCAGGGGAAGAACCTGAGAGACAGAGAGGCAAGTGAACGATTTAATATCGGAATATGTGTAAAATAGGTTAAGTAAGGAATATGTATAAAATTAAGAACTGCATTTTCTCAGAAGTTGGTTTAAATTATTATCATACCCTCTCGTTGGTTATCCCAATTATGACTTGGCTCTGACGTATGAGGTCTTTATTCTTTCATAAGTCTTTATCCGACGTCCACTCAAAAATATTATTTTTTGTACACATTTTGTTGTCATTCGCGCTGTTTAATCTTCTTTGGATTTCTAAACTGGGATTCACGAAATTGATCATCAAATGCTCTCTGACTAGTCTTTAACTACAACTAACCTACATAATACCTAGAACATTTTACATTAGTATTCAATAGCATCCCATTAGACGGGAGTCCAAATGACTTATGATATTTATTTTGCAAATAAGTAGATTGAAATCAATATTTTTACATATGTTTTCGAGAAGGAAGAAACACCGAAAAAAACTCAAGAGTCCTAGTCTTACGTCATGGGTTATTAGTCAAATAGTATGAGGTTGTACATACCGCCAGTCCAGGTGTTTCCCCATCCGCTGGCGAGGGCCAGCTGACCAGCGTAGTTCTTGTTTTTGGAACCGGAGTTCTGGATTCTGATGGGCTGGATGAGTTCTGTGAAGAAATACTTTATTATATTAGAAGTCCTTAGTACGACAGAGCCTTGTACATACTTAGAGTTGCAGATTAATTTCAATTATTATTTCCAAAACAAGATAATTTTCGTGAACTAAGTTGTTTTTTGTAGGTACGAGTATTTATATTTCCTGTAATGCGTATTGCCATAAATGTGAAGATAAAATGGTTATTAATCAGTATTTAATTGAAGGTCTTACTGGATATCTCCCAATGCGTTACGACGACGCAAATGTAGGATCAAAGTAGATCTTACCTCCGAAAGTGAGGGATCTGCCGAACTTCAGCAGGCCGATATCGTGAGGCTGTACATTGCCCTGCAAGACCTCGTTGTAGAGGGGATGGTTGAAGTACGTGGTCGTCTCGAAGATCTCCGCCGGACGGGTGAGGTTGGTGGTACCAGCGCGGATAACGATCGTCACGCGGCTGTGAGACAAATAATTTAGCTGCTGTTAGTCTGGAGTTATATAATACATATTGCGCTGACCCCAAATAATATTGGGAGGAACAGGGCAGGAAGATGATGATGATGAGTCTAGAGTGAGATATATTTAAATCGCAGGAAACTCAAAAGAAAAAAAAATAAAGTCTCGAACTTGCAAAGCTGGCGCAAAGTTTGGATCGTAGAATACTGATTCCTATTAGCAACCCTATCGGCATTGGAAGTTTTTCTACAAAAACAACCAGCATCTATAACACGATCAAAAAAAGAACATGTACAACAATGCCATGGATTTTTGCCCTCTGTTAACAGGTAAAAACGAGCAAACATCTTGTTTGAAGGTAGCACTTCAAACACGATGTTTGCTCATTTAAATTAGGAATGTGACTACTTACTTAGCGGTACAATGAGCAGCAGTCAGACCCCACTCGGCGCTGAGGACGGATGCTCCGCAGCCGAACACGGAGCCAGCAGGGTTCACCATACGGAGAGACAGCTGGAAGGGGAACTGGCCTTCCTGAGCCTCCCATCCTGACACTATGCGGGATGCCGACACTGAGGGAAAATCAAAGTCTAAATACTCGAGTCCAAGAACACTGACAACATAGCTCTCCGTTTTTCTTACAACTTTTCTTTGGAAATTAAAATTAAACTATTCAATTGTTTTGACCTGCGATGCCAGTGCGCAGGTATTTCAGTTATACGCGAGACACTTATCTACTTTAACAGCGCTTTCACGATGACGGATTTTCCGCTTGGTTATGTTAGTTGGTTGGTGGCTTGGCTTGTGGCTATGTGGCTTATACGCGCGACACATTCCGAGTGGCAAAAATCTGTAGCGCTGTTTTAAAGTCATTTTTGTACCGGCAGTTGTCAATTGTTTGCCGCAGTTCGTATTCACTGCCCATATGAACCCGGCGATATCGCTCAGAAAATCCGCCTCTGTGAAAAGGCTGTATCGTTTTGTTTTCAGATTTAGGTATGTATGAACATTTTCCCGTAAAAAACCTGTTTTCCTTAAAAACAAACAAACAGAAAAAAAGCAATCGATAAATTAATCCAAAAATACTTACTTCTTACATCTTCAGGGAATGCCAAGTTGGGGTCGGCGATAGCCTGAAAAGGAAAAATCAAGTAATTAGAAAATGAATTTTGGTGTTTGTAAATTACTTCCAGTAATGTCAAACATTTTATTTTAAAAATATGCAAACGTCCTATTCAAAGTAGGTAGGTACTTATACGTTATATTTAGGAGGAGAAAAGTAATAAATATTATGTCAATATCACTGTGGGTTTTATATTCGGTTTCTTATTACCCGCTTTCCCGTGGGAACTACGCCGCACACCCGGACAAAAAGGAGTAAAAATTTAAAAAGGATAAAAAAGTAGTAGTAGCAGTCTAAAGTTTTTTATCAAATAAAATCAAACGTTAAACGTAAATAAACAAAATATTCACCGTCCCCACAAGGGCCAATATAACCACAGCACCCAACATGGTGTTCCTGCACTTTGACAACTGATTCGAGTTTATTCCTCCTCATCCTACTTAAATAAACTCAGAGTCTTGTATTAAAAGATAGCTTAAATCATTAATGACCACAATCTTATCTTTTAACATGATATGTCTTTGGGATTTACCAATTTATTACTTTAGTTATGCATATTCTTATCGCGCTACCTGTTTTTAATAGATATTTATTATAAATATTTACTTACAAAAAATCGCACTGAATCAAATAAATGTTCTAAAGAATTCTATTACTAGGTATAGAACGCACTCTAAAACATTTTAGCGCTCACATCATCATCCTCCGAGCGTTGTTCCGGTTGCAAACCCTTCGGGCCCAGGGTCCGCTTTCCTACACATTCTCCTCCACTTCGCACGATCTTCAGCATCCCTGGTGGTTACTCCATTGGCGCGCATGTCACCTCTTACGACATTTTAGCACTCACAATCCCTTTAATTAAGACGCAAGCTATAAGTAGATAGTAGACACAACGTGTGAAGCATCATCGCGCAGTTTTGCTATTTAGAGTCATACTTTTGTTGAAAAACTTCGATTTGTATCTAACCTGGGTCATTTCGAAGCCAAAACTCTCTTACTTAAAAAAAAATAAACAGGAGATCTTAGTATAGACACTGTATAAAGAGGATGGAAAACAAAAAAAACAATCCCACCAAAAACATAAATGTAAAAAAGGAAAGCCAAGTTCAATACAAAACCTATGCTTGGTTGTGGGCTTCGCCGCAAAAAGAATGGAGATCTAAATGAGTACCAAGTTCTGTACAAAATCCAAATATGTATTTATAGGAACAAGATTTGACTTGGCCAGTTTTCATTACCTCAGTTATTAATAA
>NWSH02000085.1:4423809-4439310 GCA_002382865.2 Heliothis virescens
TTAAAAGATAGACATATACTGTCGCGGACATTTTTTTAGCTCATTTCAAGAGGAATAATTCTTTCCGACATATATTTTAGGTATCTTCAACCGTTTCCGCAGCGCACGCAACGAAAGCCCTCAAGAATGAATAATTTTTCCCGTTTTTTCCACATTTACCATTATTTCTTCGCTCCTAATAGTTGCAGCGTGATGTTATATAGCCTAAAGCCTTCCTCGATAAATGGGCTATCTAACACTGAAAGAATTTTTCAAATCGGACCAGTAGTTCCTGAGATTAGCGCGTTCAAACAAACAAACAAACAAACAAACTCTTCAGCTTTATAATATTAGTATAGATTAGTATAGATTGATTTGCGTCTGTCCGTATGTACGTAGTTATAGGTACTAATGGTTCTCGATCCAAACCAACACTAAAATGAGTAAGTTTTTTTTATATCTAACTAAATCCATCAGTGTTTACTAGCCGTATTTGAATGCGGCGCGTGTGTTAGTCTAGCCTTATAATGCTATCGTCATTTCCCGCCTCCCGTAGTTTCAATTGATTATATATGTATTTTAAGACAACCACCTGAAATAAGACCAGAATGCAAATCAACAGCTTGTATAATAAAGTTTTTTTCTAGGACTTACCAGAAGGAATGCCAGCGTGGCATCCCAGGCGAGAAACGAAGGAGGTAACTCCAACCTGAGTAATAACACCATCTTCGTCAATGGTGGTCAGAGGGCCACCGCTGTCACCCTGTCAAATAGAAGATCACTTTCAGTCTTCAGTAATATTACTATTAGCCTTGTTATAAGAAGACCATGAATAAAATACTAGAAAGTTGGAAGTAGGATAGAATTTCAACACGTAAAGCAAAAGGTTCCCAAATGTCTGCAGGTCTGTTACTGTATAAATATGGATCATACCTGGCAAGTAGACTGCGTAGGGTCGTCAACTCCTCTCGTGCAAATAGTAGAGTCAACGATAATGGAGCTGCCTCCATATTCTAAGGAGCACTCCTGGTTGGAAGTCAGCCTCAAGTTTACCCAGTTCAGGACTTCAGGGGAAGAACCTGAGAGACAGAGACAAGTGAACGACTAGTAGACAGTAATTTCTAAATTGGGATTCAAAATAGAACGGTAAATGCTCTCTCCTAATCTCTAGTATTCAAGAGCATCCCATTATATGGGAGTCCAAATTATAGATGATAAGTATTTTACAAATAAGTAGGGTAAAATCAATTCTTTTACATTGGTTGAAATCAATTAAGAAGAAACACCGAAAAAACTCAAGGGTCTCACTACACTTCTATTCTAGGGCCGGAACCAAAGACAGTTAAATAGGATGAATCTATATATACCAGCAGTCCAGGTATTTCCCCATCCGCTGGCGATGGCCAGCTGTCCAGCGTAGTTCTTGTTCTTGGAACCGGAGTTCTGGATTCTGATGGGCTGGATGAGTTCTGGGAAGAGACACTTTATTTCATCAGAAGTCTTAATACGATTCTTGTACTTGTGTTGAATATAAGTTTCGTGAAATAGTAGAAGCAAACAAAAGAACAAACTTTAAGATTATTTTATTTAAGATTACCTACATTAATTGCTCTTTCTAAATATTTCCCAAAGCGTCGCAAATGAAGGATCAAAATAGATCTTACCTCCAAAACTAAGAGATCTGCCGAACTTCAGCAAGCCAATGTCGTGAGGCTGTACCACAGAAATATTAATAACAGGAGAAGTGGTAAGTGGGCGTGTCGCTGTCTCCTCGAACAGGCGATCGTACCGCAAATAATTCGTAAATTCCGTCTCCGCGAACTAGTCTGAACTGTTTTGCTATAAATACATTGCTCCTTCACAACTACGCAAGTTTGTCACTCAGTGACCAGACAAGCAATGTATCTATTGCTTTTACTAAACCGCGCGTGTAGTAGTTGCCGTGTGGTAGGGGAAACTGGAGACACAGGTATCCGATACATTTTCGTCTACAGGGCATATCTCCTTCTTTAAAATATCTATGGGCTGTACGTTACCCGACAAGGCCTCGTTGTAAAGAGGATGGTTGAAGTACGTGGTCGTCTCGAAGATCTCCGCCGGACGGGTGAGATTGGTGGTACCAGCTCGGATGACGATCGTCACGCGGCTGCAGGTCAAGTAATTTAGCTGCTGTTAGTCTGGACTTAGATATTTAAATCGCCTTCAAGATACTTAATTTAAGAAATTGGGATGGTATGTCTTGAACTTACAAAGATATCGTAAAGTTTGCAAGGTATAAAATACCCTGTCATCGTTAGGTACATGAATACTAAAAAAACATTTACACCAACAATGCCACGGAATTTGAAGACAACCTTTGGTAACAGGTAAAAATACTAACGGAGGTTGAAACCTTAAAAAGTGAAAAAACCTTAGAAAGTGACGACTTACTTAGCGGTACAATGAGCAGCAGTGAGACCCCACTCGGGGCTGAGGACGGATGCTCCGCAGCCGAACACGGAGCCAGCAGGGTTCACCATACGGAGAGACAGCTGGAAGGGGAACTGGCCTTCCTGAGCCTCCCATCCTGACACTATGCGGGATGCTGACACTGTGAGTAAAACACATGTTCAAGATAAGAAAATATCTAAATGCTTTAGTAGTTCTTTCAAAACCTGTGAGGAACTAAGAAAAAGTTTTTGATCTTTAAATTTTAGCTAAGGTGCCATCAAACACTATTGGTTCAACCGAAGATTTAACACCCCACTACCGTTTGATAGATTGGCATTGCGTGGCAGATAACTACCTAAATGTGGTATGAGTCCAAAAAACGGGCCCCGTATATATCAAACGTAAATGTTAAGAACGAAACCCGCGATATTTTGAAGTGTTCTATGATTAACACCACAAATACCGATTTTGGAGATGAGGAAAGCAGCACATAATTACGCACACATGAAAAAGTCACTCAACTGATGTACCTATTTCATTTTTGGTTTCTGTCTACTATTCTACATATATGGAGTCAAACGATGCCACGAGGGGGTATTTGCAGTTATACGCGAGACACTTATCTACTTTGACAGCGCTTTCGCGCTAACGGATTTTCCGCTTGGTTTTTCCGCGCGTAGCAAGCGAGCGTATACGCGCGACACATAACAACAATAGTCTGTCGCTGTGGTTTTTAAGTTTTCAACGTCATTTTTGTACCAGCAGTTGTCATTTGTATGCTGCCGCTCGTATTCACTGCCCATATGAACCGGGTGATGTTAGAAAAGGGTGAGGTTAGAAAAATCCAGCAAAAAATCCGTCTCTGTCAAAAGGCTTTATAGTTTTGTCCAGATTATAGTATAAACGTTTTCGCGTGTTCACCAACGCTAATTTTCCTTGAAAAAAAACGGAAAGAAGCAACCGGTAAATTAATCCAACAGTAGGTACTTACTTCTAACATCTTCAGGGAAAGCCAAGTTGGGATCGGCGATGGCCTGAAAAGGTAAAATTTGCTTGTAAGAAAATGAATGTTAGTGTTTGTAAATAACTATTTCCCCGATAAAACTTCGTGTGCAGTTTGTTAATTTATATATATCCTCTGGGAATTCCTTTCCGTACCCGGAAAAATGTAGCTTTTTCGAGGATAGTCTAGACTCCCAAAAGTGAAAGATATTTTTAAACCAGTTCAGTATAACTTTGGGCTACAAACAACTAATAAGTTTTCTTCTTATTATTTTTGTATACCTAGACTAACTCCGTGTCACGATTTCACCCACATAGGGGAACTAGTTTCTTCCCCCTAAAATTAAAATATTGATTCAGCATACTTTCATTATCTAACATAATAAACAAACTTAATTTAAAAACATATACAAACGTCCTATAAGTATACCTTGTATTTAGACATAGGTTAAACATTACAAAACGATCACTATCACCAGGTATGGGTTTTATATTGGGTTCCTTATTTCTTTTTTAGGAATTAGTTTTATTTTAATAAGGAATAGTTAAGTTTAAGTGTTTTTATAGTATAAGCTAACTAGCTAACCGCCAACTTCACCCGTTTTCCCGTGGGAACTACTCCGCGAACCCGGATAAAAAGTAGTAAAAATTTAAAAAAGATAAAAAAGTTGTAGTCTAAAGTTTATAAAAAAAAATATTGTGGTCAAACGTAAATAAACAAAATATTCACCGTCCCCACAAGGGCTAGTATAACCACAGCACCCAACATAGTGTTCCTGCACTTTGACAACTGATTCGAGTTTATTCCTCCTCATCCTACATATATAAACTCAGAGTCTTGTATTAAAAGATAGCTTCAATCATTAATGACCACAATCTTATCTTTTAACACGATAGGTCTTTGGGATTTACCAATTTAACATTTACCTTAAAAAAATCGCACTGAATCAAATAAATGTTCTAAATATATTTGTTACTATAGTACCCTAGAATAGATTTTAGCATCTGCAAACCTCTACTAAGCGGTATCGGGTTGCCCGGGTAACTGGGTTGTGGAGGTCAGATAGACAGTTACTCCATGTAAAACACTGGACCTCAACTACATCCAGTTAGACTAGAAGCTGACCCAACATAATTGGGAAACGGCTAGACAGATGATAAATGTTTTTAAAGTTTAGCGACTTGCACACCTATTTTAGACAACAGACGGGTCTTACTCGCGATGATATTTCCCGTGACCACGGTCGGTGCAATTCGGCCGAAACGTCGGGAGAAAAAAGGTATAGCAAACCTTTATAATTTCATCGCGAGTAAAACCCTTCTGTTGTCTTAAATATGTAGACAGATCATGAAACCCTTTAATTAAGACGCAAGTTTTAGGATAATACCTACATTTCGATACAAAGTGGTGGTAAGTTTGTCATTACAGTTGAAGCGGCATGGACGCACGAGCCCATTTTCACACTTTATGAAGAAAAATAATCCCGAAAAACCGAAATTCGCAATATGATGAAAAAGATCGAAGCGAATTTCGGTTTTTCCGGGATTGGAAGTCAACATTCTATCTAAAGTTTTCTTCCAAAATAGCTGCTATGAAGTATCATCTCACATGTCTACGATGATACTTACCTGTTGAAAATCTTCGATTTGCATCTAACCTAGGTCATTTAGTAGCCTGAACTTTAGAAACATCTAATTTACAGAAAGAGGACGACTGTGTCTCCAAACCAATACCTACAACTTGCAACAGGAGGTCTTATCAATATATGTGTTATGGACTAGGTGATTAATGCGGGCATTATTCATAATGTGCGAGCATTATGAATAATGTTTAGCTCTATCGGGCTGAGTGATTAATTACTATCTAAACTTCATTATTTATCACATTGCACGGTCATTTTTATATTGCTACATGATATTTGGGCAATTTGATAATAAAGCAAAATTTGACGCGGTGCGGGGATGAAAGAACGCGTGACACGGTTTGACCAATCAGAGACCGCTATTCGGCATGCGGCTCGTGCGGCGGGCGCTATTGTTTGTGTTTAGTTTTGCATTGTAAGCGAATTGACCAAAAAATATATATCCTAGAATATTAGCTGTAAGTTAGATTTTAATGACAGAAAGGAATTGCTGTAAATCCGACTCCACGCAGTCTTGTCTGCCCTACCCCTAGAGTGTAATTCAAAATCGCGTAGGCGCGGAGGGGCGAGGCGGGCCGCGAGTTGAGGAGCAGGTGGTTGTAACACTCGCCACCGCGGCTGAGGCTGGCCGGCACCGCCGGCCAGCAAGCCGAAGCTGCAGTGGTGAGCGTTAAACCTATCTGCGACGATAAACTCGCGTGGGACCGCCGGAGCCCCGCAGCGCCGGAGCCGTGGCAGAAATCATGTCTGCTGCAAAAAACTGAATTTACCTCAATGACGTTTCAAGCTTTACAAAATCTGACTGATTACTTAGATTGTTAAACATTTAGTTTATTTTAAGTAACAATAAAAATTAAAAATTACTAATTAAATTCGTTTGTATTACTCTGCCCAAAGGGCGAAATACAATATGTAGAATGCCCGGTCAATTTGATTATTTGAATGATTATTATTAAATTGCTCTCTCAGATTGGGCATTTTTCATAATGACCGGACATTATGTATAAGGCACAATTTATCATTTGGACCATAACATATGCATAACTTTGTGAATGGAAAACAACAATTTTGTAGAGGTGTAAGGCTTTGATACAGATAAATGTATCTGGTTTGGCGCTGTTTTAGCTTAGATAACTTAATTTACTTATATTTTTGAATGCATTAGTAACACCGTGTATATAAATCTAGCTAAAATCAAGGAAAACTAGTACCTACCCCCTACACCCATCATACAAAATAACAGATGGCCAAACTTCGAATATAGGAATTGCAATCTTAGTCCCACTGAGGCGCTGAATTTCCGAACATATCTTTTGAGGATGTTTTAATCCCAAAGATAATGAAAGCCGCGATAACTTATTTGTGTGAATTAAAACATAATTATATGGTACTGGTCGTTTTCCCGCGGTTTCACTCGCATCCCGTGGGAATTACTGCCCGTACCCGGATAAAATATAGCCTATGTCACTCGTGGATAATGTAGCTTTCGAATGGTGAAAGAATTTTTAAAATCGGTCCAGTAGTTTTTGAGCCTATTCATTACAACCAAACAAACAAACAAAGTTTTCCTCTTTATAATATTAGTATAGAAAAGCGTCACTTTAAATAACACAATAACATCCGCTCGGTTTCCAATTTGGGCAAACATTTTATGCAACGCTCATTCTTACAGCTTCAACGAGAATACAACTGATGTAGTTGGACAAAAAAAATATTCGAAGTTTCAAAAATGTTCACTTCTTCTTTCTTCACGTTCTTTATTCTACTTAATTTCGTGGCTTTAGACTTCTGTGTATAAAATATAATCATCTAGAAACAAGTCTCAAAAGGGCCTCGATTGGGCCCTTGGATTTGGAAGAGACTCGAAAAGTAGAAGTAAAATAAAACTAGAGGGTGTCACAATTTTGAAGGCAAAAGTAATACATAGTTGTGGAAGTCGAAATGCAGGTACGCCATAGCTACATTTTGTTAAATCAGATCAACTGATTTGTTTGGATAAAAGCTAAGCTTCATGGCAAGGTGTTTTTTGTAATTTTGAAGTAGTAACATCCAGGGGATTGAACTTGTATATTGATATGACGTCAAATAATACGATTACAATTTTAATCCATGCATGAATGGATTTGTCGAAAGTTGATTGATTCATGATTTGAATTTGGAAACTCCTAATCGGTTTGACAGCTATTTTCTTGTTTCCCAATTTAGCAATTACCTATTGTTATTTTCGCTATCGGGAGCTTAGGTTCCGTACGTAGGTAACTTGTCTTACAAACGTGTTTGATTGTTTAGTTTTGAATATTAACAAACAGTTTTACAGTTATACACATACCTATTTACTAGTTTGGTAGATATGAATCTCCAACTGGCGTATTAAATTAATTGTTTAGTTTCATTGAGTCCTGGATAGAGAATACAGTAGCAGTTTTTACATCCCTCTATATCCCATTCCTCAAAAGCTTCCCATTACAACCAATTCTCAGAACTGTGGCTACTGTCATGTCTTTGATATGAGAACCTCATCTAGATACGAGCTACGTACCTATCTGTATGTATGTTTTGTATCACGGATGAGCTCTACCTGTGTGTGTAGATATACATGCATTTTGGCTTTGTACGTGTAAGCTCAGGAGTCAGGAACGCTTAATAAAGTTACCAACATGTGCATGTCATTTATCGCCATCGGGTAATACAACATCGAGGACATGAAACATCGAGAAGTGACGCACACATCTGGAAGTGGGTGAACAGTAACACTTGGGAAAACCCTTCACAATCAGACTGAAGATAGGTGTGATACCTACCCGATTATGCCTCAAGATTGTAAACAGTATCACTCTGATTATCTACCGTAATCAATTAAGCTTTTTTTATGTCTCTTTTAATTCTTGCCTCGGTGAGCATGCGGTCCTGCGGCTGATCCCTCTCCGGACGTGTCGGATTGCCGTCCCATCGGAGTATGAGAGTGAGGGTGAGGGGATAAAGAGTACACCTGTGTCACGCAATAATGGTGCATTACATGTAATACGTCCTATGCAGCTGGCTGATCTTCTTAGAACAGCCGCCGTGACCGACAGTCGGCTAGGATGCCACTATGATGCACACAAACTTAATATCTCGAGAAAAACTGGACCATAAAGTTTGAAATCAACCCGCATTAAGCAAACGTGGTGATTAACCCTCAATCTATCTCTGTGTGAGAGGAGGCCTGTGCCCAGCAGTGGGACGAAAAAAGGCTGATGATGATGATACTAACTTCGCTGCGCGTTACTAACTAACGAAATCTAGAGGTTGTTCGAAGGCTATAAATTGTAAATTGAGAACTGCATCAACGAGCCTTTCGTGCTTGCAACGACGACTGTCAAACCAACCCTTCCTAGACAGGACTTACCACACTAGGGGTTGTTATTAAATGACCGAACTGACCCTTATATTGTAGGATCTTTGAAGGTTTGTAGCCTGTATTCATTGAGTCATTTGTTTTTAACATAATTATAAAGCCGTGTATCACAACATGTGACCGATACAATATTAGATAAAAAATAATCTTATTAACTCGACATGTTTGATCGTTGTTAGGATAGTTTAATTAAAATAAAATAGTATCAACAGAAAATACATCATCTGTGGTTGAATTTCAACTGCCTAACTATGCAAAAATTTAACACACGTGCATTACAGGAGCTGCATAACATCAAAATAATTGTTAAATAGTTGTGTTGCTACTCCACAAATATAAGGTAAACAGCCGCATTACATCGATTAGAGAGGATTAAAAGATAAATAATTTCCTTTGATAAACTTTCCGATAATAAATACCCGAATTACGGTTATTTTCGTTGCCCTGCTTATCCACTTTATCCTCTGCGTCAATAAGTAGGAAGATAATTAAATTATTCTAATGATATGGCGTGACTTCAATTTTATTTGCAGTAGCGATATCTACTACCAGTGGTTCTTAACCTTTTTGTCCTGAGGGACCATTTGTCAAAATTTTCGTCATGCCGCGGACCACTTAGTTTATGGGTCTGTTTTGTAAAATTTCTGCAAACGAGTTGCAGTCGGGCGTTGACGCGCTCGAGTAAAGTTGTCTTGACTCTTGTAACTTATTTATTGGCAATGGCATAGCTCGCGGACCACTTGAGATTCTTTCAAGGACCACTAGTGGTCCGCGGACCACCGGTTAAGAACCACTGTGCTACAGGCTTCCAATTTATAACAAATTTCTTTATTTTGGCTCATTGATCGTAAGAATGAGGGTCGATTTCGGGACAGGGAATGGTAAGCAAGAATAGCAGCCCGAAGCCGAAGTATTATGACGTGATGTTTTACCAGGTACGGCTCATGAACGTGCTCGGCGTGTTATCGGAGAGAACAGGTATGAGTAGCTCTAATATTCTTTTTCCAGAACAAATTAGAATATGTGTCCAAATCTCAAGCTCATCATCATCATCAAAGTCGTTCCCCCATAGATTGGGGATCGTATCCATCATTAGTCTCTGTCAGCATTGAGGTTGGGTCGGGTCAAAAAAAAGGAATATAGGAAACACAAGGGCGTGGACAAGTCTCACTTTGGTCTCTATCTCTAGCTCAGACATAAAATATTTCACTAATGGCAAGTTTCTGAGCACCTTTGTCGGTGGTTTATCTATTCATTTTCCCTTAGAATCTAAGGGAAAATGAAATCTAAGGCTTAGATAAATAACCTTTCAATAGCCGGACTCAGAAACCGGCCATAAGACATGTGTTTCAGAAAGTTTGAGTTTAATTAACATTTTCCACATTATTGGACAACAACAACTGCCCCTTTCACCGCTTCCTTGTAATGGCTGAAAATTAGAAATGGTGATGAACAAACCTGGCAACACAGCTGTCTATTACAATATTGCTATAGAAGTTTCTTGGATCAAGCTAAAGGAGGTTAAAAGTATGTGACAGACGGTGTTGGGGTAACAATGAAATTATGCAGATGGTTTTTAATTAAAAACAACAACCAAGTCATGTAGTTACTTTTATTGCTGACTGAGTTTCGAGGTAACAGTATTCTAAAGACGCGCCACCTGCTTTTTGAATTTAGCCACCATTTTATGTGTTTCTACTATCATTGATAAGTCTCTACATAAAAAAACGTATATTTTGTTTTGTTTAAAGTAGATAGAGTAGGTAGGTATTTGGTTTTTTGTACACTAAATAAAGGACAATTTTTCAAGAGTACAGACGACAGCACATCAAGTTAGCACAATCTGTCAAATTTCTGCAATCGATTTTCAACCTTATCAAAATGGAGATATGTTAATGTTTGACTGGTAAAAATTGACAGATTCGTATACGTTGACCTGCTGTCGTCTGTACATTACAAATTACTTACACTGTTTAGCAATGGTGGTTTTACCGCGATCCGGGATTCAATCTATTAGACCGTTTCTTATATTGAACCGGTAGGTACTTGTTATGGCACTAAAGAATGTAATAAATCTTTTGTTGTGTATGTCGTTTACTTAGGATATCGAAACATTCTTTATTACAATACAGTTCGTAAAGCTTTATTTTATTGATAAATCTTCACATTCTCTCCTGTTTCCAAAATATTTAATGTTACATTGTCTTCGTTAGCCTGAGCGTCCATGTTGGTCAACTCTTCGTCAGCTACTGCATTCCTGTCGAAGCTGATGCCGGTCACTTGGCGGATCCAGTCGTGGTAGTGGCCGGGGCGGGTGAAACCTTTTGCACAGGAAATATTTGGATATTGAATACATTTAAATTTCACAGTTAAATAAAGAAGGAACCACAGAAGGAACGGCGTGAAAGTGTAAGAATAAGACTAAGACGAAAGTGTAGCATTATTTCGTCTATTACCTATGCCTAAACCTCCCTGTAATTGTACACCCCTTCGTAAGTGTATGGAGTGGAAAAGAGTCAGACTCTTACTGACTGTACCTTGGTGAATGTTTTCCAAAATAATGGGGTATGTGTTGCTAATCAAAACGGCCTCCTATGTAACTCACCTCCAGGCAAACCAACGTGACATCCAAATCCAGACGCGAAGGAACCGACTCCGATTTGAGTGGCGACTCCATCAGCCTCCACCGTGGTCAGTGGTACACCGCTGTCACCCTGAAACCGATAACATAAGTATTCAAGCTTAGTCGTATTGGTTACTGGAGTGGCATACCTACACGAAGTTGTTGGGCTATGGTAAAAGAATCGTCGGAAAGTTTGAAGTTCGAGAATTGCATCTCAGAACCTATTTTTTGGTTCCCATCATGTTCCTTCTGGAGCCCTTTGTGTACTTACTAGGACCGCCATCTTACAACCTGACAAATTTTATTTGACTTTCCAGGTGCTTGTTGAAAAATGTTTGAGCAAGTCTTAAATGTGATTTAAGCTTGGTGGATATGAGAGGATGTCCATCAATGGAAAATATAGATATAGGCCATTGTTAAATCCTACAAATAAATACAAATGTACAAATTATCTTCTAGACTAGATATAGGTGTTTGCCAAATAGTCGATTCCATCATCCTCCCAGCTTATTTTCTTACCCCACAAATAGACTGGCTGGTGACATTGTAAGGGCCGGCGCAGATGGTGGTGGGCCTGATCAGGTAGTTGGAGTTGTACATGAGCAGGCACATGAAGTTCGACACGCCTCTTAGATGTACCCAGTTCAGGATCACGGGGGTAGGGCCTTAAAAGTGGAAGAGAAAAATTACTTTCGACCTTCTGAATTCTGAAAAGAAATCTTTAAAAGCTTTATAGCACTGATATCATTTTAGTTAAATGGTTAAAACGGTTTTGATGAAGACTATGGAGATAAATGAGATCCTGGAATCTGAAGATAAATTTTAAGCTGGGTACTCTTTTTTCGCTTACAATCATGACGTGGAGGAAGTTGCGAAAAAACTCCCAGATTTTTTTTATAGCAAATACTAGTCGATTTTCTTTTATTTTTATAAGGTTAAACTTCTTTTGTTTCCATAAGTTCTTTTGTTTCCATAACAAACCCTTCTAATATTAGATTTCTCCTAGCAATCAGTGTCGCAAACTTACAGTTGGCCTCAATACAAGTCCAGGTGGTCCCCCAGCCGCTGGTGGTCATCACTACACTGCTGTAGTCGCGGTCCCTGTCGGCAGAGCGCTGGATCCTGATCGGTTGGATGTTGCCTGAAAAATATTCGTAGGAGTTTCATTTATTGATCACTCAAACAGTCAAAGAGAATTAGTAAGTTTTATCAAAAGATCAGGCGAGAATTCTAGCAAGTTTTGTACAAGAAGATGTTTGACTTTGGGGTAGAGACATCAGGGCCCGCTAGGGCCAGAGTCTGCCGGGGCTACGGGTTGTTCGAAAAAGTTACCGCGGCCCTGGCACACAATAAGGGCTCGCGAAAGAACACGATGGGATTTAGTTAGAAAAATAGTAAAAGTCTGACACTCCCTCACGCCGTCAGCCACAGCGGGAGGAGTAATCTGATGCTATCCAATAAAAAAATGGAGTAGAGACATTAGAGTACATATTTCTTTTCGGGTGTAGCATAGCAAGTAGTATTCTCAGGACCATGCCTATAAACACATACTGTAGGTTTCGATAAACTGAAAATATTTTTTATTAATACTTTTAACGGTTTAAAGCTTACTGTTGAAAGTGAGGTCCTGATTGAACCGCATGAGACTGATATCGTTGGGCTGAGTGATGGGCTGCATGGCGTCGTCATACCCTGGAGGTCTGAAGGTATCGAGAGCCTGCAGCACCACACGGGGAGTGTTGCGGTTCACGCTGCCTGCGTGGATCGTGATCTCGACGCGCCTGGGTAGAAACGAGACTTTATGAAATGCACTGGTGTAATACAGTTGTATCATTATATGGGCCGTTTGTGTTCACTTTCGTAGAGATCCAAACAAACCTAACGATCGTCTGTACAGACGAGAAATCTTTGTATCCCAAACCGTGTTCACAAGAGGCTTTACCGTGTACGTATTGCTATCACCGGTACCTAAATAGTTGATAAGCCTTATTTATAAGTAGTTGCCCTCTTTGTGTAAGTTCTCCTTTAGTAAAACTGGTAAAACCACCATGGCGTATACTATGATATGATGTATTCTGATAGTTTAAACTTCTCTCTTTAGCAGCACAGCATTTTAAGTTTTTACTTTTAATACTATTTCTCCCAGATAGATCAAATATAACAGATAGGTATCCCCTTGACCCAGCCAATCTCCCAACCTTCTAAAGGAACATCTGTCGACCACCGTAACTTACTGGGCGGTACATCTAGCAGAAGTAAGACCCCATCGCTGGTGGATGATGGAGCCGCCGCAAGCAGTGATGTCACCAGTCCAGCGCACTGTTCGCAGCCACAGCATATACGGGAACTGGCCTTCCCTGGCCTCCCATCCTGACACTATGCGGGAGTCGGCTGAGAAAACAGAGGAAATATTTTGTTATTCGATTCCCTTATGTAATATCTTAGTTGTCATGAGACCTTAGCCTTAATGTAACGTTTTATACAATACCATGCAAAACTTCTGGGGACGCTGGAAAAACTTCAGCAGATGCCTGAAACAGAAAATAATTTGTCTGGGTATAAAACGACTGTAATTCTAAATTGGTATTATGTAACATCTTGATTGATACTATCGATATTCATCATCATTTAAAGTGATCTCTTTTTGCAATGTCCACATAGCGCCCACATAACATCTAAATATATAAAACTCAAAGGTGACTGACTGACTGACATAGTGATCTATCAACGCACAGCCGAAACCACTGGATGGATCGGGCTGAAATTTGGGACGCAGGCATATGTTATGACGTAGGCATCCGCTAAGAAAGGATTTCCCGAAATTCCCACGGGAACGGGAAAAAACCGGATTTCAAGTATAGCGCGGGCGAAGCCGCTGCCAGAAGCTAGTTCATTATATTATAGGAAACTTTATAGAAACGAATTCCATAATTCTTCTAAATAAGTACTATCTTCTCTTATCTGTCAGTCTGTTGCGCCTTCCCGCTTAAACCGCTGAACCGATTTTGATGGAATTTGGTAGGAAGATAGATTTTATGCGGGTGTAAGAACTAGTTACTCTTGAACACACCTTTCAATAATATTTTAAATTATATTTACCGAAATTCCAGCTGCTATTGTTAAAATCACGACCGCACCCCACATGACTGTTAATTAATTGATCGGTAAATAATTAATGATTGGGTAAACATGTGCTTATCAGGCACGGACGTAGCTATAGCTTTGACAAGGGGGGGGTCCCCAAAATAAAAAACAGATCTTTAACGCCAATTTAATCTATCATTTACAAATTAAACATTGCCTGCAACTATAACGCGCAAGTGTAGTCGCAGGTAATATAATCTACAATACATGTATAACTTAGGTTACTCTAAGTCAGTGACGGCGCTAGACCGAATGTGTAGAGTTCGCGAAGCCCTTGTTGCCGTGGCCGGAGGGGGGAGGGTGATTGGGTTGTCACACAATTTTGGTACCTAATGTATAATTTATGAAGCAAAGAAGTAGAAACCAAAAAATATGAATGCGCGAGCGAAGCGAGCGCGAAATTTTTCCAGCTCGACGTGTAAACATCGAAAGAAAAAAAGGGCGCGAGTGCGATTTAGTTTTGTTGTTTTAGATTAAATCACAAAAATGTATCCTATTAATTTTGTAAAGCTGAAAGTGCCGCCATTTGTTTTAGTTAATTTGTGGGGGCATAAGGCAAACAAAAATACAGATTATGTCATATAGATGCGGAAATTTTTTATCTGTTCGAGGATTATACGTGATTGGCGAAACGAAAATAGATAGGTAACTAGTTTTTCTGCGAGGCCGTCGGCCGTCGCCGACGCCTAGCGCCGCCTTTGCTCTAAGTAGGTGCCTTTATAGAAAGTTATATGTAATGTACACACATCAAAAGTGTCTAGGGATCAAGCATTTTTATGCGGATTTCTTGAGATTGAGATGTGGCTTTGTAATAAATTTATGATTTTATAAATTCATATGGATCCTTTTTGGTGCATTTCATAATTTAAATCAGGAACTGTGAATCAAATTCGAGTAAAAGATGAAAATCAGCTGTCAATATTTTCCCTATAAAAACATACAACGCATTGAAGACATTATTAGTGCTACTGTTTCCCTACTACTGATTAAAACCAACGTTATTATGGAGCGGCGACGTCATTTAAGCAGGGAAGAAATGCTCAGAGCCGTGGGAATGATAGAAGCTGGTTCCCGGCAACGTACTGTGGCTTTAGCTCTGAATACAAGTCAGAGTGTTATCAGTCGACTTTGGACACGTTACCGAAGCACTGGTACCGTGGCTGAGCGCCATGGAGGACGGTATCGCTGCACCACACGGAGACAAGACCGATACATTCAAATCTTAACTCGAAGAGCTCCAACAATAACCGCCATGATGTTAGCCGTGAGGCTTCATCACTCTT
>NWSH02000085.1:4443494-4477967 GCA_002382865.2 Heliothis virescens
GGTAGAAACACGGATTATTAATTGTTTAAGTTACCCAATAAAATTTTAAAGAAAACTGTTATTTCAGTCTTTTTTTCAAACTTTTGTGTTAGTGGTTCAAATGTCAAAAATCCCTTTATTAGGAAAATGGCAAATTTCTTTATTAATGCAAAGGTGACTTGGTTTATCGTTACTGTGACAAACGAAAACACTTTATTTGATGAATCCTTAAAGAAAATTTTAATTAATATCAATCAGGAGAAAAGTTATTGCAAAAATATATGTTGATCCCTAGACACTTTTGATGTGTGTATGTATTGCAATATTTGTTTCTGTTGGACATGTAAGACAGATATGAATGGGGGGTGTCCGGACACCCAAAACACCCCCCTTATATACGTCCGTGTTATCAGGTAATTATTGTACCTAATCTTAGTTATATTTTATTTTTTTAATGATAATAATAATTATTGTTTTTTCCGCATCATCTAAGGGCTATTAGGCTTGTTGCCTAGTAGCCTGTAGATGATGCGGTAGGTTGACCTGCTGGCGTCTATACGATGTTTTTATTGATCGCTATCTTTAAGCACTTCAGAAAGAAATGCACTAGGTTAGCGAAATAGGTTAGACTGACTGCACAAATACTTATGACCAGAAGAAGTTTCAAGCTTCTAAAGTTAGGCCTGTCGAATGGAGGGTGGTCCTAATTTCTTTAGAAAACGAGATGGACTCCAATGGCACACATGACGGTCGATGTGAAAATATCAATTAACTAGATAACTAGTAAATATTAAAACGTTTACCTACATTCAATTCATTGATATAGTTCTAAGAATTTTAAGATGTGAAAAATGGCCCAAAATATGCCCAAAATTTTTATTTGGGCGATTCGTTTTCCATTTTTTCATTGGCAACTAAAACAATCAACTGTCAAGACCATTATTGTCAGATTGACGTCATTTGATTTTTCTCATGTTTTCGGTTTGCAACCGTCGTGGCGCGCGTTTTTCTTATTAAATTTCAATTTGATACCACTTTAGCAGAGTAGACTTTAATTTTCGTCATAATTTAGTTGCAAAAATGAGTGCGTGGCCAGAAGTAACGACGGCAAAGTCGGAAAATCGTCATGAAATCAAATTGGCGGGTGCGGCTATTTCGAAACGAATTTCTGAAAGCGGTTTAGACAAAGGTATCTTTCAATTAACAAATATTAACCTGTTAAATATCAGTGAGACATGTCTATCAGCCATCCCAGACGATATAAGTCGTCTTGTGAACCTGCAATCTTTGCTGTTATTCGGTAACAAAATAACAGATTTCAATAAAAACATAACCTCTTTGAAGAAGTTAAAAGTACTCGATTTATCAAGAAACCAGCTGAAGAGTATTCCAGAGAGTCTGAATGACATGAAAGAATTGACTAGTATCAATTTCAGTTCTAACGAAATAGAAGAAATGCCAAAATTCACAGATTTTCCACATTTGCTAACCATTGATGTGTCAAACAATAAATTGACCAGTTTTCTGGACTTGGAAAATGCAGTTCTGCTTCATTTGACTGATCTGAAAATCAAAGGCAATGCTATAGAGGTGTTGCCCAGCTACATTGTGCGTAGCCTGCCGTCATTAAAGAATTTCGACATTGGAGATAATCAACTGAAAACTGTACCTGGGGAGTTATCCAACATGGCCAAGTTGAAAGGTAATTATAAAAAAAAGCCTTTATTATTCTCGTTTATTTAATTGCAATTAAGATAGAACATTTTAATTGCCCTTAGGAACATGGTTAGAGGTTTTTTAAGTTATCCCACTAGTATGAATGATTCATTCCAATGGGATAAATTGGATGATGAAATTTTATAACATGTTGTAATATTACACAACTAGGAAATTGTTAGACGGGAATAGAATCATTGTTGTGCAAGTTGTGCAATTAAAATTACTTGAAAAAAAAACATTATAATTAATTTAAGAAAAAATTACACTGATTTAAATGACTACTAATCTAATAAATTATTACAGAAATAAACCTAAAAGGGAACAAATTCACCGACAAGAGATTCATGAAGCTAGTTGACCAGTGTCGCACCAAACAAATAATGGACTACATCCGTGACCACTGCCCCAAGGCCGACCAGACCCAGCCAGCCGGCAAGGGCAAGGGTAAGAAAGGCAAGAAGGAGGAACCAGCACCGGAAGAAACAGAGTGTGACCTTTGCCATTCCATGAAGATTTTACACGTAGAAGATGACATACAAAGAGTTAAGATCATTGAGTCGCAAGTAGCTGCCGTCCGTCCGTACATCCTGTGCTGTATCGTAAATGATCTCTGCTTTGACGAGACTAGCTTCAAGAAGTTTATACAGATGCAAACGAAACTGCATGACACAGTTTGTGATAAGAGGAATATTGCTACTATTGCTACACATGACTTGAGTAAGATTGCACCAGGTTAGTACCTAAAGTTTTACTTTGCATCACAATTAGGCCAATACCAGAAGCAACCGCATGACTACATCTTCGAAAATAGATAAAAAGGTTATATACCTGATAACTTTTATTGAATTTCCCTGCCAGTTGCCAAAAAATTGTATTTAACTGCTTTTACAAGTATCTGAATGGATATAACCATGGGTTGTTTTTTGACTTTTTCAGGTGACCTAGTGTACACAGCGAAGCCCCCAGCAGCACTGAAACTGACTCCCCTGTCGAGGCTGCGGCCTTACTCTGGGGAGCAGCTGTTCCAGCAACTGACGGCAGAGGCTGAGGCACTGCGCAAGGAGAAGAAGAGGAATGTCTACTCCGGGATACACAAGTAAGTACTGTTCGTATTTAAAGACATTCAAATCTCATTGGAAAGAATTCAGTAATATTAGATCAGTTTCAGAACATATACAACAATATAAGAACAGGTATGCCGAGTGGCCACACCCTCTTGTTTATTATTAAGTTTGGCATGAATTATACTATTTGATTTATAGATATTCAAATCTAATAGGAAACCAATTAGGAATCTCAGATGATTTTTCATACTAATGTAGAACATACTCAAAAGTCAGGAAAATAACATGGTATGCTTTATTGTTACAGATACTTGTACCTGTTAGAAGGCAAGCCCTTGTATCCATGTCTAGAGGACTCCAGCGGTAAGGTCATCAGCTTCCCACCCATCACCAACTCTGAGGATACTAAGGTACGACTCTTCACTATGTTTCACCCACTAACTTCTTCTGCATAACTTGGTATGCTATTACTTGCCAGACCCAGATAAAAATGTGCCTATCTCAGTCTCCAGGTACAACCAATATCCATGCCAAGTTTCATCTCAATTAGAATGGCTGTTGCAGTGTGAAAATGTTACAAACAAACACTTTTGAACTATTAATTAGCAAGAATTTCACGTTGCATAGATGTCTCAAGACAGCAAGTCAATGTTGGTGGAAGTGACGTCACACACGTCGCTCGGTGCCTGCAAGACTGTGATGAACAAGCTGCTGCAGGAGTGCCTGCTGCTGGGGCTGGGGCCTGAGGAGCCAGGCTCTGCCTTCCACACCCTCACTGTGCAACAGGTAACATTGTAGAAACCATAAATTAGTTGGTTAATAACAATAATGGCGGCCGATTGTCGGCCAATGCGGCTGTTATCATTTATAAGATATACAGGGCATATTATAGTGCATAAGCATTAGCACAGATACTGGTGCACTCCCTATTCCTTCATTCTCATAGCCCGATGGGATGGAAATCTGACACAACCGGAGAGAGATCAGACGCAGAATCAGCACTAACATGCTCATAAACCCGAGTTAGTCATTTATCTGTTTTGATAACTGGTGTAACTTTACTAAAATTAATTTCTGTGAAAAACAATCCCTTCCAAATATACATATACACAAGACTCTATTGTTACCCAATTGTCAAATAAACTCATTGCATGTTGAACTCATTCCCATTTCTCTCTTTCAGGTGAAAGTTGTGGATCTAGAAGGAAACCTGAAGAACGTATATCCATCGCGAACTGACTGCGTGTATGAAGGCACTAATATTAAGGTAGTGCGGAACAACAAGAAGTAACACGGCCATTTTGTATAACTATTTAGAGATATTGATGAAGGAAGATACGACTCGATGTTGGCCCCAATATTGGCTCCAATATTTTTCGTGTAGCTTCGATAAATTGGCATTGGCGAAAATGTTGAAAGTTGGCTGTAAAATGTTGGGGTCAATATTGGTGCCATTTAGAGCTGACCTGACTAATTTGGCACCAGTATAAAGTAATTATATTAATAAAAAATTTGGAATTATGTAAACTGGATATTCAAAGAAGGATCTGTCCCAAAAAATATATTACTTGTGTATAAGGATTCAATTCATTCTCATTCTCATGGTAAACTAGTATTACCCACTACATTTAAAATTATAATGTTGAATGGAATGCATAGCTCTAAAAATAACTAATCAATGCACAAAATACATTTAATAATGTCAGTCTAAGCTGAAGCTTGTAAAACAAAAACGTCTATGTATACCGAAGTCGCTAAATGCTACTACGTGCTTTTGCTAACATACTCTGTCTTGTAATATCAGTATAACTGTTGTAAGGGTGGGCCCTGTGTGGGCGAATCAACACGAACGCGAAGCGAACCGGAGCGAATATATAGCTGTACGCGCGCCGCGCCGTACCGCGCCGCGCCACATCACGTCACGTAGGCCACTTGAAAAGAAGTTGACTCTTTATGGTTCTCGCGTCGCGCCGCTTCGCTTTCACATCTAGATAGCTGACATTGGACGCACCGTAACAAAGAATAAACACTTAGTTAAAGAAGATTATAGTAATTATAACCCTTTTTGGCCAACAGTTAATTCAAGATTCAAATATGTACTTATTTTTCCATGGTCGTATATTAATTGCTGCTTTAATGAAAATTTAATTTATATGTAATTTTGATTAATAATGTTTTGATTTTTTATTCATTCAATTAAACGTGTTGCTTTGTGTGTTTAAAGTTATTTAGAAACTTGTAACTAAACCTTTGAGTACATTAATACCAATTCATGTGTAAAACATTGGCTTTCTTTCATAAAATGTTTTGTAAAACTTGTTATCGTAAGTCCTCACTATGTTTCGGACTCAAAAACCAGCCGCAGTATGCTTTAATTAAGTAAAAAATTTGTCTGTGATGAATCATGCTAGTAAAGTACTGATGTGACACATCAATACCGATTCTAACTTAAAAAGTAAGAGAAAGTTTTTGTTAAATGTTTTCTTTTTAAAATAAGTATTTTTGTATCCATCCTTTTGTTTCATTTTAAACTCGTTCCTTTAATTATTTTCAAGAAACTACAGAGTACATGTGCATTTAAGCACGGGTAGAGGGTGTTCAGCGAAAACGGCGAAGAATTTACTGTGAACAGCAGCGAAAGGGTGCTTTTCCACCAGAGATGTGCTGTGGATGCGTTTGGCATACACCAATCGTTGGAAACGGATTCAACTAAGAATGTTTTTTCTTATATGGAAGGATGTGTGGGAACTACTGGTCCGATTTGAAAAAATATTTCAGTGTTAGATAGCCCATTTATCGAGGAAGGCTATAAGCTACTTTTTATCCAGGTGCGCCGAGTAGTTCCCACGAGACGCGGGTGAAACCGCTGGCAGAAGCTACTTTCTAAGTGAATTTTATGTAGAACTCTACATAAAATTCACTTAGAAAGGGTTACAGGATCAGTCTGGCGTTATTCCATTCCATCAGTCTGGCCCGGCTCAGACTGATGCCAGGGCCAGAATGACGGACGAAAATCACGGTTTATTCTAGACCATCAGTCCGTCTCAATTAACCGGTTTCGCGATCATTCTCCCATCATTCTGACCAGACTGATAGAATGGAATGACGCCAGACGGATCGTGTAACCCTTGTCTACGTTTAGATGCAATCCCGCTTCGATCCAAAATTTGTTAGGATCAAATCCGCCTCAATCATTTCAAAATTACTAATATTGGGAATCAGATACTTTTCATAGTAAGTTGACAGTGCATAGCGCGTGTCTCAGTCTTATCGTAATGGAAGAAAACATTGCACCAGCACGTGCAGGAGTACGGAAACGTCTGGTAAGTAAAAGTGGTGAAGAGTGAAGGGAAAGACTTACTAATATTTTGGCCGTTATAGAGGAAAGAAAATCAAAAGTTTTGTTTTTGTGAGCAACACTAAAGTTTTTAAATGTCAATGTCAAAAATATCTGTCATCTAAATCAAACAAAATTTTTGTGTTTTCAAAAACAAGTTCAAACAGGTGTGTGAGTGTTTCTTCAAAGTTTCAATGGTCTAAAGAAAAAGTAAAATGCGGCGCAGCCAAGCGCCGAGCCAGCTTGGCTCAAGCGAAGCCGTCTTCAAGAGCCCACTGCTAGAGTCCAAACGAAATAAACGGCGGGAATGCACCAAGATACCCCTCACTCAGAAATCAACTTCTCAGGCATTGTCTGCTTCTGAACACGAGAATTTAATCAAACAGATACTCAACAAGCCTTTCAAGGTTCCCATACCTAATTATGTATCCTCATTCTGCGGTAAAAGTTTGGGTCTAAAGCGCACTCAGGTTAGGCGCGCTTTGCACGACCCTGATGAACCAAATGCGTTGGTATTGTACCGGCCGCCTTACATTCCGGAACATGAGAGGATGAAGATGAATCCAAATGACATCAAAGTGGCCGTTGTAGTGGATCCAGTGCTTGGAAACATCTTACGTCCTCACCAGAGAGAAGGCGTGCAGTTCATGTACGACTGCGTCACTGGGAAACAAATAGAGAACGCTTATGGCTGTATCATGGCAGATGAAATGGGTTTGGGAAAGACTTTACAATGTATTACTCTACTATGGACACTACTGAGGCAAGGTCCTGATTGTAAACCTACAATTTGCAAAGCTATCATTGTCTGCCCTAGCAGCTTAGTGAAGAACTGGTACAATGAGATCCACAAGTGGCTGGGACAGAGGATCAATGCTTTGCCAATGGATGGAGGATCTAAAGCCGACATTACTTTGAAACTGCAGCAGTACATGAACACATTTACCACAACTCGGGTAGCCACTCCAGTTCTAATCATATCATATGAGACATTCAGAATTTACTCCAACATTCTACACTCATCTGAAGTTGGATTAGTGTTGTGTGATGAAGGGCATAGATTGAAAAACTCTGAGAACCAGACATACCAAGCACTAATGGGTTTGAAGGCTAGAAGAAGAATTTTGATATCCGGGACTCCAATCCAGAATGATCTGACAGAGTACTTCAGTTTAGTTCATTTTGTAAATGAAGGTATCTTAGGAACAGCACAGGAGTTCAAGAAGAGATATGAGAATCCAATTCTTAGAGGCCAAGATGCTCTAGCCACTGACTCTGAGAGAGAAAAGGCTCAGGAATGTCTGTCTACTTTAACATCAATTGTAAATAAATNGAAAAAATATTTCAGTGTTAGATAGCCCATTTATCGAGGAAGGCTATGGGCTACTTTTTATCCAGGTGCGCCGAGTAGTTCCCACGAGACGCGGGTGAAACCGCTGGCAGAAGCTACTTTCTAAGTGAATTTTATGTAGAACTCTACATAAAATTCACTTAGAAAGGGTTACAGGATCAGTCTGGCGTTATTCCATTCCATCAGTCTGGCCCGGCTCAGACTGATGCCAGGGCCAGAATGACGGACGAAAATCACGGTTTATTCTAGACCATCAGTCCGTCTCAATTAACCGGTTTCGCGATCATTCTCCCATCATTCTGACCAGACTGATAGAATGGAATGACGCCAGACGGATCGTGTAACCCTTGTCTACGTTTAGATGCAATCCCGCTTCGATCCAAAATTTGTTAGGATCAAATCCGCCTCAATCATTTCAAAATTACTAATATTGGGAATCAGATACTTTTCATAGTAAGTTGACAGTGCATAGCGCGTGTCTCAGTCTTATCGTAATGGAAGAAAACATTGCACCAGCACGTGCAGGAGTACGGAAACGTCTGGTAAGTAAAAGTGGTGAAGAGTGAAGGGAAAGACTTACTAATATTTTGGCCGTTATAGAGGAAAGAAAATCAAAAGTTTTGTTTTTGTGAGCAACACTAAAGTTTTTAAATGTCAATGTCAAAAATATCTGTCATCTAAATCAAACAAAATTTTTGTGTTTTCAAAAACAAGTTCAAACAGGTGTGTGAGTGTTTCTTCAAAGTTTCAATGGTCTAAAGAAAAAGTAAAATGCGGCGCAGCCAAGCGCCGAGCCAGCTTGGCTCAAGCGAAGCCGTCTTCAAGAGCCCACTGCTAGAGTCCAAACGAAATAAACGGCGGGAATGCACCAAGATACCCCTCACTCAGAAATCAACTTCTCAGGCATTGTCTGCTTCTGAACACGAGAATTTAATCAAACAGATACTCAACAAGCCTTTCAAGGTTCCCATACCTAATTATGTATCCTCATTCTGCGGTAAAAGTTTGGGTCTAAAGCGCACTCAGGTTAGGCGCGCTTTGCACGACCCTGATGAACCAAATGCGTTGGTATTGTACCGGCCGCCTTACATTCCGGAACATGAGAGGATGAAGATGAATCCAAATGACATCAAAGTGGCCGTTGTAGTGGATCCAGTGCTTGGAAACATCTTACGTCCTCACCAGAGAGAAGGCGTGCAGTTCATGTACGACTGCGTCACTGGGAAACAAATAGAGAACGCTTATGGCTGTATCATGGCAGATGAAATGGGTTTGGGAAAGACTTTACAATGTATTACTCTACTATGGACACTACTGAGGCAAGGTCCTGATTGTAAACCTACAATTTGCAAAGCTATCATTGTCTGCCCTAGCAGCTTAGTGAAGAACTGGTACAATGAGATCCACAAGTGGCTGGGACAGAGGATCAATGCTTTGCCAATGGATGGAGGATCTAAAGCCGACATTACTTTGAAACTGCAGCAGTACATGAACACATTTACCACAACTCGGGTAGCCACTCCAGTTCTAATCATATCATATGAGACATTCAGAATTTACTCCAACATTCTACACTCATCTGAAGTTGGATTAGTGTTGTGTGATGAAGGGCATAGATTGAAAAACTCTGAGAACCAGACATACCAAGCACTAATGGGTTTGAAGGCTAGAAGAAGAATTTTGATATCCGGGACTCCAATCCAGAATGATCTGACAGAGTACTTCAGTTTAGTTCATTTTGTAAATGAAGGTATCTTAGGAACAGCACAGGAGTTCAAGAAGAGATATGAGAATCCAATTCTTAGAGGCCAAGATGCTCTAGCCACTGACTCTGAGAGAGAAAAGGCTCAGGAATGTCTGTCTACTTTAACATCAATTGTAAATAAATGTATGATCCGCAGAACTAGCAGCTTGCTCACTAAATACTTACCTGTTAAGTTTGAACAAGTCATATGTGTGAAGATGACTCCCCTTCAAACACAGCTGTACAAGAACTTCATTAATTCTGATGCCATCCGCAACAAGTTCAGTGGGACTGGTGAGAAGAGCAACACATTGAGTGCTCTGTCAAGCATCACTACTCTTAAGAAGCTCTGTAACCACCCGGATTTAGTTTATGATAAGATAATAGAAAGATCAGAAGGCTTTGAGAAGGCATTGAGTCTACTACCAAACAATTATGATACTAAAGATGTAAGACCAGAATTATCTGGAAAACTCATGATTCTTGACTGTATATTAGCTAATTTGAAGACAAACACTGATGACAAAATAGTACTAGTGTCAAATTATACACAAACACTAGACTTATTTGAGAAATTATGTAGAAAGAGATCTTATCTTTATGTTAGACTTGATGGCTCAATGACAATCAAGAAGCGAGCTAAAGTGGTTGAGAGTTTTAATAATAAGGAGAATAAAGAATGGATATTCATGCTCAGCTCTAAAGCTGGAGGCTGTGGACTGAATCTCATTGGAGCAAACAGACTTATCATGTTTGACCCTGACTGGAACCCTGCAAATGATGACCAAGCCATGGCGCGAGTCTGGCGTGATGGACAGAAGAAACCCTGTTACATTTACAGGCTACTAGCTACAGGAACTATTGAAGAGAAAATATTTCAGAGGCAAGCCCACAAGAAGGCCCTCAGTGACACAGTTGTTGATCAGAATGAGGAGTCTCTGAGACACTTCACTTCAGAAGATTTGAAAGATCTGTTTAGATTAGAAGAGAACACATTGTCAGACACCCACAGCAAGTTCAAATGCAAGAGATGTGTGAACAACATTCAAATAACAATTCCTCCAGAGAACTCTGACTGCACATCTGACCTTTCTAACTGGTACCACTGTGCAGACAAGAAGAATTTGGCAGATTTAGTTCTGAAACAGTGCTGGGACTTGGCAAAGAGTATTTCTTTTGTGTTCCACCACAGATCTGCTCAAGTTGAGGCTCCAAAGGCTATTGAAGAGGAGAAGGAGAACATTCCAGATCCTAAACGAAGGAAGATAGACAGTGATGAAGATTATTCAGAACCCGATGATAGTGCAGACGAAGATTATGAGTGAATATTTAATGCTGGCCATTTTTATACCAGGAAGGAAATTATGTTGATTGTAAATAGTTATTGTTTTAGTTTAAACACCTACATTATGGAAAATATATTATAATTACCAGTGTTCTTTTGTATCTTTTCATTTGAAATCCTGTTCTTGACTATCAATATCAGATCAATACATTTGGGATTAAAATAAAATAAACATTATAACAGCATAATATATTAGGCTAATATTAATAAAAAAATATAAATTAGATTTATGTAGAAAAACAACTTATCAATATCCCTCCACTTATAATTACAAACTACCTTGCCTTCAAGATATTGCTTACTGATCATAAAATCGACCCTATCCAGAACTGGAAGTCACTAAACACTATCAATAAACTATACTGCACAAACAAATATAATCAACAAAGATTTGTAGAGGCAAGTCACTTATATTTACAAAGTATTGATATTACTGTATTTTGAACATAATTTCTAAGTTGACAAGCATTGTTTTACAACACTCCAATATGTGCGTTTAATTAACTGGAACAGCTAAGCTTGAGACCATAAGACCAGCTCGGCGGTTGTGACGAGTAGCCCCGCTTTTCAGCTTCTTCATTTATTTCAAAAGGATTTTGGAAGAGTTTCAGTAGAAATCGGACCTGAAACATTTTTTATAGACTAATAAATAATCGAATAACAAAAATCTACAGTGTACCAAAGTTTTAGAGGGAGATATAGTTCTCGCCATTTTTTTGTTGGGTGGGAACGGGTGGCGGGGTTAATTTTAGAATATCTAGTTTAACGAGAACTGTATCTGTGGGTAGTGGACGTGACATGATCAAAAAGTTATCATCTGCCTAGCCTTTTCCCAATTTCTCCCTATGTTGGGGTCGGCTTCCAGTCTAACTGGATGCAGCTGAGAACCAGTGTTTTACATGGAGCGACTGCCTGTCTGACCTCCACAACCCCCCTGGTAAACGACTGGATACCTAGCACCCCTTGGTAAGACTGGTTGTCAGACTTTCTGGCTTCTGACTATCCGTAACGACTGCCAAAGTTGCTTAACCTTATGATCGATCGATCTGCGCGGCTTTGACTTAGCCACGAGCTCTTCCGGGATCAAAAAGTATTATAAAAGGGGGACGAGAAAAAGGCAAGGGCCACATGCGAACAGTTGTGCTCGGAATTTTGTTGAAGACCACCATGAACTTTAGTGAGAACTGTACAACTAGCATAACAAATATTTCTTCTTCCCGCATTAATAATGAAAAACTTCGTAAACTAATCTATAGAACAACTCTTGTTGATAGTTATTGTTCTTGCCAACATTACCTTCTCAAAGTCATTATTCTCAGCATCTTTTATAGCCTCTTCCAGTATCCAGTTCCTCGGCACATACACTGGGTTCACTTTCTCCATGCGCTCGCGTCGCTCTTCCTCACTCACTGTAATCATAAAAATATATTAATTTCCTGTAAATTTTTATATTTAGACTTATGTTATAAAAGCTGAAGAGTTTGTTTGCATGAATGCAATAACCTCAACTAATGGTCCGATTTGAAAAAACACGTCAATCAGAACAAAATGAAAGACAATGTTGTCCAAAAAATTAACAAATAAAAAACAATAATATAAGAAATGATTGATTACCATTCTCATTCTTCAGTCTGTCTTGGTATGCTTGTACCCATTTCTCCCAAGTCGGCTCACCACTAAACTTATTCAGGGACCATTTAGTCTCCAACACCGATTTGTCCAACAATTGATGTGGTTCTACCTAATTAACAAAATAAATATTTTAGCCTGATATCACACGCATCATAATTTCGGATGCAGTGAAGCAATATTTTAAAGTACTCTAATAAACAACAATTCATAAGTCAGATTTATATTATCGACTTTGTGTAGGCGGAATAAAGTTCAAAGTTCGAAAGCAAAGTGGGTGAAGCCGCTGGTGGAAGCTAGTATTATGATGATTATGGAAAAGTAGCAGTGGGATTTACTAGATTAAAGAAATACCTCAGCGAGTTGTCGGAACGTAGCAGTAAAGTCCGCCATTTTCAGCTGCATCACTGTAAACAAATCTTCGACCAGCTTTCCGTCGCCATCTCTGATTTCTTTGAGTCCTAACTTTAGAAGATATGTTTTCCTAGAATGAAATAATATGGCTTCAAAAATATGTTGCGTTTATTTAACCAGTCTTACCAAGGGACATCAGGTTGTCTGGGTTGAAGCAGTCAAATAGGCAGTCATTTTCAGGTCAGATAGGCAACACACAGGTATTCAGCTGCGTCCGGTTAGGGTTCATTTATGCTACACCGTGCCGGGCACGAGCCGAGCCCCGTCCGAGCTCGGACGAGGCTCGGATTCAAAACTCCACGAACATTTTATATGGAGCTGTTTATTTGTGTTTATGCTACACCGTGCCCGGCTCGGGCCCGGCACGGTCTAGCATAAATGAACCCTTAAACAGTAAGCCGACTCCAACATAGTTGGGAAAAACTAGGCAGATGAGAAGAAATTTCTATCCATATTTTATTGTTCACTTACAATACTTTAGTTTTGACATAGTCTTCTAGAGTAGCTTGAATATCTTTGATTTCTTGCTTTTGTACGTCGGATAATATTGTTTCCATAGCTTCAGCCAGCTTGCCCAAATTCCATAACAGGATCTGAAATGTTCATAAAAATTACAACTATGTTTTCTTAATTTATTTAGGACTAGTTGTGTGTGTAGAAAGTCGTGGTGGCCTAGTGGGTAAAGCACCAACCTCTCAAGTATGAGAGTGTGGGTTCGGTTCCAGGTCAGGCAAGTACGCTTAAACCATGCAACTTTCTAATTGTAGTAGCTTTCTAAGGCAGTTAACCACCAATGGCTAATAAAAGGTGAAGGAAAACATCTTGAGGAAACCTGGACTATAAAGTCTGAAATCACCAACCCGCATTGAGCAAGCGTGGTGATTAACGCTCAATCCTTCTCGATATGAGAGGAGGCCTGTGCCCAGCAGTGGGACGATAAAAAGGCTACAAAAAAAAAAAAGTTGTGCCCCGCGGTTTCACCCGCATGCCGTGGAAACTAATTCCCTAAATAAGTGACTATTTACACTAGTAAACTCACCTCTGGTTGTTTGTTGTACGCGTAACGGCCCAAATCGTCCGAAGTGTTAGGCACATAGTGCTCGTAGAAATGGTCTATAAACCCATATGGGCCATAATCTATTGTCAAGCCTAACAGGCTAACATTGTCCGTGTTTAGCACGCCATGTGTGAAACCAACACCTAGGAAAAAAATAAGGGTTTTTATAATGTTAATTAATATTTAGCTCGTTAATTATTAAATTATTCTACAGGGCCATACCTTGCCATGTCGCTACCATGTCGAGATTCCTGTGAGCTACTTCCGAATACCATTTCACATATTTATCGTCTCCCGAACTTGCAATTTCGGGAAAATGATTCTGTAAATAACAACACAATTTTATTAATTTTATTACTTTTGACTGTTTAGTGTGCCACCTATAAACAGTCAAAAGTAATAAATAATAAAATGTTAATTCAATTATTTAGGGCCAGAAATCGCATGCCACTACACACACACACATACTCGGAAGAGCAAGCATTTAGCATGTAGTAGGTATATCGAAATTCTTGCATGCCAGTACTACTAGCAGCGATCGACTGGCTCGGTAAATATTCGTGCTACTTATTGGCATGTGTATTCAGCGCTTTATAGTGATTACACATATAACTTTATAAAGTGAAAAAAAATCTGAACCAACGATTAGTTCTTGATTCGGATGTCTTTTGTTTAATAAAATGAGCTCACCTCAATAATAAAATCAGCTAACAACTTGAGCGTGTGCGGCTCTTTCCTCTTGAGCAGTATCTCGAGCGAGCCGATGCGGTACCACGCGTGTGCCAGCCGCATGACGGTAGCCGCGCGCTCCTGTCGCGCCCGGCCGCTATACGTCTTGTCGCGCCATACTTTGTGATCGTCACTTACTAGGGAATTTTACTATTTAATTTTGTAGATTTGTATAGCATATACTGTATATATATTGTATAGCATCAACACAGACTTATAAATAAAAAAATTTTTTTTTGCTTGATACATGCACCACGTGCATGTAAGTTAAATAAAATATAAATTCACCTTACCCACCAAAGCGGCGGCCCTGGTTGTCGGCATGCCGAGGTAATGGCACGCCTCTGACGCGATCATCTCTCTGATGGAGGAGCGTAGCACCGCGCGACCGTCCCCGAAGCGGGAGTACGGCGTCTCTCCAGACCCTTTGAGTTGAGGCTGCCAGGATTCACCTTTGCTGAAAAATAGACAGATGATAAGGATAATTCTAAGTAACAACAGCCTCACAGATCGTTATACTTGGTGTGTTCAGTCCTAGGATGGGTAACCAGTGTTTAAGAAGGCATGTAATTGGTGGTACCTGAATGTCATTTGTAACATCTTCAGTAAGTGTTATAGGTAGTCAGAAGCTAGAAAGCCTGATAGCCAGTCTACCACAAGTATAGGGTTGACAAGGTAACTTAATTGAGGAGGTCAGATAGGCAGTCCCTCCATGTAAAACACTCAGCTCTGTTACATAAGGATAAATATATGAATAAAATACCTGTTCACAAATTCGCCTAAAATGTGAGCTCTGCCATCACCAAGTTGATCTGCCCAGAATCCAAATTGATAACCTCCATACCTAAGAATAAACATTAAATTCTTTTTGAAACTTTCATAATTAATTTGCTGAATCTAATACTTTTTACCCATTACTTTACAATAACATAAAGGCGATTAACAAACATGACAGAAACCAGTTCAATTTGGTTCAGTAGTTTCAGAGCTTTTAGGCTACAAAGTACAAACACACAAAAAATATTTCCTCTCCTTTATATGATGATAGAGTAGATAAATAAAGTTCTTGCTTGTCACACCTGTGTGAGACAGTCAACCCTCCTTCAGGCAGGTAGCCACCAGCCACAAAGTTGATGAACTCCTCAGTATCAGCCACTGAAGGGTCCAAGTCTAACAGGTCTATGAGAGCAGGATCTGACGCACACACTAGATGTAGCTGGCCTGTTAACGGCTCTGTTGGCACCTGGAAATAGCATTATAATGACTAACTAGTATGCAACAAGTATGTGGGAAATGGAACGTTAGTGTAAGAGTGAGATAGAAGTGTGTGCGAGTGAGAGAATGATAGTAAAAAAGGTTAAAAGGAAGTGACGCATGAGAGAAGGTGCTAGAAGACGACGAATGTTAGCCAGAAGACGTTGATTTTAAAAGAAGAAACATATTTCATATTTGTTTCAAGAAAGAAGTTTTTCTTTTTCCCTGCTCATATCCCACATGTATGTGTACACAACAGCAGATCTCCCTACATCAATCTGTTGAGTTTATTCAATAGATTTTCAACCTTATCACAAGTAGTGGCGTGTTTATGTCCAATTGGAAAAAAATATGATTCTTTTTGTAGGAACCATGAATGTTTTTTTAACAGAGTAGCTCAAGTACATTATTACTCTATAGCTTATGCTCCACCAGGCTTACGAAGCTGATTAAATATGTTGCAATAAGTGCATTACAACTTAGATTCTTACCTTAGAAAATACGGCATCCTTTACAGCCATTGGCACATTGTACTCCGGATTCTCATCAATAGGCAATGCAGCGTAGTTAGGAGGATCACGGAACTTCCACTCTTTGAAATTAGTTACTAGTTTCATTTTGCTTATCACACTATGTTTCTGCTCGTTCATAAGTGCCGCTAGCACACAAAAAGCTCTCTTCATCGAGCTAAATACGAAAGTTAAGAAAAAATCCTGCTTGAATGTATAGCATCAAAATTATAGTTTGTTGTTGAGTTGAGAACTTGAGATTTTAGCAGTGATTATGCAGTGAACTTAGAGCTTATTATTTGACAGAATAATGAGCTTTATTCCGAGGGCAGGAATACCTATTTTTCAATTTGATAAAATTACCTATTTACATATCCAAAACAGAGAATGACGTTAGACGAACTGTCAAATGCCAGTCATCGTGACAATTGCAAATACAACCAGAAACGACCAGAAATGATAACTGTTGCGATCAATGTTCATGTTCTTGCCAAGGATGACGCATACGTATCGTGTTGTGGTCTTTAGGTTTTTCCAAGAAAAAATAAATTATTTCAAATAGGCAAACCAAATATAAATCACGGTGAATGCGACGACTAGAAGCGGGAAATTCAAATATAAAATGGTTTTTTTATGTTTTACATAAGTTAACATTCAATATGAGGCGTGATCTTATGATTGGCGGTTATAATATCCCACAAAGTAATTTCTGATGTCCTTGTTTAACTCCGAAACTTCTTACAAATTAAATAACTCTGTAAAAAACGTTTTATTGCGCAATAAAACGTTTTTTACAGAGTTTTTTTTTACAGAGTAAGTTTCGGAGTTAAACAAATAACCGCCAATCATAAGATCACGCCTCATATTGAATTTTAACTTAGGTAAAACATTAAAAAAACATTTTATATTTGAATTTCCCGCTTCTAGTGGTCGCATTCACCTTAAGTGAGAGTAACTTGTTGGAACCCAAAACATAAAGTAGTGACTATAGGTATAGAGATAATTGGAACCCATTTGAGTACATACCTCATCTCTGCATGTGTGGCTTGCCTGGCAATTAAACTAGTTTTTCTTCTTTTTTTGGATTGTATAGATTTACAGTTTACCTTTCAGTTGCATTGTATAATTTTATCAGCTTATGTATTGTTATGTAATAGAAGTTTGTGAACAAATTATTTTTTTAAAAAGAGTGTCTATGGAGTTTCTTGCCGGCTCTTCTCCATGAGTTGATCTCACATTTTTGGAACCGTGCAACTAGTGTGACGTTTCATAGGAGCCTGCAAAGGCCTATTTGAAATAAAAACATTTGACTTTGACTTTGACTTTGAGTGAAAAAGGTAGCATAGTTATCCAACACTTGGTGCTCTAGCTCTAAAACAACTGTTTCTGCAGATCTGAGTCTAAGACTCATGATTAAACACATGCGTTTTTGAAATTAGGCTAATTAGATAAGACTTTTAATTTGCAAATTGCTTAATTAATTAGAAAAATTAGCGGAGATAAACAAACCCAACAACACAGTTTTTTATTACAATAAAAATAATTTAAATTTCATTATTATACCTAACTACATGCCATTATTATTGCTATGCTATAGCTATAGGAGGCTAAACATGGCTGGACTATTTCTAAGTTATATCTTGCATGCTAATTGTATAACAATTGTATGTACACACATGTTTACAGAAATAAATGATTATGATTATGGTTTTATTGACGAAGTTATTACCACCACAGATTTGATAACCTTGATACTGGAGAGCAAATGCCATTGCTGTGGGTAGAATTGTAGATGGTAGGTATCAAATAATAACAAAAATATTATAAATTTTCGTATTTATAATATTTTTGTTAATCTAAAAGCTAAACGATGACATTTGCCATAAAGATATGTAGGTTCTTACTTAGGTGTAGCCTTCAACCGCTAGGAAAACATCTTGAGGAAATCACTGTCTTGCCGTAATCTGATTTAGTTCCTCTCTATGAGAAGAAGACTTTGATTATAGTATTAGCTTAAAGATGGACATACGTACCTATTGGGGTGTAAAGGGGCAAACCAACATCATCCTATCCCAATCGCCAACCTCACCTGCCCGTAGTGCATCCTGCTGATAAACGGACGATGCTCAGGCGACACGAACACACTTGAAACAGTAGGTAAATGCCCTATAGGGAGCAAAACGCATGCTGGCAAAGGGGGAGGCTCCTGCTAACTGCTTTTAGGCTGTGGCGATTACGACGAAAAGAAAGTGTAGAAAAGTAGAACATGATAGAAATCACATTTGGAATCACTAGACTACACGATTTTATCCAATTGAAATGTCTTTTACTGAAAAAACAAGATCGATCTAGTCTAATTTTGTTTTTATTTAGTTTAACCAGGGGCATCATGACGTTATTTGTGAGGTTGCGACCCATGAAGACCATAACAAGATAAGCCTTTTCGAATTAAATATTCTAGCAACCACAGCTGATAGCTGTGATCTCAGGGTCATGTTATGTAACGTACAACTGACATTATCACTATGGTATCGCTATGGTAAACTTCAATTGAAAGGTTATCAACAGTCCCGGACGCAACAGCAGTACACAATTTCATAGTTTTGTTGTTGTCTGTAAATTGGCCGGTTTCCATAAAATTTTCCATGGGACATAATCTTTTTATAATACCTAAGTAATGCCTAAGTACCTATCAATTTGGAATGGAATAAGTATCTATATTGGGGGTCGGCTTTCAGTGTGACTGGATGCAGCTGAGTACCTATTTTACATAGAGCGATTGCCTATCTGACCTCCTCAATCCAGTAACCCGGGCAACCCGGTACCCCTTGGTAGAGTCGTTGTCAGATTTTCTGGCTTTTGACAACTTACCCGTAACGACTGCCAAGGATGTTGGAATAGCACCCGGGACCTACCAATTTATCGTACCCTCCGAATCGCGGAGGAACCCGATATGACAAGGTGGTCCATCCACGGACGGACTGCCCCAAGCGTTGATTATTAAATCATTGCCTATTTTAAGCTTAACTGCCTTTGGAATCTACTGCGAGTTATAAGATCGCCATATCTGATATTAAGACACATTGATGTTGACGACCTCTCTGATGCACGGGTGTATCAATCCCTAACTTTTAGACTCCGCTAGCAGCCGCTTTGTGGAAGTTTTAAGCCGGTGGGCTTCCAGCGACCTCGGCCCGACCCGGAAATCGAACCCGAGACGCTGTGCACGCCAGTATCGACAATTAGACCAATGAGGCAGCGTTGGTCTAATTGTCGACTGCTATAGAAATAATAATTAACAAACATAGGTAGGTGCATACATCGATTGATATACATAAGTACTTCTGTACTAATATGACAAAGAGGAAACATTTTTTTTTTTTCAAGTTTATTTGTTTGAAAAAGGCTCCGAAAGGAATGAACCGATTTGAAAAATTATTTCACTGTTGGATAGCTAGAATAGTATCTCTGAGTAGCATAGGCTATATTTTGTCCGGTTATTAGAAGAATTCCCCCCGGGTCACGGGTGAAACCACGGGAAAATAGCTAGTATACTGTGACATAATAAAGAGGGAATTTTTTTTTGTATGTTTGTTTTAATGTTTGTTTGTGTATTTTCTATGATGTACCCTAAAAGCTCAGAAACTAACCAACCGATTTGAAAAAAATGTCACTGTTGGGAAATTCCACTATTCTCGAGTAGCTTATACTACCTATATATTTTTTTCAGGACGATTATAGGACACAGGGAACGTGGGTGAAACCGCGGAAAAAAAACTGATAGGGCATCTAGATCTCGTAGCTAAGTAGAAGCCGTACGGATTGATCGATGCAACGCTTGGTGTGGCCGGTCCGGGGATGGATAAATCTTATATCATTTTGTTAAAAAAAGTGTGATGAGTTCGTCCGTGTTTTAGAAGGTAGGTACATTAAATTGGTGGGCAGTTTGGCAATCGTTACGGAAGTCCAAAGCTAGGTTGAGCAGGCAACTGGGTTGAGGAAGTCAGATAGGCAGTTGCTCCGTGTAGAACACGGATACTCAGCGATGCATCCTATGAGACTGGACAACATAGTTGGGGAAAGGATGCACGAACGACATAAGGCACCGATGCATCCATTATACGCACTTCCGCGTTTATAACATAAGCAGGATTTCCGTTTATAAATACACATACAAAATACCCGCGAAAAACATAATTATTTCAGTCGGCTAAAAATTAAATAAAAATATCGTTCGATTGTTATTTATTAATATTGAAGGTTAGATGTCATTGCAGATAAAAATTAAGTGTTTTTATAAACAATTTGTTTCGATTACTGGTGGTATGTTATTGAAACGTCACGTGGAGCATCTTTATTTAATCGCACATCTATGGCGCTTACAAATTAGTCTTCAATTGCGAGAAATATAGTTCGCACGTTCTCAGTGTGACCGTAATTCTTCAGCCTTAATATCAAAATGAGTAAACTTAAGTTTTGTACCCCGGAGCAGAAGAAATGTTGGCAGGACAATGGATACGTAAAACTGTCCAATGTCTTCACACCGGAAGAAATCGAAGAAATGTCGGCTGATTACGACGAACTATTCAACCGCAAGAATCAGGAAGATAACTCGGGATTGGAAGCTGCTTGGGTTGGAAATGACATGAAAAACCTAGCCAGCAACCGCAATGTTACTGTAAGTACCTATTTAAGCATTTACCTAAGAGAATTTTGTCTTTTGCATGCCTAAAGGATACCCACAAACAATGCTGCTGCCGGCCGGCATTTCCTGCCGCTGCCGCAAGCACTGTGTGTAGCAGCCTTTAAGCGCGGTAGCTTCTACGTTCCACTGAGACCACAGAAAAAAATAAAGCCTCGAGAAATTCTCAAATATGCAATACAATCATGTCCTAAAATACCGTTTTGCTAAGTTAATAATGAATAATTTAAAAAATCATTTTGATCATGAATATACAAGCTTGAAGCTGTATGTAATGTAGCTTGAAGATAACTGTGCACTGTGCAGAGTCCATACGTTGCTTGTCTAAGTTTATCTTTTGAGAATTGAAGGGACCGTCGCGCGTTGTCAAACTTTTATTCGAAAAAGTATCATGGATAGTATTTTTATGGAATTGGTATGCGATTCCAATGAAATTAGTGTCACTTATTATCAGGAAGGAGAAATGAATACGGACCGTAGTATAGCTACCTACCTATCGATGCTAATCGTTATTTTAGTATAGAGAAGTTTCCATGGTTTACAAGTTTCCAAGGTTTCCATGGTGCTGTAATTAATATCGAGAGAGATACCTCTTGAATGTAGTCGTCTTGTAATTAAACTTTAATTGAAATATTACCTCGGTTTGGTCGCCAAAGTGAATCGCAGAACGCCAATTGAGGCATACCAATTAAAGTCCACGTGAACAATGGACTCACTGCTATGTAGACATCAATTAAAATAATTAAAGTAACAGTAGGTATTAAGTATTTCAAAAAAAGGTTTTTTTACCTATCTTCGATTCACTATAAACGCATTTAGTTTAACGTCGTGTAGGTAGCCGCATCCATAACCCGTGAATGGCTAGAATATAATTTAAACTTGAAATTATTATGTATATCTTTTGATTTATTTACTTTAATTGACTGGAATGAAGTGAGCTCTTAAAATATACACATGTGTGCTTTTAGAGCTATTCTTACCTATACTAACTAATTTTTATTATTTATTTTTTTATAGGTCAAATCGATCCACAACCTGCAGATGCACAGCGCAGTGTTCACCCGCGTTATTACAAACTCCAACTTGCTGGACGCGATGGAAGACATCATGGACACCAAGGACATCCTTCTGCATCACACCAAAGCTCACATCAAACCCCCAGAGAAGGGTGCTCCTTACCTGATGCATCAAGACTACCCATATTTCCCTTTCAAGAAGCATACCATGTTGGCAATTTTCATCCACCTTGACGACACCACACCAGAAAATGGTGGACTTGCCATTTACCCTGGAAGCCACAAGCTTGGACCTCTACCAGCTAAGACAATCTACGATGAAAAGAACGAAGCTTATCATTACGTCGACCCCGAAAAGTATCCGTTGGACAAAGCCACACCAGTGAGCGCCAAGAAGGGAGAGATAATCGTTTTTACTTACCTAACCCTTCATGGCTCATATTTGAACCTTTCTACCAGACCTAGGCGTATGTTTTTGATTCAACTGAGGGCGGCTGATGATGAGCCTACTAAAGATACTCACAAGTCTTACTGTCAAGATCTTGTTTTGAGGGGTAGAAATGTTAATCGCAGTGCCGCCATGTCTAACAGATTTGTTAACTGATTTTGTTTAAACGTTGATTATTATTATTGTTTACTTTAATGTTTATTAAATTGAGAAAATTAAAAAAAATCGGTAATTTATTTTATGCAAATCGATTGAGCTGATCCCTCTATTAGGTAGTAATTTTTGTGTTGATTGTAGGGTAGTCATGGTCCCTTTATTAATTGATTTTTTTAACAATGAGATAGTTGACTGAATGAAAGACAAATTATTCGCCATTAAGGACGTACGTAGGATAAATTACTATTTTTTATACCTTACTCAAGACTCAAAGATTTTCTAGTTGTCAATCCCTAAAAAAATGAATCATTATTCACAAATTCCTTACGTACTTACTGACGCTAGCAGGTCAACCTACCCCAATCTGCCATCAAAATTTTACCATCATCTGCCTAGCTTTTCCTAACTATGTTGGGGTCGGCTTACAGTCTAAACCAATGCAGCTGAAAACTAGTGTTTTACATGGAGCGACTGCCTATCTGATCTCCACAACCCAGTTACCCGGAAAACCCGATATCCCTTGGTATGATTGGTTGTCAGACTTTCTGGCTTCTGACTGCCAACTGCCAAAGTTGTTCAAATCACAGTCGGGACCCACCAGTTTATCGTGACTTCCGAAATACGGAAGAACTGGTTATTAGAAGATGGTCTGGATACAACAATGGATCCGCGAACCGTCCGCGCCCAGCTTTAATGATGAATTATGCTAGACCGTGCCGGGCAAAAGCCGTGCCCCGGACGTACTTATTATTCTGTGCCCGGACGTGGAGTTTTGAGTCCGAGCCTCGTCCGGAGCACGGCTCGTGCAAGGCACTGTCCAATCTAGCGTAATTCATCCTTTAACCTTTTGATCGATCGATCTGCGCGGCATCGACCTAGCCCCGAACTCTTCAAATTTTAGCAATCGAAACCTATTGAAGAAATTTGACAGATTGGGGTAGGTTGACGTGCTGGCGTCTGTACCTTCTAACTTAAACCATTCAGAACTTTTGTTTAAGCCGTAATCCTAGTTGTAACATTCCATACCTTTGAACTCAAAATATCCAGTTAGTTACACGATTAAAACATAGTAAGAATAATTAGTTCCAAGCGTTAATCTGTTTGTTTATCCTTGACATCTAGAGGGTATCACACTCATAAATAAAATACTTATTTACGTTAGTTAGGAATGCAGCTATTTATAGATAGGTAGGTAGGCATCTACGTTAATCTATACTAATATTATAAAGCTGAAGAGTTTGTTTGTTTGTTTGTTTGAACGCGCTAATCTCAGGAACTACTGGTCTGATTTGAAAAAATCTTTCAGTGTTAGATAGCCCATTTATCGAGGAAGGCTATAGGCTACTTGTTATCCGGGTGCGCGCAGTAGTTCCCACGGGAAAGCGGGTGAAACCGTTGGTGGAAGCTAGTTAGCCATAAGCGAAGACTTTTCTTAATATCTTCTTCAACCAGTGGTTCTTAAAAAGTTTCGTTATTTTCTTCGGGATTGTTCGAAAGAGTTACGCTGGCAATTTGACTTTTCTTAATATCTTCTTCAACCAGTGGTTCTTAAAAAGTTTCGTTATTTTCTTCGGGATTGTTCGAAAGAGTTACGCTGGCAAATTCATTTTTATGTCATGTCTACTACTACATACTTAAAACTTTTAACAAATTAATGAGATCATTAGAATTGAAGGATACTTCGACCTTCATTCATACGAAGTTATAAAGCAATGAAACAATCGATGAAAAATGAAAATAAATAATATTTATTGAAGACATTCAACTGGAGCAGCTAATCTTAAGAGCGTACGCCCACTGAGGTGGCTGTGCCGAAAACCCACGCTTCTCTGCCTCTGGTTGGACTTCGAACGGATTCTTGAGTACATCAAGGAGAAAACGTACCTAGAAAATGTAAAAGATATATAGCCAGTTTCAGATGTTCCACAGATCTTCTTCTTGGCGAGTCAATGGCAATCAGTCTCAAATTTTTGAGGCCCAATAGTTCGCCACGCGCACAGCATTAGCTTACAAATAATGTCATAGAAATGTCTGTCGGATAGCTATCTAGAACTCTATCTAGAACATGTGAAACCGGCGCTTATAGAACCCCATTTTATTCCAAATTGAGCTTTAACAAAGATTTATAATAATAATCCTCCACACCAATTTCAGTAATGGCGACCGCTTCGACTCTATTGGCATCATGCGTGTGCCCCGTACATGACTATTATTATTCTGCTAACAATGCGATTTTTTCATATAAAATTACTCAGTAACGACACTTTAGTAACGTAGAATTTCAGCTTCAAACCTTCTGATAATCGTCCTGCTCAGCATCAATAATTGCTTCATGCAGCAGCCAATTCCTAGGCACGTAGACTGGGTTCACGCTCAACATGCGCCTGCGCCGCTCGTCCTCAAACAAGCCAGAGGAACTTGCGTCTACCGCCGTTACGCCACAATCACGGCTGTTCACTGGCAAAACACCTAAAATGGGATATACAATATATTTTCGAACTGAAAGTGATGACTGAAAATGCGTTGCTTGAAAGAGTATATCCATAAAAACAGGCCACCGTAATAAATATTTTGTGTTTACCCATTGAGATTTTAAAAGGTAGCTATACCCATATTCTGTGCACCTGTAAATTAAATTGGAGAACTGACTGACTAAAAGATTGCACTTAGATTCTGCCTTACTATATAACCCTGTAATAGGTCGAATTTTGAAACCTTTGACCTCCTGCTGGGGCTGCGGGATTGTTCGAAAAAGTTACCGCGGCTCCCGAAGGATGTCCCGGCGGGTTTCAGTCAGTGAAAGTCTGACACTCCCACACATGTGACAGTCTCACGCTGTCACCCACAGCGGGAAGGATCGTCTAATGATTTACGATCGATAAAAAAATGCCTTGGACTTTGAACTCGTAAACATTGTAAGCTAAATCACAACCCTTGTCGAGGATGAGATAAAAAAACAAAGTGAGTATATTATCTCACCAGCCTCCTTATCAAGTCTCTCACGGTACTGGTCCAACCAACATCCCCAAGATGCGTGCGAAGATAAGCGCTTCAACGACCACTTCTCCTCCAACTTGATCTCGCTTACCATCTCACAAGGTTCCAACTGTTTTGGAAGAAACATTATAGCTTATAAATCAACCACGATTTCGTCCGAATCTCGAGGGAACTTCCTCCCATTACCGGATTAAAAATGGCCACTTGGATCTTCTCCAAGGTAACAACAAAGTAACAAACAAATAAACCCAGTTTCGCTTATGTATGTGCTACTATTAGCAGGTAAAGAATATTCTAGTCTTCTTCAGTCGTTTCTATGACTTACTTCAGCGAGTTGTCTAAATGTGGCTGTGAAATCTGCGCCGGTTTGCTGCATCATGTCCAAAAGCTTTTCTACCAGCTGCTCATCTCCCCAACGTTCTTCCTTCAGACCTACCTTCATGAGGAACGTTTCCCTGAAATATTTTTGTTAAAGTAGGAAGGTTCCTTATGATACGAAGATATACGGAAACTAGTTTCCAAGTAAGTAATTGGAACAGTAAGTTGCTATTTGTAAGTATACATTCAGAATTGCAAAAAAATGAAAATGAAAACTGGAGGTACTAACAGGATTTTATTTTTGCAATAAGTATCCAAGGTTTTCAGGATATGTGACATGTGAACTTGTTGGGACGATGTCAAGAGGGGCTTGAGAGCATTCGCAAGCTGCCCTATATTCCATACCACCACCTATGGTTTCACAAATCACATTAAAGTATCTCCTAAAAGATCTGTACTAAAGCATAGAAATAAAAAACTGACATCAGGTTGTTTAGCCAGCGCGTATCTCCCTTCTCCATCAGAGCAGTTGGCCACGAAGCCACCATCATATGAATCTACGAAGCCAAATGGACCAAAGTCCACTGTTAGGCCCAGGAGACTCATATTGTCTGTATTCAGAAGTCCGTGCGTGAATCCCAAACCTGGAGTCAAGTGTATAAAACAATTATTAGTGAACGCATCGTACAAGGAGATATCTCAGGAGACAAAACTGAGTAAGGTTGATAGATAATTAAAAGTAGCTAACCTTGCCACTTGGCAACAAGATCCAAAGTTTTATGAGCTATTTCCGAAAACATCCTAATGAAACGATTCTCATCAGTCAACTGGATGTCTGGGAAGTATTCCTGCAAATCGACATACAGAACCATAAAATACGAAATAAAGATTGCGAAAATATGGAAGATTATGTAGCTTCCGCCAGCAGTTTTACCCGCGACCGGTGGTAACTACTCNAGCATTAGCTTACAAATAATGTCATAGAAATGTCTGTCGGATAGCTATCTAGAACTCTATCTAGAACATGTGAAACCGGCGCTTATAGAACCCCATTTTATTCCAAATTGAGCTTTAACAAAGATTTATAATAATAATCCTCCACACCAATTTCAGTAATGGCGACCGCTTCGACTCTATTGGCATCATGCGTGTGCCCCGTACATGACTATTATTATTCTGCTAACAATGCGATTTTTTCATATAAAATTACTCAGTAACGACACTTTAGTAACGTAGAATTTCAGCTTCAAACCTTCTGATAATCGTCCTGCTCAGCATCAATAATTGCTTCATGCAGCAGCCAATTCCTAGGCACGTAGACTGGGTTCACGCTCAACATGCGCCTGCGCCGCTCGTCCTCAAACAAGCCAGAGGAACTTGCGTCTACCGCCGTTACGCCACAATCACGGCTGTTCACTGGCAAAACACCTAAAATGGGATATACAATATATTTTCGAACTGAAAGTGATGACTGAAAATGCGTTGCTTGAAAGAGTATATCCATAAAAACAGGCCACCGTAATAAATATTTTGTGTTTACCCATTGAGATTTTAAAAGGTAGCTATACCCATATTCTGTGCACCTGTAAATTAAATTGGAGAACTGACTGACTAAAAGATTGCACTTAGATTCTGCCTTACTATATAACCCTGTAATAGGTCGAATTTTGAAACCTTTGACCTCCTGCTGGGGCTGCGGGATTGTTCGAAAAAGTTACCGCGGCTCCCGAAGGATGTCCCGGCGGGTTTCAGTCAGTGAAAGTCTGACACTCCCACACATGTGACAGTCTCACGCTGTCACCCACAGCGGGAAGGATCGTCTAATGATTTACGATCGATAAAAAAATGCCTTGGACTTTGAACTCGTAAACATTGTAAGCTAAATCACAACCCTTGTCGAGGATGAGATAAAAAAACAAAGTGAGTATATTATCTCACCAGCCTCCTTATCAAGTCTCTCACGGTACTGGTCCAACCAACATCCCCAAGATGCGTGCGAAGATAAGCGCTTCAACGACCACTTCTCCTCCAACTTGATCTCGCTTACCATCTCACAAGGTTCCAACTGTTTTGGAAGAAACATTATAGCTTATAAATCAACCACGATTTCGTCCGAATCTCGAGGGAACTTCCTCCCATTACCGGATTAAAAATGGCCACTTGGATCTTCTCCAAGGTAACAACAAAGTAACAAACAAATAAACCCAGTTTCGCTTATGTATGTGCTACTATTAGCAGGTAAAGAATATTCTAGTCTTCTTCAGTCGTTTCTATGACTTACTTCAGCGAGTTGTCTAAATGTGGCTGTGAAATCTGCGCCGGTTTGCTGCATCATGTCCAAAAGCTTTTCTACCAGCTGCTCATCTCCCCAACGTTCTTCCTTCAGACCTACCTTCATGAGGAACGTTTCCCTGAAATATTTTTGTTAAAGTAGGAAGGTTCCTTATGATACGAAGATATACGGAAACTAGTTTCCAAGTAAGTAATTGGAACAGTAAGTTGCTATTTGTAAGTATACATTCAGAATTGCAAAAAAATGAAAATGAAAACTGGAGGTACTAACAGGATTTTATTTTTGCAATAAGTATCCAAGGTTTTCAGGATATGTGACATGTGAACTTGTTGGGACGATGTCAAGAGGGGCTTGAGAGCATTCGCAAGCTGCCCTATATTCCATACCACCACCTATGGTTTCACAAATCACATTAAAGTATCTCCTAAAAGATCTGTACTAAAGCATAGAAATAAAAAACTGACATCAGGTTGTTTAGCCAGCGCGTATCTCCCTTCTCCATCAGAGCAGTTGGCCACGAAGCCACCATCATATGAATCTACGAAGCCAAATGGACCAAAGTCCACTGTTAGGCCCAGGAGACTCATATTGTCTGTATTCAGAAGTCCGTGCGTGAATCCCAAACCTGGAGTCAAGTGTATAAAACAATTATTAGTGAACGCATCGTACAAGGAGATATCTCAGGAGACAAAACTGAGTAAGGTTGATAGATAATTAAAAGTAGCTAACCTTGCCACTTGGCAACAAGATCCAAAGTTTTATGAGCTATTTCCGAAAACATCCTAATGAAACGATTCTCATCAGTCAACTGGATGTCTGGGAAGTATTCCTGCAAATCGACATACAGAACCATAAAATACGAAATAAAGATTGCGAAAATATGGAAGATTATGTAGCTTCCGCCAGCAGTTTTACCCGCGACCGGTGGTAACTACTCCGCGCACCCGGATAAAAAGAAGCCTATAGCCTTCCTCGATAAATGGGCTATCTAACACTGAAAGAATTTTCCAAATCGGACCAGTAGTTCCTGATATTAGCGCGTTCAACCAACCAAACAAACAAACTCTTCAGCTTTATAATATTAGTATAGTATAGATTTTGTAACCCACTTTTATGATGAAATCGGAGAGTTGCCTCAACACAGCGATCTCCCCAGTCCTGGATAAGATCTCTAAGGAGCCGAAGCGGAACCAGTTGGGAGACAAACGCAGCACGACTGCAGCGCGCTCTCTGCGAGGACATCCGTTGTAGTACACATCCCTCACGATCGCTTCGTCGCTCACTGTAATTGACGCTTTATAATTAGGATTTGCGACACGCGTTTTGTATGATGAAACATCTAGAAGTACCTATAGAAATATAAAACTACCTCTGGCTAAGGGAAAACTTTGAAGGAAGAAGCTTGGCTTAGGACACTTCTCCTTATCGAGTGAGCTGCAGGTTTTAATCACCTGACAAGCCTTAGTGTCAGAGTTTTACTGACAATGTAAGTGCAAAATCCTTAATTTTAGCCACACCGAAGGATTACGTAGGTACCTATAACTGTTGCATACAATTTAGCAATAAGGTATTATGCTACTGCTACCAACAAAAATGATAAGGCAAACTAAGGTGATCAAATATAAAAACAACGAACCGACAAGTCCCACAGCCCTCGTGGTGGGTATGCCCAAGAAGTAACAGGCCTCACTAGCAATCATCTCCCTGACGGCAGAGCGCAACACCGCACGGCCATCGTGGACACGCGCGTATGGTGTTTGACCTGAACCCTTCAGCTGGACCTGCCATCTTTCACCACGTCTACAAATTAGAATCTTCTGTGAGAAGCTGTAGATTATAGACTTATCACGGAAACACTATCTTTAGATGAATAGGTGTATACTAGGCCGTAAGCATCTACCATTATAGAAAGACTCCTTGGTTAGGGGAGCCGAGGTCCCGTTTCGCTGCCGTAGATACTGGATTTGCTCAAGCATATGCTGGCTTTCATTAAAAAAAAAAGTGCCTACTTAGTATGAAAAGTACGTTGTTTGTCACCTGTTAACATATTCTCCAAGAATATGAGCTCTGCCATCACCGAGCTGTCCTACCCACAGTCCGTATTGATGTCCTCCATATCTGTTACAAAAAAGGTACTTAGTAAAATAAATAGTAATTTAATTTTCAGATACCTACCAAGTATAAAGTCAAAGTATGTACCTGTGTGCAACAGGAAGTGCTCCATATGGCAGCTTCCTCCCGGCGATGAATTCAGCGAATTCCTCGCGGTTGGCCATGTCAGGATCCATGTCCAATATGTTGGTCAAGGCATCTTGAGAAGCGCATACCAGTCGTATGTTACGTTCCAGAGGCCGAGGTGTCACCTGGAATCAAATATTTCCTACAATATGTTGAGCCTGTATGTTATAGGGTTTTTGCCAGACAGGTCTTTTCGTAAAAAAAGAAGATATGTGGTCAACTGACTATCTTTTTTTTTTCTAAGTACAAGTATGGGGGATGTCCTGCTGTGGGAAGCATTTAAGATAATGATCTACAAGGTACCTCAGAAAATACTACGTTCTTTATATTGGATTTTATTTGGTCATGATTTTCATCAATCGGTAACAAAATATATTTCGGGTATTGACTAAATCTCCACTCGGTCAAATTTCTCTTCAATGGGGAACTTTCTCCCTCCATTTTCATTGCTTAACTATTAAAACAAAACAAGAAAAATTACATTACAAATCTGAAAAGATTGAATTAACCGCCATTTACATGTCTATGGACACAGATAACATATTATTAAGTTTTTTCTCAGGTTCTCGCTGGATCTAAAAAGCTATAACTGTCACAAAGTGGTTGATAGATGAACTAACGGAAGCCACCATCTTGAAACCACCATCAGTAATACCAGTCGATTAAAAATATATACCCAACTGCATGCTTAACTCAAGGCAAAAACGATGATAATTTACAATGTGTTAGGCGGTACCTACAAAAATATTGTGCAATTAAATATTTTTTTCGCTAATATCATTGCACAATCATTTGTATTAACTCTTAACCTCAATAAATTGCTTTCTTTAAACATGATTACAGGCAAAGGTGTTCGTGCCGCATATTGTGAATGAGAATAACAATCACACGTGCTGAATTTTATTTTTAAATAAAGGATATTAAAAAAATTACGCTTCAGCAAAAAAAACTTTATTTACCTAATATACCTAGAGTCGCATTGATTTCCTTGAACCTTAGGAAGCCTTACCTATTTGGTAATACTCACAATGATTTCCCATCAAAAATGACGTTTTAAAATGGCTGTCTGCATTAGTTCTCTGTTTCGCCGCAACCATAGAGATCATTGTTGGTCTATAATTTTATTTTGAGAAGATATTCTCGCTATCCGAGCCATACGTTTGAATTGACTTCGAAAAGTTTTCATTTTTCATTGAATAAAATACGCATTCTGAATATTAAAAGATTACAAAATTTATAAACATTTTTTTTAAATTATATAATGTGATATCGGGCGGGATCTCTAGACGGCTAAAGCGCCTTTGAATAGTGGTGGCTGAGAGTAGTGGTCAAGGGGTCAAGGTCAAGGCTAAGCTACTAAATTCAATAACCCTAATTTTGTATGAGATTTGATTTGTGAATAGAGATTATCAAACTTTGTAGGTTTACATGCATGCGTGATGAACTCGTCCGGTGTGAAATTCGTCAGTTCGGCGACCGCAATTTCACTTTCGTAAAGGCGCTTTCTCGTTTTGTCACTTTCGAAAAAAAATCATTACTTGTGTGAATCAAACCCGTTTTCGTTTATAGTAGAGTCCATTGAAAAGTGTTAAATAATTTTCGTGAAGCGTGTATGATATTTGTTTCACGGTAAATGGATTTTTATCAAAAAATATGGTGTATACCGAAGGATATTTGAAGGAGAAGCTGACCAAGGATTTGGACGCCGTTCACGTCGTAAGTAATCTGTCAAAATTTTATCGAACAACATGTGCCGTGTAGTAAAGTTAATTATAATTTCTGAATGAAAATAGTGTCCGTATCGTACAAATAACCTAATAATCGGTCACAATGACAAGGAGAGCGGATCCGGATAAATTTACTGTGACAAAACAGGCGTTACTTCCCGGTATATTATTCTCTTTGCTTGTGAGATGGTGCGTGGCTGCTTATCCGTATTCCGGATACAAAAAACCTCCAATGTACGGGGATTATGAAGCACAAAGACATTGGCAGGAAATTACCGTACATACGCCAAGTAGTAAATGGTATCATAATACGACACAAAATGATCTTCAGTACTGGGGTATGGACTACCCGCCACTCACGGCGTATCACAGTCTACTTATGGGGTTGGTTGCGGACTGGCTGGACCCTGAATCCGTGCGTCTGTTTGCGTCGAGAGGTTACGAAAGCGATTCGCACAAAACCTTCATGAGATGGACTGTTTTTCTGAGTGACATTTATTTGTATGTGACTGCAGTGCTGTGCATTTGTATAGACGCTGAAAGAGTGCTGGGTAAAGAACCTAAAGAGCCAAAGTGTGTTCTCAAGAGAACAGACATTTCAACTACATTATTCTTATTGTATCCTGGCATCATTTTGATTGACTATGGCCACTTTCAGTACAATTGTGTGTCTCTTGGTTTCTTTTTGTGGGCTACTTTCTTTATAATAGCTATTAAGAATGATACTTTGGCTACAATATTTTTTGTTGCTGCTCTGAATTATAAACAAATGGAACTGTATCATGCTTTGCCCTTTTTCTTTTATTTGTTGAGAAAATGCTTCATAGGCATGCCACTGGGGAGAGGCAAACTGTCACACTTTGTGCGATGTTTCAATAAACTGGCCGTTGCAGTCATTGCGACATTTGTCATCATGTGGTATCCTTTCTTGAAAGGTTGGGACAATGTATTTCAAGTGGTTCACAGATTATTTCCCCTTAACAGAGGTATTTTCGAAGACAAGGTCTCTAATGTATGGTGCATGGTCAATGTTTTCATCAAATTAAAGACTATTTACAGTAACCAGGAAATGGCTAAAACTTGTCTGTTGATCACAGCAATGGCTGCGGGGCCGGCCTGTGCAGACATTTTCTTCAGGATAAACACTAGAAAGTTTGTTCCTTGCTTGATTAATGTGTCTCTGGCCTTTTTCTTGTTCTCGTTCCATGTTCATGAGAAGACAATTTTGTTAGTGGCAATACCGGTTGCTTTACATTTCCCTGAAGACCCTTTCATGTGTTTCTGGTTCCTGATTGTGTCAACCTTTAGTATGCTTCCACTGCTGCTAAAAGATGGTCTTTTGTTACCTTTCTTGGGTACCATTGTCATCTACACGTCTTTCTATAGCATTTGTTTAAAGTTATCTCAGCCAAATTCAGGATTTTTCTCAATTTTCAATGCTAACCGAGTGTATAAGATTGTACAGCCAAACAAGAAAGATACCTCTCCATTATTGAGTTTTTTGAGTCTTATTTTTGTGATCTCAGTACTTGGTATGGTACTTCTGACTGTGGGTACAGTGTTTGTGCAGCCACCTCCTCACTTGCCTGACCTGTTCCCGCTGCTCATCGCAGCATATTCATGTGGACATTTCATATTCTTCTTCTGCTATTTCTATTACCAACAGTTCTCTTTACCAGTGTGCTTGCCATGTGTAGTTAAGCAAAAAAGAAAGTAGAGACTATAATTATGAGAATAATGAACTGCCTTTTAACTGTTTTAAATTTTACTAATTATAAGAGATTTTATATTCTGTAATTTTCATCCATTCTTTTATATCCCATATGCCAATTAGTGGGTTTTATAAAACTGATATTGTTTATATAAACAAAGATAACATTTGTGGTAGTTGTATTATTGTAACTAAGTGAGTAGGTAGTAGATTTATTTGAAATTCTAAATTACATTCCAATAAAGATTTTAACGACTTTGTAGATTGCACAAATCAGTCTTTCTTCTTGACTCCCTGGTCATCCATTTCTTCACATATCCTTTTTACCCGACTAGGGCGAAGCGAAAAGGAGGGTTATGATTTTATTATACTTTACCTACAACATCTTCACAAACATAGATAAGTACAGTATACATTTTAAGGGCTGTTATATAACTCTAGTATTTATATTTACTAATCAAACTATGGGCCAAGGTGTATGCCTTTCCAATCACTATGCTGACCCACAAACTTCTGAGCACTGTGTGTCATGTCATATTACCTAGTATTATACAACATGTATTGCTTGCAAAAAGGTCTTAGACCTAATATTTTAATCCGGCTATACATTTTTGAGGAATGAATCATTTTAGTGGGCGTGGAAGAGCTCGTGGCTAAGTCAAAGCCGCGCGGATCGATCGATCATAAGGTTAAGCAACGCTTGACGCGGTCGGTCCGTGGATGGGTGACCATCTTT
>NWSH02000085.1:4480454-4519504 GCA_002382865.2 Heliothis virescens
CAGTCGCTCCATGTAAAACACTGGTTCTCAGCTGCATCCGGTTAGACTGGAAGCCGACCCCAAAATAGTTGGGAAAAGGCTAGGCAGATGATGAATCATTTTAGTGGGCGTTATTATCTAATTACTATTTTGCAGTAATCCTATCGATAGCAATATTTACTTTCTAATAGCTAATCTGTATTCTGTCAACACGTCAACGATAACTATGCCCCCAAAACTTATTTTGTCAGAAGTAACATTTTCCGATTATTTAAAAAAAAATATTTATGTAGTAGTAGAAAAATCATTTGCGTACGTTATTATCATCCTGAGAAAAATCGATCATGTATTTTTCGGGGGGCGTACACCAATTTTAAACGTCCTGTACGATAAGGATAGCGTACACTAGGAAGCGCGTCACATATTGATGACGTAGTTATTATCATAATTAGTATTGCCTTGCTTATTCATACTTATTATTTATAGCCTTTGTAGGTAACTAGGGCTTTGTTTTAGCTACCTATTGATATCTTCGCAATCGGACATGATGATTGCGTAATGCTGAACAATTAGGCTTCCTAACTACACTGATAAGTTCGTAAAAAATAGTTTCTTTACTCGTATTTTCACGCTTGTTGTATGGGCTATTGAAACTAGCAGTTTCTCTCGAATTCACTTGCTCCCTAAAAATACCAATTTTCTCATTTTCCTCAGTCCAAATGTTTTTTTCCATTTATATCCAAACAGACAGGTGGAATTACTTATTATAATATTAGTGGGGAGTTATGAGCTTGTAATGACCCGGCAGTACCGTCTTTAATCATAATTGATAGCAATAGAAATAATGACGGCACATTAAGCAGAACTTATCACTGCTAAGGTCAAGGTCATAATTATAATAATGCCAAGGAATGTCCTGATGCTATTACAGCAATATTATTCAGTGAATGTCTTAATGTTGGCAATAATTTTAATAGCAGGGAATTACCCCGAGTTGTTTCTCTTCCGCATACAAAAAGGGTAAAAGTGTTCAAGAAACATAAATTGATAATAGTATTAATATTTAACAAGCTCTTTGTGTTGTTGATTCAATACGCAATTAGCTAGTTAATAGCGACAGGCACGTTGCTTATACAGTTGTATGAAAAAGGTATTTTCTGAATAAGAGTTGCCATAAACTTTAAATCAGAATCGATCTAAGGAGAGACCAATCAAGAAGATACCTGCCTTTATGAAAAATAAAAGAAATTAAATAACCGAAATCTGTGCCAAGTTCAGGAAATATTGGTGTGTAAAATTGTATGAAAGAAAGTGTGACCGTCAAAATAGAAATGAGAGCATTAGTAGTCGACGCCACAATGAGCCGACTTGTAGCATAGTTAGTTTATTGTTAAACAAAGTCACGAGACTATTACCAAAGAGTTCTATTTTGAGATCAGTAATGTGATCTAAAAAGTGGAGCGTTGACCGAATTTATGTTGTGTTAGTAATATATGCTCAATGTTTTCAGACAATTCTTGCTTTCCTTTCAATAAGATTTTTCTGATCATGTGACTTTCTAAGCCATTTGTCTGCTTTCGTGACGCATTATGTAGATAACGTTCATATTTGTTCACGAAAAACATAGGGAGGCAACCAGGATCTGAAAATACTGCAAATGGAAATCCACCTTGAGCAAGTGTGGAGAATGTTCACGGTTCATGTTTTCTCTTTATGAGACAGTTCTTTGAGTAGACCATAATGCACAATGTTATTTTCAAAGATGATGGGACATACATATCCCGTTTCTCCAAAAGCGCGACAGTTTAGCCGGAGCCATACGTCCACCTACGTTTCATCAGCTGTAATACTGTCTAGTCTATCGTCATTGTCATCGATCAAGGCAGTTACACAATAACTGAAGCCGTTTCTTCGGTTCCACGTATACGAGCTCTGGCCAGTGTGCCACAGGGAACACTGTCACATATCTAACCCACAAACGCTCGGTATGCGCCGTGCGTGCTGTTTTCACTGAGCGTTGCATAATTTGACGCATGATTTCACTGGGCATGCACGTGCCTGAACAGTGATGTGAATCAATTTGTTTACACATTTTGTCAATCGCTAGTTTACACAAAATTTAATGAGCGTCAGCTCGCCCAAACAATATATCAACACACTACGGCTACGTTACGCCGATAAAAGTCTGAAATTCATATCAAAACTTACCTTTACCTTGGCTGAAGAAATAACCTGAAATTGGAGGCGGACAACAAGGGTCTTTATATAATCGCCAGTCATTCAAAAGTAATAGACATACCCATTTACCAAATTAAAATAAGGCCTATACGGATCAACAATAGAAATATCATATTCAAGGTGCTGCACTGAAGGAAAATCGCATCATTACTCACGTGCGTGTAAAACTACCCGCAATAACGATGCGCTTGCGTCGCGCCGCGTTAGCTAGGCTAATGAGGAGGAGCAGCCATTACGAGTAAATTGGAGATATTAGGACTGACGCTGTGGTTAAGTTTAGCCTTCACTACTTCATCATTAGTTTGAGAAATTAACTGTCGGTCAGTGCACTTCAGACCATTGCTGTTTGTAATTATTATAGGCTGGTAATTATCTACTGTACCAGATTTGTCTTCGGCTATCTTATCTTTTGCATCTTTCTTGTTTTTATCGTTATGGTTTTATTTCTTTATTAGCATTAGCTGGAAGCAATCTATCAGTGCAGCTTTACATCTGGAATCTTTGATTGGAATTCAATGGTGCTTCAGATAAGATTTATCTAAGGCGCACCCACGATGGGAGAGGCCCCTGTCAGATGTCAGACATCTGGAAGTGCACTTTTATTAACAGTCTGTTTATTCGATTCCTTCTCATCAATACTAGCTTATTTGATATTTAGGTATTTGAATGTACTAAACTACTGAAAAAATGTTTTTATTTGATGATAATTACTCGTGTGTTAGCATATGTGTACTTGCGAAAGTGGAAGTATAAAAAGTATTGTGCTTTCCACAAGAAAAGGAATATTAAATACGAGAACCTGATACTTAAGCTCCTGGATCATGACTGTTCACGATAGCGTCCAAACACCAACGGGGATATAAATTCTGCTACAATGGTCACACAGTTAATTAAAATGCCACATTTGTTATCATGAACGCTAATCTTAGTTGCAATGAACTATTTCTGCATTTTAAACAGATAAACAAACTCGACTTGACTATTTGAAGCCGTGATGTAGGGCAATGGTAATGAGAATCGGACGTAAACGTCATACTTGGTACAAGCATTTGTAGATGCATAATCGAAATTTATAGTTGTGTTTAAACGTGCAGGAAAACATAAAGGAAACATACTTGATTAATCTATCTTTATGTGCAAACTGAACTACCGGGGAACGGCAGAACAGGTGTCAAGTATTCACTAATGCCGGAAGGAAAATAAATGCAGAATACAAAATATAATAAAATACTTACCTGTTGTAATTGTGAACTACTGGCACTGCCAACAACGGTATCTATTTAGATCTCGATATGAAAAAATCGTCATAAACTCCAAGAGTTACTATGAATGAAATTCTTGGGAATTCCCAATGAACCGACTCATTGCCCACAAACTTCTGCCGAAAGCCACATGTCGCGATTGATGGTATCTTTAAAGACAACTGTGTCACTGCGTTTCTTTTAGTTACATCATACATGAGGCAAACTGTATCGCTGCTGTCCAAAAAAACCCAAGTAACTTCATTGAATCGTGGAGTTGGTACCATACCAAGAAACAATATCGTATGACCATCACTTGATCGTGATTCAATGGGAATAAGTTTTGGGACTCCCAGGAATGTTTGACTCACGATAGACAAATCGGCAACCAGAACAATGGAGCTAATTTGGTTGCACGTGAGTCGATTCGAAAATAACTCGACCATCCTCCTTTTTCGATTGTATGTCGTAAAAGAGAGATAGAAGACATCAAATCAAACCGACCGAGTGATCTATTAATGTTTGAAACAGTTAATGTTGATTTCGAGCCTCGATACTTGAAATCTTTTGAAAGCTGGTTTATTGTTGTCTGTTACTGTTCTTACTGGTCCGATTTCATTACTCTTATTGGTCGTTTTATAAGATGCGTCTACGTCAGTTAAATTGTAGTTTGTATTAATACATTTCTGTGCTACTGTCTGATTGATCTAATTTAGCTCTCGACACGTCGATTTTAATAAACAGACTTTCTTGGAATTAAATCAGTGTCAATATGTAGTTAAACATATTTTTAAAAAAAAAACCGGCCAAGTGCGAGTTGGACTCGCGCGCGAAGGGTTCCGTACCAAGCTGTAGTTCCACGCTTGAGTAACAGATGGCGTTGTATTCAAATTGCATTGTCTTTATAATTTATTGTATGGGGACCCCCCTTAATATATAACTTTTTTTAATTTTTAGTATTTGTTGTTATAGCGGCAACGAAAATACATCATTTGTGAAAATTTCAGCTTTCTAGCTATCACGGTTAATGAGATACAGCGTGGAGACAGACAGACAGACAGACAGACAGACAGACAGACAGACAGACAGACAGACAGACAGACAGACAGACAGACAGACAGACAGACAGACAGACAGACAGACAGACAGACAGACAGACAGACAGACAGACAGACAGACAGACAGACAGACAGACAGACAGACAGACAGACAGACAGACAGACAGACAGACAGACAGACAGACAGACAGACAGACAGACAGACAGACAGACAGACAGACAGACAGACAGACAGACAGACAGACAGACAGACAGACAGACAGACAGACAGACAGACAGACAGACAGACAGACAGACAGACAGACAGACAGACAGACAGACAGACAGACAGACAGACAGACAGACAGACAGACAGACAGACAGACAGACAGACAGACAGACAGACAGACAGACAGACAGACAGACAGACAGACAGACAGACAGACAGACAGACAGACAGACAGACAGACAGACAGACAGACAGACAGACAGACAGACAGACAGACAGACAGACAGACAGACAGACAGACAGACAGACAGACAGACAGACAGACAGACAGACAGACAGACAGACAGACAGACAGACAGACAGACAGACAGACAGACAGACAGACAGACAGACAGACAGACAGACAGACAGACAGACAGACAGACAGACAGACAGACAGACAGACAGACAGACAGACAGACAGACAGACAGACAGACAGACAGACAGACAGACAGACAGACAGACAGACAGACAGACAGACAGACAGACAGACAGACAGACAGACAGACAGACAGACAGACAGACAGACAGACAGACAGACAGACAGACAGACAGACAGACAGACAGACAGACAGACAGACAGACAGACAGACAGACAGACAGACAGACAGACAGACAGACAGACAGACAGACAGACAGACAGACAGACAGACAGACAGACAGACAGACAGACAGACAGACAGACAGACAGACAGACAGACAGACAGACAGACAGACAGACAGACAGACAGACAGACAGACAGACAGACAGACAGACAGACAGACAGACAGACAGACAGACAGACAGACAGACAGACAGACAGACAGACAGACAGACAGACAGACAGACAGACAGACAGACAGACAGACAGACAGACAGACAGACAGACAGACAGACAGACAGACAGACAGACAGACAGACAGACAGACAGACAGACAGACAGACAGACAGACAGACAGACAGACAGACAACGAAGTCTTAGTAATAGGGTTCCGTTTTTACCCTTTGGGTACGGAACCCTAATTAGGACTTGATTTGCTTCAATATAATAATTTGAATTATTACCTGATCGCGAGGCAGTTTTATAGTTGCCCGAGCTCCTATAACAAGTTCCACCAGTTAAATCCCATTATAATTTTCAACGGTTCATTAATTAACCTTTTCAAGAATGACATTCCCTTTCCCTAGATTGCTTTGAGCATACAATATCTTACCTTGAATATAGTGTGATAATTTTGTTTCAATGATCATCCACGGTTGCTTGAAAGGCCATTAGACAATGATTGTGCACAAATGAGACTTCTATATGGCTATTTAATGTAAAAAATTGTAGTTTCATGAAAATTGGGATATCAAATATTGGAATTTTCGTGATTGATTTAGTTTGGATTATTAGTTGCGAAATCATGATCATTTGTGTGGTTAGTAAAGCATTATTGCTACATCATCATCAGCCTTTTTTATTGTCCCACTGCTGGGCACAGGCCTCCTCTCTCTCAGAGAAGGATTGAGCGTTAATCATTATTGCTACAATGAAAATAAAAATGTGATCTAAAATAAATTATATACGCAAACAAACATTCGACGTCTACAAGTGTTTTCATGCAATAACTCAGAATTCAAAATCCAGATGTTTTTCATTAAACATTGAACAGCAATAAGACATTAATAATAAACCGACATACAGATATTAATGAGATGTTTAATGAATCATTACTTTTAATACTGGTACAGACGACAGCAGGTCAACCTACCCGAATCTGTCAAATTTTACCAATAGAACATTAACCTTCCACTTTTGTGGTAAGGTTGAAAAGTTAATTGCTGAAATATGAGATTGAGGTAGGTTGATGTGCTGGCGTCTGTACCTAAACCGCAGTTATTTAATTTAGTTTCAATCCTCGTTTTCTTGGACCAAGCTGACCGCAATGCGTAAGGAATGTTTTAAAAAAATTACGTGTAAAGAATTTTAAGTAATATCTAGGAAATGTTTTAAAGCTTAACCTGCAACAGCATTATGTAACAGTATTGATGACAGTTTCAGGCTTGTAAAAACTTTGTGGTCGTGATGTCACCGACGCGGCAAAATAATCGATAGCATTAGGTCGAATGTGTTCCTCCTGAAGGGCATAGTTTCAGCGTTTTGATGTTAACCTGTTCTTCTTTTATAGGTAAAGTTTTTTTATTTACCGTAGTTTATAGAACAAGTGGGTTTAAGAAATGAATTTCTTCTTCCCAGCAAAAACACATGGAAAGTAGTGAAAGGCGGGCGTTTTTGGGACTGTCTCATGTAATTTTGACGTTCGAAGTGCTGTTTTCAGCCTACTTTGAATAAATGCTTTTTGAAGCTACGACTATATTGTAACAACCAACGGCGATGTTTATGTAAACTCCTAATGAAGATCAATAACCACTCTCATAATGTTTGAAGAGCCTGTAATGAAAAACAATTATTATAGCAAGTAGATGCATTCGTAAGACAATGACATCCATTATAATCAAATGAGAACTGCTCTAAATTATACACATCACTGCATTATTCATGAAGCGTATACAGATGAGGAAAATATAGGAACCTAACGCTGACAGACTGATGATAAAAGTCTTAGCTAATATTAACAGAAATAGACTATATAGAACCCTCGTTGCGACACATCATACAGTAATGCATTTATTGCAATCTATGATTCTAGTCCTTTGATCCTGATCTTAGTCCTTTGGGGTATACCAAGGAGTCATAACTACTGAATGAGAGCATCTTAATACTGCTTCCAAGAAGTTGATATGTAAATTTATTGTGTTAATGAATAGGTGGTAAAACGTTGGAACATGCTAATTATTCATTATCACAATAATTGATATTGACTTTATATGTTTGAACAGCGTGTTCTGAGAACAAAGAAGCGTTATATTGACGATGTTTCTTGAGAAGGTAGAAGCATTCCTCTGAGGAATTTCCTCTAAGTATTATTTTGGTTGAAGTACTCTTCTTGATTATAGACACACAATGCTTATCGCCATCGCTTTTGAAGTATCCATTAGGTACATGGAAGCCATTTTATGAAAGAATATATTTCAATAAATCTTTCAGCGAAAATAATATTGTTCAATCCAGCAAGAATTGCCAATACAAATTGAGTACCTAAAGGTTTTTAGGTCTCTTTCAACATAGTTCTTGAGTTGATTAACTGGCTTCGAAGGTTATCAGGTTGAAAGAACTGGAACTAGGTATGCAAGGTGGACTGGTCATCGGTCATTCCCTTTGTGGCGAAATGACATGAAAGCATGTTTATTTTTTGTAATTATAGTATCAACAAACAAGCATACAACGTATGCCTACCCTAATAAGAAAAAATAATGTAAAAAAATTAAGAATGATGATAAGTAAGATGCCGTAGGTACATAACCCTGAAAAATCTTAATGTTCAGCTTATTTTTACAGAAGAAAATTTAACACATTATTCAGGCAAATAAATTCAAAATAATCATTTACATAATTTTCTTATTTTCCTGAAATAATAATCACTCATTACACCAAAATTCTTCATTTCTTTCAGTTATTGTAAGTTGTTTAAAATTTGCGTGTCTTTGAAAAATAGGAAACGTGATATTCAGACATTTTATAAACGATCTTAACGTAATTTATTAGTTGCTCTTTGCTCTTCCATGAAAAACATTTGAATTCAACATAAACAAGTTAGTCTGGACTCTGGACTTCACTTCCAGGTATTAAACGCATTACACTGAACAACGGTGTTCCACTATTTATTCATCGATATATTTTCTGTACAGATTATCTCATATACTGCGTTCGTAAGAAATCAGGTTACAGTAGCTATCCATCACATGTGGACGTGATTGCCGCACGCTCCATCAAGCAATACCGGTACCGCTCATATTGCATTTAAAACATCAGTTAAATCTGCAAAGAAAACTGCAACGTTGAGAACAGACACAGTAAATGTTGCTCCACTTAGGGTAACCTTCAACAGAATTGCACATGTGCCACATGCTTACCACGCTTACGGCGATCCTAATGTGCACACATCGACGGCCATTACGTCCAGAGACAATGGTCCTCTTGCAACTAAATTGCGAAACATTTGCGGCTACTCGACAATTTAGATAAAGCATTATTAATATTTTCTTAACGGCCTAAATATGAGTATGTTACGAGGTTTTTCTAAACTGTAATGTCAACATTTAGCCATTGACGTGGTTGCAGTTGCACCATCAGCGAGATTTAATGCGAATTGCATTAATCGCAGTAAAAATCCACTCAGTTAAATACTGGCTCAACATTTTGTATTACGAGATTGTGATGAAACTGCTCTTTGCAGACTAAACAGTCTGGCACCTAGCTATTTATCTTGGAAAGAATCAGTACATTAGTAATTATAATAACATTTGTTGTCACCAGTTTTGTTTTAACTGGTAGGACCATAGAAATTTATAAAACTACCTGCGTAAGGATAAAACTTAACACTTAACAAACCTAACACTTTCCCTGTCCCATGAATCATGTGTCACCAATTGTTTAACTATTGTGTCTATTTTGTGGACAGTGAATGGGTTACCACAATACCGTTGGACAAAAATCAATTTATACAAAATGCAAGTCAATACTTTCCATCTTTACTGAAGTGAATGACTTCGTCTTAACCAAAACACAGTAAATTAGCAGCCAGACTTACAGACGCTAAATGTTTATTACCTGGTGGTTTTATTTCTAATAGGTCAAAAAACGATCCACATAAAGAGAAACAGACTGCGTAAAACATGAGTACACCTCCAATTTAGTATTCATAAAGCAATGTTTATAAGACGTAAGAAAGTAAAACTTTCCCTTTTAATGTTAGCTGGTTCTTTCCTCGAACTGTGCCAAAGTTATCGCCAAGTTCATTGGCTTTGATATCTCTCACTGGGCCAAACATTATCTGGGTCGTCAGCGATATCTCCAAGGTCTTGCAACCTTGCGATGTTGCCTTCCGCACTAACTTTCTTCCTCAGTTTTCTACGTACATCTGATTAGCAAATAGTATGCCTATCCGGTCTGTCTAAGTAAACCTAACCAAGACGCCATGTTACATTCAACGTTGCATTTACCATTTGCAGTCGTCTATCAGATTAGAATTCATTCATAGCGTGCATATTAAGCGTCTAATTTAGGTAGATCGGAGTTGTCAGCCTTTGTGGCTGCCTTGAATTGTAATTGGAAAATCAAAGTTTCCTACAACGTAGCCTGATTGAATTAGTAGCTTTGTTTTCAATGGCTCCTATTGATGTATTGTGTTTCACTTCTACACTATGAGAACTTTAATAGCAGTGATTTGTTATCGTTTGTTTGGATTTTATATTCACCTCACTTTCGTATTTCACCCAGTCCTTGTTCAGTTATAAATCACCATAACCCACGAATCATTAAAGCATTAAGGAAATAATAAGTGTATAACCTAATTATTGATAAATTGCAATATGTTTATCTAAGAAAATTGCAATTTCATCATAACTTAGCATTTAATATTATGATCTAATCAATTCCAATTGAATTGTGTAAACAGCAAGAAAGTTCGCTTTCGAAATTGTGTAAATCAATTTCAGTTTACCAAGGTCATCTATACTAATATTATAAAGAGGAAAACTTTGTTTGTTTGTTTGTTTGGTTGTAATGAATAGGCTCAAAAACTACTGGACCGATTTTAAAAATTCTTTCACCATTCGAAAGCTACATTATCCACGAGTGACATAGGCTATATTTTATCCGGGTACGGGCAGTAATACCCACGGGATGCGAGTGAAACCGCGGGAAAACGGCTAGTCATTACTAATTTTAGAAAGTAAAAGCTATGAACTCTAAAAGTTCTTCTACAAGAAGAGAACTCGTAGTACCCAATAATAATGGAAGACAGAAAAAAAATATTGAAATTCTTCATATGTCATCATATCTGTCAAATAGATGATAAAATTGAACTTCTATAAATTATGTGAATGAAAATGGGAGCTCTTCAGGGTTCGCATAAAAGAAACAAATAATGACCATACCTTCTGTTATTATTGTAAGACACCAATTATATCTTTGCTTAAAGATATAAATAGAAAGCAAGGTGCTATGCCGCCTCAGCTGTGTAACGTAGACAAAGTAATTACGCATTAAGAATTTGCCCCAAATCTCCTTTCACTATGGAAAAAGGAGAGCGACATACCTTGCCTACCTTCTCACTTTCACATGTTTTGATTATTCTTTGAACAATACAAAGTCCAACGTTCAGTTCATAAATTAACAAAAGACGACTTGGAATGGTTTCATCAAGGTCATAAGATTGCCAAACGTTTGATAGAAACTTTAGATTAGTGCGAATAATTTTGCGGTTAGAAATATAACGCTGAATATAAAAGAAACTCGTGGAAGCCAAAAATCATAAGAACTATCTTTTGGCGTGATCGTTTATCAAGACACAATCTTTTGATAAAATCCGTCTGCGATGAACTCTCGAGAAAAATAATAAGATTGATCACAAGGATACAGGTATCTAAGATGAAGTTTATGTCATCAATTGATTTGGCTTATCCATGAGTACAAAAAATTGTAGTACGTACGCGATTTTTTCCCGATTTAGTGCTACCGTAGACGTGGCGTGGGAATAAAATAGTAGAATAATCTATGCAAAGAGAACAATAAACAATGTAAATCACATCACATATGCACGTTAAGGAATGCTTATCATAACCCCATGGTCTTTAACAGCCTTATCGAAGTAATTCTGTGTATCATCAGCTGGATGTGCGATGTGTCATTCGTGCCCTTTGATCTGGCTGTAATGCCTGAATGTGAATTATTTCTTAAAATTTTGTTACCGTAGTAAGGAGGTGGACCTAAGAGGGGTTCCCTGGGGAATTCCTTGTTCAATTTTGTAGTGAAATTTTGACAATATAAGAAAATACATTCATCTTCTCTTATCTATTTGGCATAATTCTTAATTGACGTGTGGTATCGGTCGTAAAAACTTGGCATAACGTAACCGCACCTTATCGTTCGACGTCAGTAGGCCTTGAACGGCACAATCCGGGGGCGCGTAAAAAGATCGCTTTATGTAACACGCATGCGAAAATGTCTTTCTTCTTTGTACAAAGGGCTTGGTAAAATCCTGGTGTATTAACATATAATATTAATGAATAATGCTTAATTTACGTGTGTATGATACTTCTCTTGTAAATGTTACTTGTGTACTTAATGGTTTTGGCCTCAACAGGTCATTAATTAAAGAAGTAAAGTCATGCGAGAAATGCTGTCGTCAACCAGTTTTTTGAATTGTTATAATGTAATAGCTTTTACGCAATTGCTAGACAGGTATTGTTAGCAAGTTTATAAAAAATATTTACTACAAAAACTTGATATCGATCTATATAATTAAGTAGTATCTAGGTCAAGACATTAGAAGTGTCTGTCATTAGTATTTATAGCTTTACTTGTAATATGAATATCCAAATTATTTTAAAAGAAGTTTGTATTAACGATAGTCCATACGTATCTGTAGTTGTAAATGACCATGTTGCTAATTTTGTTAGGATGACTGAAAGTCACGGTGACACTCCCTATGAGTCAGAACTTCTTCACTTGTCCATTCCCAAACCGCACATTGCTTTCTCCGAAACAGTGGAAAATAAACATGTAAAAGCATGATCGATCGGCTTAAATGCCAATGTCACGTTTATCTGGCGGCCAAAAGTAAATAATTCTTCTGTCTTAAGTAATAGAGTCAACATCGACTGTATGCTAAAATACGCGTCTTTGCGTTGCGCAATATCAAACACCGTCGCACAGTGGTCCGGATTTTCAAAAAGGTGGACATAGGATCGAAAATGCATATTTAACTCAACTAAAAATTGTTTCGTATAGGAAATTTAACACTGATTAATACTTATTACTACAACTTTTCAAAAAAACTGCTCCTTCACGTAAAAAAAAAATATCGAAAATAAAAATGTATGGGAGAAAATCTATTTTATTTTTTTTCTCCGTTCAGTATCAAAGTATAGCAACTAAATCTTATATTCTGGTAAGTACCTATTGTTCTTAATATGACAACATATAAATTGCTTGCGTATCCCTGCGGCCTTGACGCCTATGATGCTTCAAAGTTCAAAATTTTAAAGTTGAATTATCTTAACATTATTAACGAGTTTTTCTGAGTTTTTCTATTGAAATTAATACAAAATATCATTTTTAATAAAAAAGCCCCCCGCGCGCACCAACCATGTATTAGGTTCGCCCCCTACTACTTGGGACTTAAATATACTACTGGCGAAATGACAGTATACTTTTGTGTAGAGTGTGTGTAGTTTAAAATATCATTTTTTTTTTTTTATAAGAATTAAAACGGTCCGCATTCAAGCATTTGGCAAGTATTTTTTTATTTTATTATATTAAAAAAATAGAAATAAAAGTCTTCAACTTTAGTTATGTAATTAAAGACACGTGCTGATTCGTTGCCTATTTGTAACTGACTAAAACGACTCCTGTGATAAAATAGTAATTTACCCCCACCACCGGAGATATCGACGACGCTGATTGGCTGCGGTTCTAATTTTGTCCGTCACTACTTGCGCGCGTGTGTTTGTTATAAATACCTGTGCATGAAACAATTAAAGGTAATTGTTTCTCAACCCCTTGAGGAAGCAACATACCTAATTATCCGTGCTGTGTGAGTTGAAGTGAAGTTTAGTGAGTTTCGTTATGGCTGCATTTGTTACAAACTTGGACATTTTTATGTTCCTTCGTGTTGCTGGAGACTTGAAAAATTGGGAACGACTCTATGAAACTATTATTCTACATATCCCAGTTGAAACATGTTCAGAAGATTTAGAAATAATCAAGACTTTTTTGAAGAACTACATCAGCAATATCAATCGCAGATGGGCAAGTGCTTATAGAAATCAGAAGACTTTCATAAATAGACATGCTGCGTGGTTACAATCAAATATTAGTTGGCCAAATTGCACTACTGTTAATTTAACCGAGATTTTTCAAGGCCAAGATGAAGTTATCGAAACCATTTCGTCAGACAACACTTCTGTTGACATCGATACTACAGCAGCTGTGATTCCGTCGACATCTAGTATTACTGTGGGCACATCTACCGAAGTTCAGATTAGGAAGCCTTTTGTTGACCTCAGCAACAAACAGAAGAAAAGACGTTCAGAGTCTCTTTTGGACTATTCGCCGGAAGAACTTACTTTTGCATTAGTCGAAAGACTTAAGATAGACCAGAAGAATGACTTAGCTTGTGTTATTGACCATATAACGAAGAACCCTGATAGTGTTCCTATTGTTCAAGCCACATTGTTTAAGAAAAATAGGAAAAAAACTTTTGACGAAGATCATGCTCTTGGTCTTTATACATCGTTGAACCTGTCAAAATGGAAATACTTGTGTTTAAGGAAAGTGCTGTTAGATTGTGAGGTTCCAGTGTTACCATCGTATCACAAACTCCTTGAAGCTAAAAAGAAATGCTATCCACATGATTTAGAAATTAGTGAGAGAGGAGCCAGAGTGAAGCTTCAAGCCCTATTGGATCTGACAGTCCAGAAGATTCTTCAAATTACCGGTACCCAGATTGATTCGTCAACTGAAGGATTGAAGTTAATCAGCAAATGGGGTTTCGATGGAGCTTCTTCACAAAGCACCTACAAGCAAAGGACTGAAAATGTAGACTTCAGTGATTCATCGGTTTTTATGTCAAGTCTTGTCCCTCTTAAATTAGTTTCTAATAATAGCACCATATGGGAAAACCCAGCACCTTCTTCAACACATTATTGCAGGCCCATTAAGTTCGAGTTTTGTAAAGAGACAGCAGAATACATCAAGCAAGAAGAAGCTGCATTGAAGGAAGAAATAAAAAACATCGATTCTACAAAATGGGCAGGGCTAGAGATTAGTCACGAGCTTCATATGACAATGATCGACGGAAAAGTGGCCACTATTATAACGGATACTTCGTCTGCATCTGCCTGCAATATTTGCCTTGCAAAGCCGACCGAGATGAACAAGCTGTCAGAAGTATTTTCAAGACCTGTTCGAGAAGATGTTTATAAATATGGACTTTCTACTCTTCATATGTGGATTCGTTGTATGGAGTGTATTCTACACATATCTTACAACATGGACTTTGAGTTGTGGACTGCACGAGGTGCTAACAAGCAACTAAAAGCTGCGAAGAAACATTTGACACAAGAAGAATTCAAACAGCAAATGGGAATACTTGTAGATTTTGTGAAGCAAGGCTTTGGAACCACAAACGACGGAAACACAGCCAGAAGGTTTTTTAGAGATTATGAGAAATCTGCCGAAATAACCAAAATTGACAAAGGCCTACTAAAGCATTTTGCGGTTATTCTTCAAACGATTTCATCAGGATGTGCCATAGATATTGAAAAATTCAGGACTTATTGCAGAGAAACAGCTGAGATCTTTGTGCATTTATACCCATGGTTTTATATGCCCGCAAGTGTACACAAGCTACTCATACACGGTGCAGACATTTGTCATCACTTTGGCCTCCTACCAATTGGCATTCTTTCCGAAGAAGCGGGAGAAGCAAGAAATAAAGAATTTCGAAGAGTTCGTGAATATCATACAAGGAAATTTAACAGGATGAAGACCAACGAGGACTTACTCCATAATTTTTTGATTAGTTCAGACCCATATTTATCCCATATTCGCCCAAAATACAGCAACTCTAAACAATTCGATTTTTTTCCAGATGTTAAAGAGCTTTTGTTGTTGCCTGAGGTAGTAACAGAAGAAACAGAGAATATGGATCTACAGGAGTTGCAGCCTGAACATGATCCATTAATGTAAACGTGTCAGATTTAGTAATTTTGTTATTGTCCGAATTGAGTTTGTTAGTTAGTAAAAAATTATATATTTTTTAATCTATTTCTTGTTACGTAAAAAATATTAGGTCGTGGTGGCCTTGTGGGTAAAGAACCAGCCTTTCGAGTATGAGGGTGTTGATTCGATTCCAGGCCAGGCAAGTACCAATGCAACTTTTCTAAGTTTGTATGTACTTTCTAAGTATATCTTGAATACCAACGACTGTGTTTCGGATGGCACGTTAAACTGTAGGTCCCGGCTGTCATTGAACATCTTTGGCAGTCGTTACGGGTAGTCAGAAGCCAGTAATTCTGACACCAGTCTTACCAAGGGGTATTGTGTTGCCCGGGTAACTGGGTTGAGGAGGTCACGCTCCTTGTAAAACAAACACACACTACACTGCTACATCCGGTTAGACTGGAAACCGACCCCAACATAGTTGGAAAAAGGCTCGAAAGATGGTGATTGTTATATAAAAAATGTAATATATTTCTTGTAATATAACAAATATGCCTATTTTGTCATAACATCACGCTTTATATTCCCCGAAGGGTTCGGCAAAGTTGTATACTACACAAAAGTATACTGTCATTTCGCCAGTAGTATATTTAAGTCTCAAGTAGTAGGGGGCGAACCTAATACATGGTTGGTGCGCGCGGGGGCCTTTTTTTATTAAAAATGATATTTTGTATTAATTTCAATAGAAAAACTCAGAAAAACTCGTTAATAATGTTAAGATAATTCAACTTTAAAATTTTGAACTTTGAAGCATCGTAGGCGTCAAGGCCGCAGGGATACGCAAGCAATTTATATGTTGTTGTATTAAGAACAATAGGTACTTACCAAAATATAAGACTTGGTTGCTATACTTTGATACTGAACGGAGAAAAAAAATAAAATAGATTTTCTCCCATACATTTTTATTTTCGATATTTTTTTTTTACGTGAAGGAGCAGTTTTTTTGAAAAGTTGTAGTAATAAGTATTAATCAGTGTTAAATTTCCTATACGAAACAATTTTTAGTTGAGTTAAATATGCATTTTCGATCCTATGTCCACCTTTTTGAAAATCCGGACCACTGTGCGTCGTTGCGGCAAGGTCCCAGCAAATTATAGCGTATTATGAAATCGCGCGACATCTTCCAACTTAATGTGTTTGTTTTACAAATGAATTGGTTTTATGGTATGTGGTTTAACGACCGTCAGGTAATAAATAGATTGGGAAACATGGTGGAGCAACAAGTACCGAAACGAAAATTAGATTTGTCGCCATCTACTTCAATTTCAAAGATTCCGTAATCCGATTCGAATCCGTTCCATCCAATGTTTGTCCGTGAGTAATTAGATGGTTAGGATCTCAGCGATCCAATAATAAACTCGAAGCACCTGCGAGTTGTCAGGAACTGTGTTGCAAAGACTAATTTATAGCTGTACCCTGCAATTTGTTACATGATATTCTTTTTGTAGAAGACATATTGATTTATATTTCATTGTCAACCAAACCGTACGTTGTTGCAACTTAATATTCTAGTATGTAATTCGAAGATATAATATAAGACTGTGTTGGAACATAAATAAGAAGTCATAGTTTTATTGCTCGCTCACTATCGATCGATGATGGCTACATTGCATGCATTGGTGCAGTCAAGTATGATATTAGTATCGTGTTTTGATTACGTCTGCAATTTGGGATAATTTACGTTACCAAATTAAAGTTGGATAGCTATTCTGATACAAACTAATCTAATCGGTTTTCCTCCGGCCACCAAACGAGGATGTTCAGTCGTTCCGTGCATGCGAGCTCACTTTCCTGTCGATGGTTTCGTGTTGCGTGCAAATAATATTGTTTCTTACTCTACACGCGTAAATTAGTAACCACCCCTCTTTTCAGAACCTACATTATGTACCTGGGTTTTGTAACCAGAGATGGATTGCGTAGTTTTGGCCCTTGACAACCGAAAGTAATAAATTGAGAGCGGCACGTCCTTGTTTTTCCATTTTTGCTAGCAAAAATGTCAAGGTGATGTAGGAGTGTCGTGCACTACTCAAGCGTAATTCTGTACGTACGATTTTAATATTTTTGTTAGATTCAACATCTTTGTCAGTTTGTTTACAAAGTTTGTTAATCAAATGAAGATTGTGTTCTTAAGCGCGTGGCAAGATCGTGTATGCGAGGTCCAGTCATCCAGTGCCACGTAATAACCAAAGCGAGACCTACTCGAAAACCTAGACGTCTCGTCTTCATCCTCTGATGATTTACAAGCCAAAAAGACGGCCACAATCGCGCAGCCGGTCATTCAGCCGCATCCGTGGAGCGCGGGAAGTCAGTCGGTGGACTTAGCGGGCCGCGGTCGGTGCACGCCGCTGCACGTATCCGAACGCGATCTAAAAAAAAGTAACTCGTACAATAGACAAAGTGAATCGTGATTGTGTGTGAAGTTATTTTTTTTAAGTGATAACTGTAATAGGTACGTGTATTTTAAGCTATAAGAGTCGTTGGCCTCAGTGTATATGCGGTTGTAATGATTTTTTTTGTTGTCTAATTTATACTCCTTGTTTCTACGTTCAAGGTTTACTATCAATAACATTACTAAAGGTTGTGTTCATTATTTAAATGATTGAAAATACTAATGTGAATAACGGTGTATTTATGCATATATTTTGTGCAATCGTATGTTATTACTATTCTGCCTGTGGTGATTTCGAATTGAATAATTTAAAATACATGATACAATCATCATAACACTGAGTAAAGGTACAAAAACAATAAATTAAGACCTGAATATTTATGCGTTGTGCTATACCGGTTTATTGTCTACATTCAAATAAATAAAAAAACTCGAATTCATAAGTGCATGTAATCTAGAAAGTATCCTTGATTCATGACTAATATTGAAAGCGGAAAAGATAAAGTAAAAGTTATAAAATAATCTCATAACAGAGAAATTGTAAATAAATGATAATAATTCTAAAAAACTGGTATGTAGTGGTTTCTAAAGCTCAGCTTTCACCGCGGGTCCACGATCGATGTCTGTCGTACAACCGCTAATACTTTGGATCTATGTTTACTTCGAAAGTTTAATTTCTAAAAGGAAACATCCGGCTGAGACGTCTTATTACGAAAGTTGAATGTTTCCAAGAAGTTAGAACATTTTTAGGTATCAACATAGACTTGATCGAATCATAATATGGTCGCGTAGCAGAACGGATCCGTTTATAGTAACTTGAAATTATAACATGGATTGTCTTTGCACTGAATAAGCACTGGAGCGAATACAAAACTCAGTGAAAACATTACATATGAACTGTAAACATTTTTAATGTTCATAAACAACGCTTTGTGGTGCATGGTTTAAACAAGCAATGCTACGAGTTACCTTTACTTGGTCAAAGAGAAAGTGTATAAAAGTTTCTTCCTTGGCACACGAATAAAATGGCTGGTTGCGTGTATCTTCTTCATGTTTAGAGTCGACAGTTTGAAAGTTTAGTAGGTCGACATTCGAAGCCATATAGGTTACATGTTAGTCATCATCCTCTTCCGTACTCTGTTACTTGACAAGACTGCTACTGCTAATGCACTCAACGACTCCATTAATCTTTGTCAGCATTTTAGTGCACTGCGTTCGATCACATTTCATGTACCACAGGCTAGTTCCATACTTAACGTTTCACATGCTGAATTCTACCCATCCCAAAATGAAGTCTATTAAAAGTGTTAAAGATATCAACATTAATCTTAGTTTTCTCCAGAACCCTTTTAGAATGCACGCTGTAATTGTCCGTAAAATGATTAACGAGATCGCCGAGACTGAAATAACGGCGAGACTCGATTCATCTGTACCGGCTAATGGGCAAATTACACGGATTTTACTTCAACTGGGTCGAATGATTCCGTAACCAATTTCTTGCAGGATAACGCTGCTTAATTTTAAAATTACACGGTTTCTTTTGTTACAGAAATTATTTTAAAATAATTTAAATACTGTTATTATTTTAATGAAGGTAACACATGAGCAATTGAAGTTATTTTTGATCGGTTCACGGAAGACGGTTTGTCTGTTTGGGAATTGACCAAAGACCAGAGTAATCAATTTAAGACCAGCTTACAGACTTTCTTTGTTTCTTGTTTACTAATGTCACCAATAAACCCATGCAAGTATCACGTGGGAATGACATACAAGGATCGTGTGTCGGTGCTGTCAACAATTGCGTGAATTGGAAATGTCAATAGGGAGATGAAAACAGGCCATAATAACCTGTTCACTTGACAACGACTTACGAATGCACTTGCTACTCTTTCGACTTTTCGGACTTAAATTTTCGAAAATCTCATTTGTAGCAGTCTCAATGTTAAGATAATCGAAGTCTTCATGATCATGTTTTAAGAATGTGTACAGCTAAATATTATTGATTTAATGAACATGTACACAAGTCTTCATTTACACAAATCTTAGAATATAGCCTATAAACAGTAGATTTTATCGCTAACGTCAAGTTTTGCACAATTTACTATTCGAATATTTTATTTGAATAGTATTGAATGGGTTTAACTTAGTCATCAAATTATTGAATATTTTGACTATGGATTTTAGGATATCAATAAAATACCGCTAATAATTTCAAGAATCAATTAAGACAAACCCACTGATATAAAAAAGTACTCTAATATTAAACTTCGCCTTTGTTTGATTTGGAGCTATGGAATTTTTTAATCATACTTCATGTTAATCTTGTTAATTGGGTTAAAACATCAGTAATGCCCATGCGTGATGCAAGGGAATTATTCTAATTATTCCTCCTAATTATACTAATGGACCGGTTTACGAGAAGATCCACCATATTTATTGTATGATCGAGATGAAACTATTTCAATAGGGTTATTCATAAGCTTTTATGTAGATATTGAAATTTCTTAATCACTATAGCAATCAGTTTTATTCCATTTTTAGTTAATTTAGAGATATTTATAAATGGCTTCGTTAGTGTTTACTACACGTTGAGCATTTATGAAAGACCGTAGTTTCTGATAACAACCTGAATATTTTCGTCGACTACAGCTCTATGGGAAGAGAGATATTAGGAAAATCTAAAATCTTCTCAGCAGTTTTGTTCTGGAGATTTTTGTGACTAAATTTACACTAATATTATAAAGCTGAACAGTTTGTTTGTTTTGTTTCGATTTGAAAAATTATTTCAGTGTTAGATAGCCCATAATTATATCGAGGAAGGCTATAGGTTACTTTATATCCGTGTTCGTGGAGTAGTTTCTACGGGATGCGGGTGAAACCGCTGGCAGAAGCTAGTACAATACAAGCTCGTTTAATGCCCCCCATAATGAACTTGACGTTCTGTTTATCTATATAAACTGATATAAACAATAAAAAAGCAGAGGATCGGCACGTTTCAAATTAATTAAGACAAAGAAATATCATCACGAGTACTCTTGACAGTTTTATATATTTTATTATTCAAGTAAAACATTAATGGTCTTACTACAAAAAAATTAAACACGCGATCATCACGTGTTTTAGAAAATTCTCCATACAAAATTTTCTTAAACACATGACGATCACCTGTTTAACTTTTTTGTAGTAAGACCCTAAGAGAGATAGCGTCAGTACTACGTAATTATCAGTGTTATACGTCATAGGTTTTGTAAGAGGCGGAAGGACTCTGTGGTCCTGGTAGTATTCCAAAGGCCCTTCATTATGTATTATTCAGTCACTTACGACGCATTTCAATAACCTGACTATCTTTTGATTTGTCTACTAGAGATAGGAATTTGACATTTTATCTCCATACAAGCAATGTGAAATTCCTATCTCTAGTAAGCAAATCAACAGATAGATTGTTTATTGAAATGCTCATTTGGGTATGTTACTAATAATGGCTTGAATTATTCAATTTCAGTGACTTCATTGAAGATTTAATATAATCACTGATTGCATACAAAATTGCGTGATTATGACTATTTCGGTCAAGAGCGTATCCGTTTAATATAAATGTATCATAATCATATGCTACTGTAATCTTTGTTCACCTAAATATTTTTGAAGGTTAATTCGAAAGAGCTATTAACTTTACAATCGTGGTTAGTATGGAATAACTTGGAACGGCGTGAGACCGACGGTTGTGGGGATCAATGTCGCGGTATGAAGGTTANATGCAAGTATCACGTGGGAATGACATACAAGGATCGTGTGTCGGTGCTGTCAACAATTGCGTGAATTGGAAATGTCAATAGGGAGATGAAAACAGGCCATAATAACCTGTTCACTTGACAACGACTTACGAATGCACTTGCTACTCTTTCGACTTTTCGGACTTAAATTTTCGAAAATCTCATTTGTAGCAGTCTCAATGTTAAGATAATCGAAGTCTTCATGATCATGTTTTAAGAATGTGTACAGCTAAATATTATTGATTTAATGAACATGTACACAAGTCTTCATTTACACAAATCTTAGAATATAGCCTATAAACAGTAGATTTTATCGCTAACGTCAAGTTTTGCACAATTTACTATTCGAATATTTTATTTGAATAGTATTGAATGGGTTTAACTTAGTCATCAAATTATTGAATATTTTGACTATGGATTTTAGGATATCAATAAAATACCGCTAATAATTTCAAGAATCAATTAAGACAAACCCACTGATATAAAAAAGTACTCTAATATTAAACTTCGCCTTTGTTTGATTTGGAGCTATGGAATTTTTTAATCATACTTCATGTTAATCTTGTTAATTGGGTTAAAACATCAGTAATGCCCATGCGTGATGCAAGGGAATTATTCTAATTATTCCTCCTAATTATACTAATGGACCGGTTTACGAGAAGATCCACCATATTTATTGTATGATCGAGATGAAACTATTTCAATAGGGTTATTCATAAGCTTTTATGTAGATATTGAAATTTCTTAATCACTATAGCAATCAGTTTTATTCCATTTTTAGTTAATTTAGAGATATTTATAAATGGCTTCGTTAGTGTTTACTACACGTTGAGCATTTATGAAAGACCGTAGTTTCTGATAACAACCTGAATATTTTCGTCGACTACAGCTCTATGGGAAGAGAGATATTAGGAAAATCTAAAATCTTCTCAGCAGTTTTGTTCTGGAGATTTTTGTGACTAAATTTACACTAATATTATAAAGCTGAACAGTTTGTTTGTTTTGTTTCGATTTGAAAAATTATTTCAGTGTTAGATAGCCCATAATTATATCGAGGAAGGCTATAGGTTACTTTATATCCGTGTTCGTGGAGTAGTTTCTACGGGATGCGGGTGAAACCGCTGGCAGAAGCTAGTACAATACAAGCTCGTTTAATGCCCCCCATAATGAACTTGACGTTCTGTTTATCTATATAAACTGATATAAACAATAAAAAAGCAGAGGATCGGCACGTTTCAAATTAATTAAGACAAAGAAATATCATCACGAGTACTCTTGACAGTTTTATATATTTTATTATTCAAGTAAAACATTAATGGTCTTACTACAAAAAAATTAAACACGCGATCATCACGTGTTTTAGAAAATTCTCCATACAAAATTTTCTTAAACACATGACGATCACCTGTTTAACTTTTTTGTAGTAAGACCCTAAGAGAGATAGCGTCAGTACTACGTAATTATCAGTGTTATACGTCATAGGTTTTGTAAGAGGCGGAAGGACTCTGTGGTCCTGGTAGTATTCCAAAGGCCCTTCATTATGTATTATTCAGTCACTTACGACGCATTTCAATAACCTGACTATCTTTTGATTTGTCTACTAGAGATAGGAATTTGACATTTTATCTCCATACAAGCAATGTGAAATTCCTATCTCTAGTAAGCAAATCAACAGATAGATTGTTTATTGAAATGCTCATTTGGGTATGTTACTAATAATGGCTTGAATTATTCAATTTCAGTGACTTCATTGAAGATTTAATATAATCACTGATTGCATACAAAATTGCGTGATTATGACTATTTCGGTCAAGAGCGTATCCGTTTAATATAAATGTATCATAATCATATGCTACTGTAATCTTTGTTCACCTAAATATTTTTGAAGGTTAATTCGAAAGAGCTATTAACTTTACAATCGTGGTTAGTATGGAATAACTTGGAACGGCGTGAGACCGACGGTTGTGGGGATCAATGTCGCGGTATGAAGGTTACTCTTTGATTTGATCGGTCAAACGTATGGTGAGATGAAACATATGATGTAACGTGATTTATTACCAAACAAATTGTGAACTTGAAGTTTGAAGAAACATGGAGTTGAACCATGGAGTATCTTGCCCGTTCTTCTCCATAGGAAGCTACTTTTGGAATGGGCGATAAGAATCAACTTTAGTTATATCTTTGACACCAAAGGGTACCTAAATGAAATGATTTGACTTTGAAGATTTTACCAAGATAAATGATAAAGCCCAATTCCACTATACTTTTATGTATCTAATAAATACATGAAAAAATACGGCGAATGGATACTAGTGTTCATAAAAGTGATGTGTTTACTTGTTACGTTGCACTATATCAATATATCTAAGTTGATGGTAACAGCGCGTGGGAAGCAGACTATCTGTTTTACCTTCATTCACAGATGATTATAGTTATCAGAATTAGTGTAAAACAAATCGAAAATAGTAGACTAGTTTGCTTAAAACGTGTAAATGTCATGACCCGAGTAACGCTTGATAAAAGTTTTGTAATCGCCGTCCAAGGTATAATTTTCATGCACGCGTGCGCATGATAAGGTTGAGATTAATTACTGAAATAACCATAAGCAAGTAATGTAAAACTTTTCTTAATTAGATTTAGCAAATTCAGTTTCTTTTGTTTCATAAAGATAAGAACGGTTTTAAAAACATAATCTCAGGTCATTATGGAAGTGACCCTGAACTTACCAAACCAAGCGCTTCTTTGGTGTAATTCTGTGACCCAAAGTTTAAAGAATCTGCTTTGCTATTTTTTATACTACAGGAAATACGTCTAATATTTGTTATAGTGTTGATAACCTCCTTAGACCGGATAAAGAAAGATCTGCGAACATCTCTGACCGTGGGATGGTAGATAAACAACATTTATTTATCTAGGTCCACCGGAACTTCTGACTTCTTTAAATAGATATTGGAAATCAGCTATTAGGTAATTATATAACGTAATCATTGATACTAGTAGAATAAGGTTTCAATGGATCATATCCGCTAATGTATCCGCTAAATCTAGATATAGACGAGCTACGTAATTAGGCAACTATTGTATTTTTGGAGGCAACAATTTAGTAGGATTGTCCTCATGCATTGATCGTCGTTTTGGGTATAGTACGTAGTCTCATGATGTCATTTTGACATAGATTTAGTAGCGTACCCATAAAGGGGTGGCTGGTCATCATTGTCCACAAAGGTAACTGTTTCCTCCTTCGTTAACGTTCTAAATGAAGATCGTATATTTAAATGATTAATGGAACATAACAGGATGTTTAGAGAATCATATTGTTTACAAATTAACCATAGAAAGGAAAGCGCTGTTTGGTTGGAGTAAAGTGGTTGAGATCGTCTTTTATTTGATTTATGGACAAAAAATGTAAGGACATAAAGAAAGGTCCATGCGAACAGACATGCTTAGACTGATTGAAAATTAACTGTTCCTTGAGCTGAGTTAAAGTCTCAAGCACATTGCAACACAATACTAGCTCTATTCAAACCTAAGCCAGACTCACATGTTTATAATATCAACGAACAAAGGTCAACAGTTTATTGAATACTTGAAGTTCGATCAGCATGTGCCCCAATTGCTAGCACATCCTTGAGGAAGAGTGCAGGGCAATTGTGGTCAATTCGCATCAATTTCTCTTGTCTCGGCACCAATCAATGTCAGGGCCTCATGTACTATGCTCTAGAAATATCTAACCGCTTGTCTAGTGACGGTTGTGGAAACGTAGGTCATGTAAATTGTATGAAATGAGAGTAATTTTGGACAACCTCGGTAGAGGACGTTTGATTGTTGAGGTGATGTTTTTCACACATTCTGGCAGAGACGCTAACGATAGCAGCTTTATGTGCTTTGAAATGTCTAAGTACTTTATCTTTTAGGCCCTTATAGAGCCTTAAAGAGTGACGTCGCATTGCTTAAATCGCAATTGCGTCTAGCCGTTAGTGGAAAAACGGCTGGGATTATGAATAAAAACTACCTTCACGGAACTTTCACATACTTGTATACCTGCTCAAAGCTTGTCTGTCGATTACGTTGAATAATTCTATAATGGAGGTAGCTAAATATTTCACAAAGTATGGCGCCAGTCTAGCACGTTTTCCCGCGCTACCTAACTAGTCCTTAGGAGTTACGAGTTGCGTAGGAAGTTACGCGCCTAACAAAATACTATGTAGGTGCGGTTTCATTTGCTGTCCTCATACAAATAACACTATGGAAACAATTTAATTTGCATGACTATGAACAAGGTATCTCGTGTCTTATTTCTTGGACATTATTATGTAGGAGCCTATCCAATCGGAATAGTTGTCCTATCTTATAAACAAACTTGGCGCCAGTCATAATATTATCAGGCGTGTGGAGTAAATTGTACATTGTATGAACTATTGTTCGTTTCTTTGACTACATGATTTCATGACAACTTCAAACATCTGATGGAATCCCTATTACCAAATCTCTGACATGTTGAATTCATCGATGCTAAATAGTTCCCATCTAAATGCAAGGAGACTTATCCTATACATACATACTATCAGGGCACAGATTACTCAGTAGTAACTACGCCTGGAGTTTCCTCACAAAGAAATTGTTTGCCCATTTTCAAGAGTAATTAATAATTCAGTGTGCCAGTCATCGAACGGGCCGTGTTTGTAAGCGCCAATGATGCAAGTGATGCAACGCGTAGTTCATGACGTAATCCTGACGAGCTGTCTCTTTGCCAACAGGAGGTGACGGATGACAGTGACGGCTGTGGCGCGAAGTTCTCTGTGCTCATCGTGTCGGACAAGTTCCAGGGGAAGCCGCTACTTGCACGACATAGGTAAGTTGAATAACTGTATTGAGCCACAGTAGTTTCCTCAAAAAGTCTTCAACTATGAGATGACTCTCAAAAGAAAGTTCTTAAGTGTCGATTATCATAGATAAGTGAATTGAGGACTTTTCTGAGGAAATTGCTTAGAATTGAATATCCGTATAGGGCTTTATCCACTTATGTATAGTCTGCGTGTGAAGTAGCATTAATCTGAGTTTGGAGTTGAACACTTGAGACGGGCCTTTTTGGTCTCTGGGCGCAAAACTGTGTGATCATGTAATGCATTAAACAATAGATTTGTTCCTACTGCAGGTGTGCATATTTCCAAGTATCAGTGAATTTTATTTTGCGCTTTGAGACAAAAAAGGACTGTTTTTATCGCTTTGGAATAAATAATGCGCATCTTAAAAGTCAGGCACTGAAGATCACGTTAACACTTAGAGAAACAAGCGAAAGTCACGTGTACTTGATAATTGACCCTATAAAAACAAAAGCAAGTATTAATAATACAGCAATTGTTTTGAAGTACACAGACCATGAACGCGAATTAGAACTCAATGGCACTGCACAGAAACCGGGATCAATTCATTGAATGAATCATACGCACCCTTTTGAACGAAGCTATAAAACGTTCTGCTATGTGAAGTTTAATGTATCTGGATCGAAATTAGCAAACAGTATGTAATTACTTTCTTGCGTCGAAGCCATTAGACAAATTGAATGTTCCGAACCTCTAGGTCAAGTCATAAAGCATTAGAAAAGGTGTGGTTAATAAAGCTGTACGTCATTCGTTTAAAATAGTTTATAGCGATCAACCCTATTTTCTTACCCGGTTACGAAGCAGGCGTACTGGAATGTCAGTAGATATGTTGGTTCATTGGTTCCCGCACATAACCTAACTTACTGAAATGATATCAACAAATGCATTGCGCTTGAAAAAGTCTATCCTAGAGTCCCCAAGTCCCCACCACATGTCGACTGTCCTCCGCACCACTCATGAAATGATATTTAAAAAATATCTGCGCGGTTGAATTGAGAACCTCCTCTTTTTTTGGAAGTCGGTTAAAAATCCTTCTAGAAACATTAGACATGATCACTGCATACCTAACGATAGTGGGAAATGCCAAGGGTAGAGATGATATAAATCGAACCTGTCATCTTAACTTGCAGCTTCGCATATTTTTCCCGGTACAGTCAGCGTCAAATAGTAACATGAGCTCAAATAAATATTTTGAACAGTATGGGGACCTTAACGCGGTGGAAAGAGTGAATCTTTTTTTTCGGTGGGAAGATCCGAAGACATCAGGTGACTCCTCCGTCAGACTAACTGATTAAACGCCACCGTGTTCCTACTTGCGCCCCTTGTGCAACTCTTTCGAACAATCCCGCAGCGGGTCGACTGAAACTCTGGTTGAAATCTGTATCTAATATTTCACTTCACGCTGACTGTCTAATCACTAATCACCTACCTAGCCTTTTCCCAACTATGTTGGGGTCGGCTTCCACTTTTCCAGTATTTCCAGTGTTTTACATGGAGCGCTGATTGTACTGTACAATAAATTAGCTCAATGCGTTGGTATTCCCGAAGAGCATTTATTAAGCAGGGCTACGTGTCCCCAGTCATACACAATCAGACAATATCGCATTGTTACCGATATTATTGAGTCGTCGTAATACGGCTATGAGAAGGTCATTGTGCATAATATGTGCGTGCAAAAATTGCAATAAAAACCCTGGCTGTGTGCCAAGCGTTGACAAAATGCATACAGTGCCTATAGTAGTGCTGCTATAGCAACAGTGTGTAATCGTAGGACTGATGTAGATTAGTGATAAAGTGATAATTCAGTCGGAAAAGTAAAAAGCAAGGGAAGACTTGCTAATTTTCTTAAAAGACAAGATTTAGTGTAGGTTAAAGCTGATAATAATTTTTACGGCATGAAATGCAGAGATGCAGTTACGTCATTCATAAACATTTTTGTGGACATAAAACAAGATATTTTTCCTGTAATATAACATGAATGTTAACGCCTTTGAATATTGCCTCTTATAATTTTCTTTGTCCCTTGAGGAAAAGTAGCGCAAAAATTCTAAGATAATCTTACTAAATATAAACGAATACAAAGAGTATTCAAATAAAGTCCTCTAATCGTAGATGTCATCAGACGTGCAGTTTTAGACAAAGAACTCGCCATAAAAATTCAGAACACACCATTGAATTTATTTAAGTGAACAAAGCAGTACTCCAAAACACGCATCCTGGTGACGTTGGTTGCGGCTTCCGTCTAACTGCACAACATAAACCTCACAATACCGAGGGTTGAAAAGTCAATGAAATGCGTAAAAGTATTCAAAAAAATATAACACCCGAACGATAAGATGACAGCCACGTTTTGTATTCACGAAGATCGGTATCTCCAACAAACACGTTCAAACGTCCCCATTAGAATAACAATCGATCTATTATACTTATTAACGTATAATAATTCGCTCCACAGATTGGTGAACACAGTACTACAAGAAGAATTGAAGAGTATACACGCATTCACGCAAAAGACGCTTACGGTTGAACAGTGGAACGCGCAGAAGTCTTGAAATGTAATTTGGAAATAATAATGAAGTAGAACAAAATATATGTTGTTTTTATTGGTTCCTTGCGTGTGAAAGACTTGTTAAAAATGTTGAACGGAATAGATAATTTGTACACAGTAAGTGTGTCGGCTCCCGGTAAAGTAATCCTGCATGGAGATCATTCAGTTGTGTACGGGAAGACTGCCGTGGCTGTCAGTCTGGGACTAAGAAGCTCTATTGTTATTAAGGTAATCATTCTTATATTTTGTTTATGTTTAGGATTTTTAAAAATAATTTTGATCGTCGTACTTTTTTTGATTTTGTAGCATGTGAGACCATTATTTTTTGTTAGCGCTTTTTTCTAGGCTGATAATACCTAAGTTGAATACCTTATCATTAAATTCTTATCTGGCGTTGTAGCTTAGATGGTAGGGGATTTCCAAAAATTACAAAGTAGTGTAACATCCGCTAATATTTCTAATGGTCATGTGTAACATGTCCTTAAATGTGGCGTTTAAATATTAGCAATGTGTTGCCTCATGTGGCTCTTAGGGTATCCTATGTCGTTACTTAGAAAACTCACTTTTGCAACAGCTATATGAGGAAAGGAACCACTTTTTGTAGGATATAAATTGATGTCATATAATTTTAAAATTGAATGCCTTTTCATTAAGTTTGCGTGAGATTAAAATTAGAAACGAAAAAAATATTTCTCAAAAGTAAACGTTATTGATTCCTGCATAAATTATTTCAATATTTAATAACGTATGATACATAGTGGAAGGTAATTTCCTCATCTTAAGTCTAAATTATTCAGAATTAATAATAATTTAACACGTGAATAGAAAGGTTATTATTTTAATATGTATATGCAAACAAATCATTAAGTGTAAATGTAAGGCACTTAGTCAAATAAATTGATGGCCATTTAACTGAATATATAATTATGATGAAGTACGGTAGCAAATAACAAAAGACAATAAGATTATGAATACAAAAAATATAAAATATTTGTTAAATAATATCTTATAGTTACGTGACCTGACGTCATAGAGTAAGCCTTAGAAGTCTTTGAACTGCATTATTATACGAATGAAGTCACACGTTTAACGTAAATAATCTATTCTAGAGCATGACAGCTCAATTAGATCATATATTAAAATCAAAGTCACAAAGCGACCGAATGATATTTCAAAAACAATTGAAATTATCAGCAAAGCTTTGTAAGATTCATATAAACTTTTATTCTATTACAGGAAGTAAATTATCACGTGGAACCAACGATACGGATACATTTACCATGCGTGGGATTAGAAGAAACACTACCTCTAGAACCTACAGTTAAGAGCTTATTCCACCCGAAGCTGGCTGCAGGCATTACAGGCAAATTCTCTTGGAAATTACCAGATAAATTAGACCATGACTATCATTTGCGAAGAGTTGACGAGTTCCTACATATCATCAAGCCAAACTTCGACGCACTGCAAAATGACCAGAAGAATTCCTTACGCAGTTTCCTATACGTGTTTTCTGGAATATTTGGCAGCACAAACCTACCCGTCAGATCGATGGATATCTCACTGGGATCTGAGTTGACGATTGGAGCTGGTAGTGGCAGTTCTGCTTCATTCGCTGTGTGTTTAGCAGGAGCATTGATCCAGCTCCTCAAATTAAAGAGTTCGAAATCGTTCGACGCATTTTATGATCAGGCGAGTGAAGACTTTAGTATGAATGAAAGAGAAATCATATCGGGATGGGCGTATAACAGTGAGAGAATAATGCACGGATCTCCATCAGGTGAGTTCATGTTATTTATTTACTGCACTTTACCTTATCATGTAGCTAAAATTAATCGAGTACCAACATGGTTGAGGAAGATCAAAGGGGACCGGTTTTCCGATAATTTTAATATCAAGTACTACCTTTGATGTATTTAAATGAAAGCCGCACTTTATACAAACTCTTGCAAGTTTTATGAAGAGAAAGTGAGAAAGGGATTCTGTTATCGAGGCCAATGCGAAAAATAGAAGCTGTGGACACTTTTCATACCAACAATCTTCGTCGATAATTCGGAATTTTAATGAGATAAATAATTGTAGCGTAGCGCGTACTGATGGTTTATTATCAAAAAATTGAAAGCTCACTAACTATCACAGAAATATATATTTGCATCGACCTCAAACGAGCACAAAACCAATAACCAATTTCAAAACTGCGTTTTAATTTCAAATACAACAACTTTAGTAAAACGCGTATTAAGCTGTCTAAACCCAATGTGTTGATCGTTCAGTCTGGTAAATAAACCATACATATTATTGGTATATCTTTCGTCTACAATGTTTGGTTTTCGCTAGCATCGATATTAGTACAGTATACACAAAGTCGTGCGGATGACGTCAGTCGAGGCAGGAACCTCGAATACTTTGTAAACTTCGATAAAATTCATTAGACAATTTCCTTTAGGCATTACATTGGAGAGATATTAGATTCTAGAAGTTCAAAGGTGTTTTGTGACTGATAAGATTGGTGGAAGTTATCTAATTTTGAAAAAAATAATATTCTAATTATGTTTTTTCGGCTGCCTCGTCCGTTGAACCGGCGACCCTGGGCACTGAAAGTAATATGTACCTATCCGATTGCGCCATTTTGACCGCCGCCATCTTGGTGAAATAGTGATGAGTTAAATGCCACAGACGGTTTTTTCGCAGAACATAAAGTTTACGTTTCTTAATACATAATTATAATTATCTTTTACCTCGTATCTTTTAATGCTACCCAGTACTTAAGACTTTCATACTCTCCCACCTTTCAACATAAATCAAGTTTGACTGGCAAAGACCTCTTGTCTAATCATAAATTTGCTCTTAAAACAAATTTAACCTTTCCGAAGGTTTATCGAGCAAGGTCAGAGGTTCTAAAACTCTTTCATACGGGTTTTAGAGGGAAATCATTTGTCGAAACATTATGTAATGCAATATTGACAGTAATAATTATTTTGAATATGGCAACCTTGACCGCTTGGCCATATATCTTAGATTAGGGGCCATACACCTACACTTCATCTGCATTGACCTCAAAAGGCAAAGTTATGTGAGCCCCTTGAGATAGTAAATGCCAAGTTTACGGAATTTTGATTGATTTATGATCTTGTCAGTATTTCGAAGCCTTTCAAGTATTTTGACAATTTATTTATAGACATATGTATGTAAACGAAAATTTTATCAGTTTCACTTCACCCCTGAGCTTTTAGAATAAAGTTTAGATTTACTTAGTAATTATTTTCTGTGTATGATAGGTATATGACCTCAAACTATTTTTTTGAGTTAACCTAGCAAAAATGGCCCAATTTATAGTAGTCCCATTTATTTCCTTCCTAGTCTGCTCTGAAGTAGGTATCCACCAATTTAATGTTTCCTGTTAACCATTCACGGGCGGTGTAAACTGGATCTTTCACCAGTGGGCTAAGTTCGTCCATTGAGCATCATCAGGAGTAAGGACCTTCCGATATAGAATAAATAGAAAGCGATATAAACCTTGACACACTAAGTGACCAGTGACCAATATGTAGGCTTAGTGTGTACGCGACTGGCATGAAGACTTTGGAGTCCAAAGTTCATGAGGATGACATAAGACTTTATATCTGTACAGCGACTTTTTGAATCCTTGTCGTTAAGCTACTTTTGCCAGCTGAATATTAAGCTACTTTTGAACTTTAGCATGTGAAGTGAATTTTGGCGATTGCGTTGTCAAGCAATTTATGTATTTTTCTTTGTTTAGCAACTTTGGAATTTGGAATTGTTCATCAAATTTTGACGTTAACTGTACCTAAGTAGTAAGCGTAAGTAGGGAAACAAAAATTGCACAGAAATTTCAATTTATTTTCCCACCGTAAAAAAATATATGACGCTTGTGGTCTCTTCATTCTACTTTGACTAGTTCCATTCCTTCGTTTCTTAGGACTGAAACAGCGGTTATTATTGTTTAGGGTATCCATGCCTATTTATTAAACCAAGATAAATAAACTTGTCTATGCTCAAGGAAGCCCTTGACTCGTTATCTCTATTATTAGCCAGTGCGTAAGTTCTGTTTGTTTCTAAAACGAGGCATAAAATAGATATATCTAAACATAACAAGTATTTCCCCCAATCAATTTCAATATAAACTGATAGTAAATCGGATTGTTTTCCCTTGTAAATAGGTTTAGGCATAGAACTTATATGAACATATTTAACGGCTACTCTATGATTTATTCAAATGTAAATTAAATAAAGGTAAATCATAGTACCGCTTGGCGACATTCTAAATTTATAATCACATACTATTTTATGTGTTTACCTATTTTTAACGACGCACATTCATTAAAACTATGTCAACAGTGAAATGACACCGGTCCCATTTAAATCTATGATTTGTATTTAAGTAAACATATAATTATTTGACCTACGTCAGATCCTGCATACATAATAGTTTATAAAACAATAAATAAATAAAAAATCCCTGTATAGAATAATAATGCATTGTTTAACATGAATATGGTAATACGATGTTTCAATAGTGCTTGACAAATTATTTAGTTATGGGTGTGTTCCCCCGTCATAAGTCGTTAAATATAAAGAGATACTTATAACAAGTTGCTGTAATAATATTTATCTATGAAACACGTTAGGTAATAAGCCAACTGTATTAAATAGTCAATGGAAAAAAGCTCAAAACCTCAACACTTGTATAGACAACATAGCACATCAAGTTACCACAATCTGTCAAATTTCTGCAATAGATTTTCAACCTTATCACAATGGAGGTAGGTTAACGTTTGACTGGTAAAATTTGACAGATTTGTGTACGTTGACCTGCTGTCGTCTGTACAATATGACGTAGGCACCGCCAGCTTTGTTTACATTCCCACTTGAGAACCATATTTCGCAAGTTCTCATGATGTAATTGAACTAGTACACAAAAAAACCAAATGTGTTATGGGTTTCCCACTGTAATGACCTTTGCTTCTTGGTTTAAAAAAGCTCTTTGTCAAAATATGGATTTTAAATATTTAAGGTTGAACGAAACGCTATAGGTATAATTAATTGTATGTATGCTTAACCCTTTAACCGCCAGAGTCGGATTTATCCGACAAACGAATTCGGGCTTATTCCGCCAGAGTCGGATTTTACCGACAAAAAACCCAGTGTTTTTTATTTCAATTTCTGAGCGTATTACGATGTTTAAGCCTAAAAAACACTTTTTTTTCGAATGTTAAATTCCACATGCCTGGCGCTGGGGGCACGCCAACTGAAAAAAGCTTGGCGGTTAAAGGGTTAATAGAAAAATTTTAGACCCAGGTCAGTTTCTATTATAAAACCAAATACATGCCTACTATTATAATTATCCTTCGTAACATAAAATGTACTAGCTTTTTTCCCGCAGTTTCGCCCGCTTCCCGTGGGAACTTATTCCCATACCAGGATAAATAACGCCTATGTGACTCGGGAAAAGTGTAGCTTTCCAACAGTGAAAGAATGTTTCAAATAAATCCAGTAGTTTCGAAGCATTTAAGGTCCAAACAAATAAAAAAATGTGTGTTCTTTATTATATTAGTACAGATTTCTTATTTAATTAATTTTAAAGCTGAGCTAACAACATATATTTTAAACATCTTTTTCTGTCCCCAGGTATAGACAATGCAACCTGCACCTTCGGTTCGCTGGTTTCCTTCAAGAAAGGCAGCAAACCCCGGCACTTAGACATTAAGATGGACCTTCGGGTTCTCCTAGTGGACACCCGTGTGTCCCGGGAGACACGCACCCTCGTCGCGAAGGTGGCAGCACTGAGGCAGAGAAACACGACTGCAGTCGACCATATCTTAGACGCTTGTGATCATGTTGCTCATACAGCCACGCAGGTTCGTATTGTGAAGGTTTTATTTGATTATTAATAATAATACGTATTGATAAGCTGTATTCATGAAGCTATATAAGTATGCCTGATTATTTACCAGCTTCTGCCCGCGATTTCACCCGCGTCCCGAAGGAAGTCCTTCCCACACCCGGATAAAAGGTAGCCTATAGCCTTCTCAATAAATGGGCTATCTAACACTGAAAGAATTTTCCAAATCGGCTAATAGTTCTAGAGATTAGCGCGTTCAAGTAAACAAACAAACTCTTCAGGTTTTTCTAATATTAGTTTTCGTAGATAATATTATTAAGTTTCCAACTCCATCCAGTCATTTTCGCATGAAAGAGAAACAAAAATACAACAACTTTTGCCCATATATTAGTGGGATTAGTAAGACGTGCGTAAATCTTAGATAACATTAAAATATTGAGAGGTTGCTCACCTCGTGCTCAGCCGGACTTCGTGTTGATCAATAGTGCTGCGGACATTGACACACTTTGCTAGTTTTGTCCTAGGCTTTAGGTGTAAGTTATGTGCGTAGTTTATTGTACTTACGTTATTGGGTAAAGTTAACTTGTCTTTACAATTTTATTGTATAACTTGTATTTGTGTAATTCATTGGTAGTCTTCATTATGAAGATTCCATGATCACATTTCTTCAATACTAGCTGTCTTCTACAGTATCACTTAGGAGATTTTCTTTCCCTTACTTGGATAAAATATATCCTGGAAATAATGTAACTTTCCGCCAGTGAAAGAATTCTTCTAAATCGGTCCAGTAGTTTCGGAAGTTTTTCTCGTGGCTAAGTCAAAGCCGCGCGGATCGATCGATCATAAGGTTAAGCAACGCTTGACGCGGTCGGTCCGTGGATGGGTGCATCTTGGTCATAAAGAGTTCTTCGGTGTTTGAAGGCACGATAAACTGGTGGGTCCCGGCTGTCATTTGAATATCTTTGGCAGTCGTTACGGGTAGTCAGAAGCCAAAAAGTCTGACAACTAGTCTTACTAAGGAGTATCGGGTTGCCTGGGTAACTCGGTTGTGGAGGTCAGATAGGCAGTCGCTCCATGTAAAACACTGGTTCTCAGCTGCATCCGGTAAGACTGAAGCCGACCCCAATATAGTTGGGAAAAGGCTAGGCAGATGATGGTGAGGCGTGACCGTCTCCATATAATTTAGGTATATTTACTTGGTCTAATAGTTGATGTTCCATCTTTCCAGGTTTTGGAAAAACTCTTCAGTGGCAAGTGTGATATTGATATTGAAGCGGAATACCAACATTTAGCAGTAAGTACCTTTTTATTTGTTTTATAGCCAGTTTCATAAGTTCCAGATAAAGTACTAGATAACTATCCGACATATAATGCTATAGAAAAGTAGTCAAAGTTAAAAACATTTCTATGGCATTATCTGTTAGGTAGCTATCAGGAACTAGTTTAGTTATTTGGAACTTTTAAACTGGCCCTTGATGTCCTAACTTCGAACATGAATAGCCTCGTTTAGCTCGACAAAGAAAATTCTTGTTTTTCTCCAAACTTTTTAAAAAGGAATTAAAGGAATTTTCTGAAGTTAACACGTTGAACGCCATGGGTCACAGACACAATAGAAAATCTATTTTTTGTCGCTCACTTGGCGTTCAACTATTCTGTGGTTCAACGTGTTAAGTATGTAATTCCTTTAACGACTCATTTGAGAGCAATTATGAGATCTCCAAGTATGCGCTATGATTCACGATTACTTAGAAGTATGACTTCTAATAGGTATTATTCCACTAACAGCTGATTTTCACAGATGACGAAAATCTTAGTAGGTATTACAGGGCAATTGTGACGTCACCCATAAATCATTTTGTTGTGAAATAGTGACTGCTCTATAAAAATAAATCATAGTATATACCTATACTATGATAGTATATAACTCACCTATTTTTATATTACACGTCACTTTTATGTAACATATTTTTTATAATATGATGCTTGTAATATTTTTATGCCATTTTTATTTCGTGTGCGTAAGCGCATAGAAACTGAATAACTATAAATAATAGTTGTTTTTGAACTATGACGAATAAGTTCAATATTTTCCGTATTTATTCCCGTGAGTTCCAGTTATTCTGAAGTTATTTTTGGAAATATGACTGTTTCGGTTTTGGTCCACCCTNCGAAATCAAATAAATCGTTTTTAGGGAATTGTGTCCGATTTTACAACAGGCTGCCTAAGTGTGTAACCGATCTCACGGATATAAAATTCAAAAACACTGTAAAATCCACCCTAATTAAAAAAGCTTATTATAAAATTCAAGACTTCGTTGACGATAAAGATATATGGCGCTAATTCATCTCTGCATGTGTGGCTTCCCTGGCAATTAAACTAGTTTTTCTTCTCTTTTTGCATTGTATAGATTTACAATTTACCTTTCAGTTGCATTGTATAATTTTATCAGCCTACTATTGTTATGTAATAGAATGTTTGTGAACAAATTATTTTTTTAAAAAAGAGTGTCCATGGAGTTTCTTGCCGGCTCTTCTCCATGAGATCAACTTTTTGGAACCGTGCAACTAGTGTGACGTTTCATAGGAGCCTGCAAAGGCCTATTTGAAATAAAAACATTTGACTTTGACTTTGACTTTGGTCGTAATTAATTTGCAATTTGTCACCGTTCGATTCCGGTCATATTATTAAAGTACCCATTAGAAAACGATTACGGATAAACTGGATATGGTACAGACTCCAGCACATCAACCTACCTCAATCTATGATACTTTATGAGATTCAATACTTTATGAGATCTATTCTCAAAGGTTTTGTAGGAGATTAAAATCTGAGCCTATGATAAGCAACCACTAAGATGACGATTTCGGTCCATGTAGAGACGCCAGCACTCAGCACATCAACCTGCCTTTTTTAAGTTCACCCGGGCAGCTGTAACTCTTTCAAACAATCCCACATCAATCTACCTCAATCTGTATTTCTTCAATAAATTTTCAACCTTATCACAATAGTGGAAGGTTAAACTCAAATTGGCAAAATTGACAGATTCGGATAGGTTGACCTGCTGTTCAAACCCCAAATTAACCATATATATTTGTTCTACAGGAGCTGTGGGACATGAACCACTGTCTGCTGTCAGCGCTCGGAGTGTCGCACCCCGCTTTAGAAGCCATTCGCAGCGCCGCCCGCGCTAAAGGCCTAGCTTGTAAACTTACCGGCGCCGGCGGTGGGGGGTAAGATATCTCTTACTATTATTATCAACGTATGAACCCGTGCATCGGAGAGCACGTTAATGTCAGTCCTGCGCCTGATCTCTCTCCGATCGTGTCGGATTGCCGTCCCATCGGGTTGTGAGAGTGAGGGAGTAGGGAGTGCACCTGTGTCTGCGCAAATGCTTGTGTACTATAATATGTCCTGCGCAGCTGGCTGATCTCCTTTTATGAGAATCGCCGCCGTGGCCGACAATCGGCTAGGACGCCAAGTATATGCAATATCCTTTAATCGCTATAAAATAAGTTGAGTCATATTAACTAATAGTTACTTCGTAGTTGAGTGAACTCGTGAAAGTCGCCAAACCAGTTTGAATCGAAACTCGAAATCTACTAGCAGACAAGAATTTTAATTATTTGTTTTGCAAAAGTTTTATAAATAATTATGAATGCCGAACATTCCTTTAAACTCGTATTGATTTCTTAAAGTGTGAAACCAATTACATTGATTTTTAGGGTTCCGTAGCCGAATGGCAAAAAACGGAACCCTTATAGATTCGTCATGTCTGTCTGTCTGTCTGTCTGTCTGTCTGTCTGTCAATTGGTTAGTTTTTAGAAACCTCATAATTTCATCTCTTTTAAAAGGAACCATTATCTTAATAGACACCCCAAAGTTATGGTCAGACGAAAAAAAATTTTTATTGTGTTTCAGAAGTCCCCAATGTATAGGAGTGAAGAGCCCCCTTCTTTAATAC
>NWSH02000085.1:4525442-4535698 GCA_002382865.2 Heliothis virescens
GGCACCGACATCAAACCTATTATTTTAATAAACTTTTTATTTTTTACTTTTTAGTTTTGAAGTCGGTTTTTTTTAACGTAGTTATTTTTATTTTATACTTTTTAATTTAGTCTTGCGTTTTTATCAGTATGTAAAATTTTATTAGGTTTACATATAGTAGGTATTTAATCATGGTTAACGGCCGTTCCCAATAACCTATCTAACTCTGGATTTGCTTACCAGAGCTGGAATTTGACATTACTTGTATGGGGCTAATGTCAAAATTCTATCACTGGTAAGCAAATCCAGAGATAGACAGAATATTGATTTCCGCAGTTATTCAACTGGTGGTTATCTACAATTTACTACTAAAGACTGTCAATTTCCATTGGTTTAACTTTGATAATCAAAGAGGTTTAAATATATACATAACTAGCTTCTGCCCGCGACTTCGTCCGCGGAACATGTCGCTTATGCCAGCGATAACGGGTCGTCAAAATGAAAGATCTTAAACGTCTGATGTAGAATTCTAAGAGCTCGGGGAAACGACGGGTTGCGCGAGACGATTCGAAATGTTTCAGACTTATCATACCATACCATTGCATTGCATTGACTGCCTTTTTAGAATGTATGGACAACGCCATCTATCGGTAAAAGTGAACACTTATCGGAGCTAGTTACGCGCGAGAAAGCTACATAAAGCAGTTCGTGTGAAAAACAGCGACACCGTCACACAACGAAGGCCAGAAACAGCTTTAATTTTCATCGATTTAGCTTAAAAACTGACGGAGTTTGATAGACACTTACCCCCCCTTTTTCATCCCCGGTAAGGCAGAATTTCCAAAAATAATTATTGCGTCATTCTTAATTTCTAACCAAATAGCCAAATATTAATTTTGATCGAATTAGCTTCAAAACTGACGGAGTTTCATACAAACTTACCCCCTCCTTTTTACCCCCTTAAAGAGCGAATTTCCAAAAAAAATATATGATATAGCCTATATGTTATTCTGATATATAAGCTATATGTCTGCCAAGTTTCATCTAAATCCGTCCAGTGGATCCTGAGATTAGCGTGTGCAAACAGACAAACAAACAAACAAACAAACAAACAAACAAACAAACATTCAAACATACAAACATACAAACAGACAAAAATTTTTTTTCGAATTCTTACTCTTCTTTCAATTTCTAATAACCCTATATATTTCGTTTTGTAAAAATATGAAATGTACAGACACGATTTTTTTACTGTTTTATTATATCGACGATGAAGTATCAATACCTCTTAACTACAAAATCACCATTTTACAGGAGGAGCAAAAAACGCGTCACGTTGAAAATTCAGAGATCTAAATATGAAAATATTGTAGTAATGGGAACATGGATATGATATGATACATAGTACAGTTAAGTAATTTAGAAGCTTTTTACACTTGAATTTAGGATGTAATGTCAGCAGGTCTTGCTAAATGAATGCATACATTGACTTAGCAGCTATTTCTATTAGCATTTTCTCTCAAAACTATCAACATATTTAGTTAGGTGTCTTGACGAGTACACGCAAAATGCAATTTTATGTCCAACGCATTAAAAATTAAAAAATTGACAAAATGTCAGTTAGGAGGTATTGACACTTCATCGTCGATATGTATAGAATAGATGTGTTGCCAGTGTACCAGTCTTTAGAATAATAAGTAAATATTCTATTTTATTTGGACTTGGACACTTCATCATAAGTAATTCTGTATAAAAACATCTGGAGGTTTATGGTAGATATTATGGCATAAATGTTCATAGATGGAACTAAAATATTTAAACTAAGTTTGAAAATAAGTTCATCTTGTAAATCTCATAATGTAGCGCGTTTTTTAATTTATACCCGATTACATAACTGCCACCTGATTAAATTGCACTAAAATTAATTTTTCCGTCATTTTCGAAAATCATGATGTTGGCTAAAATATGTTTATGGCTTGAATATGCTGGGTGTACAATCTCTTTATGGTAGTATTAAGGTCTTTATGTAACTTCCGCCAGCGGTTTCACCCGCTTTCCCGTGGGAACTACTGCGCGCACCCGGATAAAAAGTAGCCTATAACCTTCCTCGATAAATGGGCTATCTAACACTGAAAGAATTTTTCAAATCGGACCAGTACTTCCTGAGATTAGCGCGTTCAAACAAACAAACAAACAAACTCTTCAGCTTTATAATATTAGTATAGATATAGGTAGGTCTTAGGTAATCTATGAATTGTCTAGTCTACCAAATTACTAAATTGAACGTGCACCACCGAAAGTCCGAAATTGCATAAGCACCATAGTTTTTTTATGGGAAATTATTTATTAATGATTTCTAACTTCTACGCTATAATAAGCTCTATTGCATTCCAAGTCTGTATCAAAATATTGTGAAAATTTGGTAGGTATTTCATTGACACGTTATCAAAAATAAAAACAAAATAGTTTTTAACTTAATTTTTACTTAAACTATAAATAATATATTAAAATTAAATATTTTACACATCTAAAGAAACATATATTATTGTATTCAATAAAATTTCAAAAAGTTAATACTGAGCAGCCAAATAAAAGAATCACAAAAAATATTTGGTTAAAAGTTAAATTAAATAAATAAGGTAAAGCGTGTAAATAATTCGATTTATGGTCCATATTTAGCTATCACATTAAATGACTATTTGTCTATTTATTTTATGTACATCTTCTTAAATAGTGCAAAAATGAAGTTCTTTTTACGAAATATATTTTTTTTTCGAAGTTTTACATACAAAATATTCGCCAAATGTGTATAGTAGCGCCATTAAAAATTCCGTTAATTCAAAGTTAGGTTCTGTATACCGTAAGCTAAATTGCAGAGGCATTCTTAACAAAAAATCATACAAATCTCAGTTAGGTACTTATTGGGAGATTTTGGAAGCTATTCTTACTTAATTTGTTCAAGTACGTACTTAATGGCAAATTAAAAAATTGGCTTAAACCTCTTTGGCAAAACCTATCTGTAAAAACTCACTTTTAATACTGTACAGTATGAGACAGAAATGTAAATAACTCAATTACATTAAATACTCTCTTTTTAATTGCCCATTTTGATACTAGTATTAAACACTTTCTAATAATTATTCAAAGAAACATCACACTTCAAGATTAGGTTCTCTATGGTTTTAATTATGTTCAATTATGACATCAAGAGCTATTCGATTACAATTCTACCTAAACTACGAAGGCGTTTTATTCTTAATATCAATCAATTATCGACTTTAATATACAGTCATCGCATTCAAACATGACTATTCTGTACCTATTTAGTAATTTAAAATGGGATAGTTATAGGTAATGGGAAAATGGTCACTTCTATTTCAAATAGTTTATGTCTAATTAGTGTTTTAACTCTCCCATTTTAGATTACTGTGTTAATTAGTACAAAATTGAACCTATAATTATCAACTGTAGACTTAGCAGACAACTTATGTAAAGTGTACTCTTGTACAAATTATGCATTGCTCATTTTGATAAACGTTAATATAAGCAGATACAACCAAAAATAAACACAACCCAAAAATAATAAAAAATACACTTAGGTATAATTCTGCCTTACGGCATCAATTGTTCTATATTGTCTATGGCTCTACTGTTATATTTCTCTCACTCTCACACCTTATTTGCGAATGAAGAGCGAATATCAAAGCTGCCATTTTTGATAAATAAACATTTGGTATTATTACAAAAATGTCAATTACCTATGTTACAAACTTCTAGAAAGTTCTCTAAACTAAATCAAAAGTCTAGTATGTCTACTCACACACTTTCTGTCTGTACAGTCAATTTACACCCTCATAATTAATTCCATAAAATTCTATCACAGATGTTAAGCTAACTCTCAGAATATACCTATTATCATTAACTTAGTATACATTCATACTACTCGGTAATAATGTCCTACTGGCAGAGTATTAGTTTATAATAGCTGGCGGGTTAGGGTTTCATCTAACTTTAACAATAAGGTACGTATTTCCTACGAGAAGATTCTTAATTAAATAACAATTTTGAGTAATACACATAAACTTGGTAATTAACTCTTAATTGATTAATTAACATTAAAATTGATTTGATTCAATATTCCATCTTACACAAATATCCGGTTAAATTAAATTCTATGAATCTATGGAATAGTTCGGATGCATTCACAAACAAATCACTTCATAAACGTCAAATGTTTAAGAGTCAATTCCTTCAAACAAATCCAGCCAGTTTTAAGCACGTACCCCAACAGTTATGTGTCTCCGTGTACCCTTGGTCAAGCCTGCAGCCAGCTGAGGGCCCATCCTCAAATGGTCCATCATAAGCTCTTGAGTGCGTCCCAGATGAACATTAGCCTGTGGTACAGCGCTAATTGTATTATGTTCTACAACTGGTAGCCGGTTCGCATCTGGTGGTTGTTCTCGCTGTCGGGCTGGTGGATGAGGGGAGGGGCCAGTGGGTCCTCGCTTGATGTTATTGTTGTTGATGGTGGTACTCCTGGAAAATGAAAGAGAATCATTAACATTAAAATACTTGTTTACTTTGAATTTCGCTAGTAGCAAGGTAGATTCTAAACTACTTCATCAGAAATTGTTACTGTACCTTCATTCTCGTCTTCCTCTGCAAGCCACTTCTGTATGTCAGTCTGGTACATCCTCCTTTGTAGCACCTCCTTCGTACGCGGACGAGATCCTATAAATGTTACTTCCACCTGTAAAATTCAAGTATACTCTGTCATACCACGAAAGCACAAAGTCTTTTGAATATAACGACTGTTGCTACAGTGATTTCATACATACCCCAGGTGGTAGGTTGGGCCTGAGCTCGTCAGCCAGGTCCCCATTGGCACCCAACCTCTGAGCCTCCTCCCAACTCGTGTGCACCTCTTCGTGGAGAAGTTTCTCCTCTGGAAAGGATTTTTTTATCAGTTTTGGTTTCAGAAATAACTTCTCCATAAAATTTTGTTGAATTCGTTGGAAATAGTTGTAAAGGAAGTAATTCTTACCATCTCTTTTAGTAGTGCTCCGTTTGTACTGTATCCTGAATCTGAACGCCTCCAACACGCTCGCTACCACGATGGTCAATACCACCATCGTAAATAGGTAGAATACCTGAAAATTTCAATAACATTCTGGTACATAAATACAATCCCAACGATCTTCCTTAGAGTGCTAAAGTTTTCCAAGTCTTCGGACTATCGAGTCACATTCCGAATTGTATGACCATGATGACGACTAGATTTTCGAAATCATCATCTTCCTGCCCTGTTCCCAATTTTATTTGGGGTCGGCACAATATGTTTTCTGCTTCCATTACTCCCTGTCACTCGTCATACTGACATTCACTCCCTTCTTACTCATGTCATCTTTCAGGCAATCCATCCATCTATTCTTTGGTCTTCCTCTCCCTCTCCATCCGTCTACATTCGACGACTAGGTCTTTAGAAATACCGAATGGATTTGCTAGCGAATATTATTGTCCTTAGAAACTCACCGAAGTCGGCCGCGACCCTACTAATCATTAGTTGAGAAAGAATTAGACAAAAGCAGACCTTGCATTCCGTTAATCAGCAATCTATCCTCACCATAAAGTAAATCCTGCTGAACTGTCCCGCGACCGTGGCGTACGCGTTCATGAGTATGAACCAGTTGTTGACGACGGTCAGCTCGAAGAGCGTCACGCCGCTGGTCACGATGTTCTCGAAGTTGTTCAGGTAGTAGTAGCCGAGTGCCGTCGAACCGTTCAGGGAGTACTTGTAGAAGTCCTCTACTGTCGTGTTGCTGGAAATATAGAAGAAAAGTTAAGCATATAGTTGCTCAGTAGCCAGTCGTGAGCTGATCAAAATTACCATAAAATTCCCCTATCAATATGCTCAGGTAAATGGTCAGATGAATAAATTCGAAAATTTTTACTATTGAAAATTAACTTTGGGATCTCATTTAGCCAAATTTTTCTTTACATGGAATTTTATCCGCAAAGAAAATTCAAGGCCCCAAACGACTTTTCCTTGGAACCTCCACAATGATACTCACACACAGCAGTTCCTTAGATCATAACCGGCGAAGAGCTCCATGCCGATGATGGCGAAGAAGTAGTACATGACCAGCATCACGCAGCCGGCTGAGGACATCAGTGGAGACAGCAGCACCAGCGTGCCGAACACGTCACGGTAACGCTTCTTTAGTTTGTACAGACGCATTAACCTAAGGGAGAGAACATGATTCTAAGTAGAGTCGATGATTGAAGGGGTACACTAGAATAGAATGTTCATGTGTATACTGGAGTACTTCTAAATTCTTTCATAAATATTTTGTGGCAAGTTAAGTATTCTGATTCTCACAAACAGTATAGTGTCGTCGTACATCTAGTAGATTGACACAGGAAGAATCATTTAAATTCATTTAGAGCAATTCAGACCAAAAAATTCATCAGACTGTGTTAGATTCGTCATAACTGATGATGGAATGCGAGCCCCAAGACCTGGACATATGCCCAAAATGACCAATAAAACAGAGAGACCAATAAAAGAATCGCAGCAATAATCCTGAAGTCAGGATGTTACCTCAAAGGCCTGAATATAACAACAATGAAGAGTTTGGGCGCGATGCTGAGCAGCACAGCTCCCATGAGCGCCAGCAGCGTCACGCTCAGGTCGAACACGTTCCACCCGCTCTCCAGGTACACCGCCAGGCCGGACGCCATCATACGCAGTGCTGCTTCCAGGAGGAACACTGAGAGGAAAGGAAAAGATCTGAATTTAGAAGTAGTATGTCACCTGCTGTATTCTTCCTTTTAACGAGTGGATGGTAAGTTAAACCCCTGCATGAATCCCAAGATTAAAGGGTTATTTCAAAGGTATATTTTCTCCACTTTCAAAATATCTGGATTGTTTAGAAGACAAGTTTTAAATTTTTCGCTAAAAGCGAGATAGCAGGCATACTTTTGGCTAGTTTAAGCACTTGTATGGGTGTTGAGGAAGTTCAAAACTTGTTGTTGATTAACTTACATGTAAGGAATAACCAGGTGTCCCAGGATGCGCAGAGCAGGCGAGCACTATCCTGCAGGTCTCCCGCCGCCTCACACACTCGGAGTACCATCGCTACTCCATTGCCAATAATTAGAGCATCTGAAAGAAGCAAGGTAGATCATTAACATTGTTTAATGAAACATCTGGAATGTGGAGTCATGTGGACTTCCAACTTAAACTGCAATAAATATTTTCAAGCGCTATAAACAATGATAATGTCCAGAAGAGTTCTCGTTTCCAAGCAGCTCCAAAAATCTTAATGTTTTATGAACAAACGGTCATAATGGGAGCTCTCTCGACATAATTTGCTAAAGGTGAGTGACACATGGTACTTACAAATCAAATATTCGAAGTAAGGCCACCGGACGGCGGCGGCAGCAGCGCGGCCCAGCGGCTCGAGCGGCGACTGCGCGTACCAGGGCGCGCGCGACTGCTGCCCCGCCCAGCGCAGCGCGAACACCTCGTACAGGTTCGCGAACTCGCCGCGCGACAGCCCGCCCGACGACGACTGGTTCAGCTGCTTGAACATCAGGTACACGTCTAGACCACCTGCCGAAGTTCAAACATCAAATGTAGGATCTAATTTTTCATAAGATGTGAGAATTAAAGAAACAGAAGAATCCGAAACATTTCAGCGAATGTTCTGGTGATTGGTAAATCACCAAAGGGACTGGCGAGTTGTACCTAAAACCAGGTCACCCTAATATTTGTTATGTCAGGGAACGTTAAAGAGAGTGGACTTTCTAACTTGCTGCTTAGATTTCAGCATCTGCAGTCTTCTTCTTTAGAGTCAGGCAAATATGACTTAACCGACAAAAATGCATATGGGACTCGTTCATTTAAGTAGCTTTAGACTTTAAACTTACTATAATGTGGTGCATAATGCCTCATCAGTCCAGCGAAGTGCCGCAGCCGCACCGCATGCGGCGCGCGGCGCGACACCAGCAGGCGGAACGCGTGCCGCGCGGCGCGGCGCCGGTGTAGCAGTAACGCGCGACACTTCTCACGCTCTATACGAGTGAATGTCTCGTATACTACGGCTAACATCTGGAAATAAATATATCATTGGTTTTGAAAATCATCATACATATTTATTACTAGCCGTTTTCCCGCGGTTTCACTCGCATCCCGTGGGAATTACTGCCCGTACCCGGATAAAATATAGCCTATGTCACTCGTGGATAATGTAGCTTTCGAATGGTGAAAGAATTTTTAAAATCGGTCCAGTAGTTTTTGAGCCTATTTATTACAACCAAACAAACAAACAAACAAAGTTTTCCTCTTTATAATATTAGTATAGACAACCATGGTTAAGATGAAAATAGTCTTCTAAATAAATTAGTCTTCTTGCTGAAATTGTATGGTTCTTCGAGTTAAAAATGTACTTGACCATTCCGATAGTCAATCTGCCTAGAATTTTCCCAACTATGTCGGAGTAGCTTTGTAGTCTATCCGGATGCAGCGGAATACCAGTATTTTTTAAGTAACCTTAACCCAGGTAAAACCCTATACTGATTCTATCACTTTAGGTGACTTAATTAATTTTGTTTGCCTGGTTCAAGGAGTGTACTTACCAAATTCATGAGCACGTAGAGAACTGTGATGATGTACAGTATGAAGAACACTGCATACCATTTTGATTTGGCGTACGATGGCATCATCACGTCGGGGAAACTGGAAGCAAAACACCAATAATGAGAAGAGATTACCTTTACTTAAGATTTGTAACTAAGGTCAGTACAGAATTAGCTCGAAAATTGTCACTTTAACACAGAAAAGAAGAATAGATATAATAACTTAAATCCTTCAACGTTCGTTTATAGAAGAAAAAAAATATGATCAGTGATCTGATCATACTCACTTGGCTGTCGTCAGTAAAACAAACATGCTGACGAAAGAATCGCTTATTGTCTGAAAATGTCCGTTGTCCACGTGTTCAGAGAACAGATAGTACCCCAGGAGCGAGTATGTGGCCACGAAGAACATCAGTAACCCTGGAAGAAGAAGACACTATGTTATTTCTGGATATGAATCATAAATATAATAGTGTTATTAATACTCGTATTTGAAGAGGTTTAGATAAGTGGGTAATAGATAAGACATATCTTCTTGGATGCACGTATAAGTTAAACGAGGGACTTTCCTTAAGTAACCTACAAAGGAGAAAAAGAAGCCGATTTTCTGGTAAAACGGTCGTCTTCGTCGTCATCACAGCCTAAAACCTTCCACTGCTGAAGAAAGGCTGAAAGGCCTCCCCTAAGCTGGGGGATTTACCTATACTCACCGCGCTGGGCATGCGTGTCAATGTGCTCAGTGTGGGATAATTTTTAGCTTAGGAGTTAGTGCCCATCTCTGAGAAAGATATTTAACATCTCACTTGGTGCAAGTTGAAGGCTTACCTAACATATCAATAATAGGTGGTAATGACTGCAGTATCTGTCGGATGAACCTCCTGACTCCGCCACAGTGCCTGGTGTCCACTAAGAAGATGGGGCGCAGCGCCCTCGTCACTCGGAAGTGGGAGGACTGTCGGCATAGCACCACCACTGCTTCCAGCAACATTATTAGTAATGTAATTCCCTGGAATCATACGAAATAAACCTGAAATGTTGGATGTTTTTGAATAATTTCCTTGTCGATTAAGAGACAAATTAATATTGCATCGTAAAAAAAAATACTGTTTGTTCTTCCACTGCACAGAGAATTCTTATCAGATACAGAACACTTGAGTAAATCACCACAGGTACTCAAGGGCATGACCTAGCTAATGCCAAAGCATATTACGAAAAATTGTTGCAGAAACTAAGTAGGGTTTTTCCCTATTCCATAATGAAGTAATGAAAATGGCTGGTATTGTGATTAACTTATGTTTTCTTAGCTAAGAACAAAAAGACCCTAAATAGACTCGCCTCGTTGGTCTAGTGGTCGCGTAGCGCGACTGCCGTGCCACGGGTCTCGGGTTCGATTCCCGGGTCAGGCCGAAATCGCTTTGTGGGTTTTAGAAACTTTCACAAAGCAGCCTGGAGTTTGGAAGTTGGCGGTGTTACACCCCCGTGCCTGGGAGGGCACGTAAAGCCGTCGTCCTCGATTGTTACTCAGTAGCAGTCGTAGTTATAAATCCACGTCAGAGGCCGTCAGGCGGATTTGAGAAAACTCTGACACTAGGGCTTGTCAGGTGATTAAACCTGCAGCTCACTCGATAAGAAGAAGA
>NWSH02000085.1:4538562-4584018 GCA_002382865.2 Heliothis virescens
GTGCCACGGGTCTCGGGTTCGATTCCCGGGTCAGGCCGAAATCGCTTTGTGGGTTTTAGAAACTTTCACAAAGCAGCCTGGAGTTTGGAAGTTGGCGGTGTTACACCCCCGTGCCTGGGAGGGCACGTAAAGCCGTCGTCCTCGATTGTTACTCAGTAGCAGTCGTAGTTATAAATCCACGTCAGAGGCCGTCAGGCGGATTTGAGAAAACTCTGACACTAGGGCTTGTCAGGTGATTAAACCTGCAGCTCACTCGATAAGAAGAAGAATAGACTAAGTAATTACTAAAACTATCTTTCACCTTTATCATAGTCCTCTTGTGTTTGAGTATGGTCCCCCAGCCGATCCATTTCAGCTTCAGGTGTAGTTCCACGCCTATTATTGTCAGCGCCAGTAGTTCTATCGTGCCGTGTGCCCATACTGGTAACTGGAATACATAAAGACTCATTGGAATATGGCGAAAAACCATGACAGGCAGAAAGTTCCCTAGTGTTCTAGGTCAATGGGCGAATGAGATACTAGGTACCGTATCCGATCGAGCTGGGCACGGATCAGGGCCCCCCAAATTGCAAACTTTTAGAAGGCCAATTGTTTGATCAGGCTCATAAATAAGTATGGAGACAGTGTGTACGCAGTGTGCTCATTATTATAATCTATCCAGCAGGTATCAGACCTACTAAAAAGTTTTATTCAGGACTAACCTTCAAAGTAAACTGTCAACTAAACTATCGGCCGACAGTTTAGTCTGCCATGTGCGAGGGTTCTAATTGTAATAGATGAAACTTAACTACCCATGCTGGTAATCGGTACAGCTTTATAAAACAATAGTCACTATAATATGCAAGTAGGCATGTCCCTTATCAATTTTATTTCTTACCGCGACTTCGATCTCGCTCGAGTAACAAACTATTGTATGGTTTAACAACCACGATAAAATTTATAATGCAAGATTGGAAACCAGGTACTTAATTTTCAATGTCAGTATCTCAAATTCTTGCCGAAAAAATTAAAGTCTTCAAGGTTAAAGTGCATCTTTACCTCAAATGTAGGCACAGCGGGATCTTCAGTAAAAGCTAGGAGTATAAGTACTAAGGAAGCAAGTAGGTCCAGTCCATGGTACCAGGGGTTGTGCACCCTCAGGTACGCCGGCAACTCTTCAGGACTCGACGGGTGCGAGTCAAACTTTTCATTGTTTAAACCTTCCTAGAAAGAGAAGGACATGTTATTTTCCTGTGTGAGGATTTACATAAGTACCTATTATTAATAGAGAACAGGTTGGATGATGTGGGCGATACGGAAAACAAAAGACTGCTGATTATGCTTTAAGTAATGCATGGCCAATTAAATATTATTGTTATTGATGAATCTGATAAGCTGCTGGATAAACTTAGCTATATTCCTTATTGCAAACTCCTAATGTTTTTATTTTTTTAAAGGACTAGAAAGAAAGGAAGTTGAGTCAGTGTTTGCCTTGCTTTGAAATACACGTACCTAAGTATCAGCTGCAAAATAAATTACACTCACAAAGTAAATTATCATTTCAAACAACTGTGAAATTAGACCGTTATTTACACAAATGGTCTTTTGTTTTGCCGTCTAGAATTCGTGGCAGTTTTATAGATGCCTGCGAGCTGCCTTACTTCTACTTCTCATTAGACGGACAATTTATTTGTGTCAGCAAAATTGATGAATTTGAACATTGTCTCGAAAATAATGATGGATTGTTCTTTAGATACGGATTACGTTTCTATAGAGTTTTGAAACTTAATTGCTAGGCATCACTCAATTTTGACGATATAGCTTTATCAGCCCAAAATTCTCACATTAAAAAAATCCACTGGAGAACACTAATAATGAAACAAATACAGCTTAGTAAACAAAATATGAACCTACTGAAATCAACACCTCTTGTATTATTTACAGTTTTCCATGCCGAACCTTTTCCTAAATTATTCAAGTAGTCAGTTCAAACACGGAGCCACGTACCTCTAAATAAATAGCAGCCTCATGGTAGTTCATCTCCCAGTGCTCGTCTTCGGACATGTTGAGGCCGGTGTGCAGGGAAGACCGGCTGCCCATGTCCAGGGTACCTGAGTCCCCAGCGCCATCTGTGCCAGTCCGCGTATCTGCACGACACATCGTAGAAACCCTTTATTCTATCGTCCGACACAAATATTTTTGGTCCTTTGATCCGGGCGTCAAATAGTTTAATAAAATACGACTAATGTAGACACTAGTTCGGTGACCTCATAACCCACACATGCACAGTTAACACACACTATCTTTTCAATATTGAACCTCTAAACTAAAATTTTAATGGCGGTCAGCCATAACGCGCTCTTTAAGACACTAGGACACAAAACAATGTAGCCGAAACTCAAAGCTGACTCACAGATTATTGAATTGAGAACTCTCAAACCCGCTTAAACCGAAGAGGTGGGAGGTGAACTGGTTTGAAACGTATTAAAAATTCAGACGTTCAGGCTCGAATCAGCGAGCCGCAGGAACTTTCGAAACTGGGTGATTAAACTTCGTAGTTAGCAGTGCCTAGTAATAAATTGATGAACGTCCTACTTTTTGTGGATAAATTAAGACACGGCGTCGATATTAAATGTTTTCGATCTATTTTGTCGGTTGTGGCTGGCTAAACTGGAAGAGGGCAGAATTAAGAGCTGTAACTTGAGTTTTTTGATGACGAATTTAACGCGTCTCCTTGAAATTTCGCTTGATGAACTCGATGTTGCTTGTAACAATTTTCCTGTTCCAATACCAAACGGATTTCTGGAGTCACGTAAGCATTTCCACGAGCAATTTAAAAATAATTTAGAAATATAAAATCCGGGAGACATTGAACTTATTGCACACGGTAAAAAGGGCTTAGAAAACGTCACTTAGAAAACGTATCACTTAGAAAACGTAACTTTCACGCACTCCAATAACTGTGTTGACTGATTATAAAGCGGTACCTGTGTCGATTTGTTTATCCATCACACACACGGCTCCCAGCTGGCATGGAAACGGAATGCACCGCTCCACTGAACCTACTAACCGACTTTACGTATCAGGGCTGGCGCTTCGAGAAAATAACGGATTTTTCATTAACTATCGAATGGTGCACAATATTTTAGTGCTAATTAGTGCGTCATTTTATCCTTACTCGTTTTGAGTGCGTTAATAACTGTCTGTGGGTTTATCGGGTATGTTCACTTACTGCAACATTGGTTAATCGATTTAGATAGAGGAGTTAAAAGAAAACTTGTATTATATCACGATGTATGACAAGCTTGTAATGTTCTAGGTATTTTAAATACAAAACCTTTTTCTGATAAGAGGTGACCTACAAATAACCCGCATGCACGCATACTTTAGCAAAGTTTGTATCTAAAAAGTATATATTTTTACATACTTATATGTTAGTTGCATTTCTTGCCAACCCTTAACTACAAAAATATTAGTCCTGCTAGCGTTATAACAATTTTTATTAAACCATTTTTGTGTTGTGTGTACACAGTTAAATATTTATAAAACGTGTGTGCCCGTCGAAACGCTCGCTAACATAGGTCAAGTTAATTTGTAAGTAGATATAGCTAGGTATAACTATAGTAATATTAGCACATGGTCAACACACTGGGTCGTAACCCCATTGTCTGGGTTTACGACTAACAGTTAAGAAAAAAAATAAACGAACATGTTAGCTATACCACCATTTTAATTAAAAAAACTTATTTTGTTTGGAGCTTCGCGAAATAGAGGATTCAGGCGGCATTATAAAGACCTTTTCTACTTGGCTTTACTTTTCATTTGTAGTTGGATTTTCATGATTAAGTCTGTTATATTACGCAGGTAGCAGGATCTTAATAAAAACTTCAGCAGTTTTAAAAACAAATGAATACAGTATAACAAAAATTTTAAGGACTCTATCTACCTATAATACATAATTATAACAATTAAGTAAAAAAAAAACTTAAAACTAAAAACTAATACTAAAAGGCGTCGAAAAATTCCTCCTCATCGCTGCCGACCGGGAGCGTGCCCAAAAGGCTGGCAGCATAAGGACTACTTTTTTCCCTGTTAAATATGAAATTTATTTCCTTTTAATAGTCTTTGTGATGAAAAGGGAAAATAACACCCTTATTTATTACTAAGAATCTTGGTACAGTTGGTAATAAGTAAAAGAGGCAACCCTATGATTAAGTTTACGAAGTTACGTTAGCCTTATGTCAGTGAAAATATTTTTTTTTAAACAGGAAACTGAGGCGAATATGTTTCATTGTTAGGTAATTGTAACACAAGGCTTTTGCAATTAATTTACCTATTGTAATAAGACAGAATATAATGTGTTGTATATCTCGCTTCCTTGGTCGTGATTGGCGTAACCATTATAATTAAACCATGCACAATTTAAAAGTGCTAGAGTTAAATTTTAATGGGCGAAATCCACTATTGGTAAAGTTAAATTATATTTAACTAAAGATTTTTTTTTATTTGCTCATAATAAAGAAATATTTAAATAAAGAATCTTCTTTTTGCGTTCGAGTGTATTTTTTATGACTGCGTTCATAATTAAGCAAATAAAATTAACAATACCAAATGCATTAAAATTACTGGCAATCGATCAGCTACGGACAGTGTCATTAGAATCCTACGCTTGATAGACCAAAGCGATCAAGCTTGTCTAATTTGCTACTTAGATAATATGATAGGGGGAATATGATAGGACTGCAGCTTCTTTGAGTAACCTACTTATGTGCAACTCGTTTAAATGCTATGCCATGCACACGGAACTACAGAGTCCTGGAATTTTGGAAGGCGAACGTGGGGCCGAAGCCAACACGCTGAAGCCCTTTTGAGACAACTTTGATGAAAGTAATGGCGACACAAAACCGGCGATTATCTCTGTATACACTATAGAAATGTACCCAAGGACAATCGCCGGTTCTGCGCTAAACTATTGCTAAATATGGAATACACAACATGGGCTATTTTGATGTGATGTTGATGGACTAGGATATGGGAAACGGTGGGGACTATGGCACCTGCCGGTAACAATGTATTAAATACAGAAACAATAGATTTTCTATTGTATCTGTGACCTATGGCGTTCAACGTTTTAACCACAATTAGGTTCAGTGGATTAGGACACTAACTTATGTCATGTGTTTAAATATGAAGAAATATGCGCAGAAATAATTCACATATACATAGTTGCATATGACAATTCAAATCAATTTAAAGAATATAACTACCACAATAAATTGGATTCATAGACGGGAGCGAGCCAGCTGTTCGGTATAAACTATAAGGAACGAGTTCCAGAAGTACCTACTTGAAATACTTTTCATGCCGGCTCTATATAAAATTTCCCAGTTTCATGATATGAAGAATTCTTTCATGTACTGGAATCTTGGCAACGCTGAGGCTTTTACTTTATTTTCCTTTTATGTTCCGCAAACATTGAAGGAATTGTATGTTAGGTAACCGAAGGAAGAATAGCTTTCATAATATTGATCTCTAAGCGCCAATTTCACAGAATAGATAAAATTCTTAATAGCTATATGCCCGAAACGTCTTTAATTCTGACTACTTTTCTATGGCAGTACCTATATGCCAGATAGCTATCTAGAACTTTGTCTGGAACCTGTGAAATTGGCCGTAAGTAAATAAAGTTGGTATGTAATTCGATCTAGCTGGAACTAAAGGCTAAGCTGACTAAGTGTAGATTACTTTTCTGTATGTTTTTGCTACAAAAGACTTATCCGTGTTAAGGATCAAAAGATCTAGATTCAATTTCAGTACACAAAGGACCAGCTTTAATAAAAATCTACGATCACACCTAACTTCAAATGGGCACTTTTACCTTTTTATTTCTTGTTTACTTACTTCTAAGTTTAGTTAAGCAAGCTGCAAGCTTATAGCTGGGCAATGGCATCTATTTATGTATATAAAAAAAACATCCCCTATTTTTTGGTCAATGAATCACGCCTAAACGGCTAGACCAAATACGATGATTATTTTTTCTGTCGTGTTTGATGTAGTCAAAAGAAGGTTCATAGGACGAAACAAAGATGCTTCAAATGCGGGTGTAACCGCAGTGAACACCTAGTAAACCATAAAAAAAACAGAGATGTGCTTAAACAATGAGTCAAATCAATAAAGTACCAAAGACAATCAGACAATATAACTTATAAGTAGGTCTCCAGCTTGCGCAAGGCGTAGGAATATACAGACAAACACATTAAGGTGACTAACAAGTCCCCGTTGTACGTTCTAAAATAATTATGATCGAGCTTCCAAGATTTAATCCTCTTACAAGAAATAATATATTTCCTGAAAAAGAGCATTATTTTCTCAATAAAAATCTTGAAAGCTGCTTTAGCTTAAAAACTCAATGCTCAATGTACAAAAAGAGTACATCATTCTTGCTTGCCAGCTTTTCCACGAAGTTTTCAAACGACCCAGATGGGTCCTACCTAGTACTTACCTATTTGAAGAGCTAAACTCGCGTTAAGTTATGTAATTTTTAAACTCGGACAGACTAAGCTTAGGTACTTCAAAATTTTATGGATCCTGTACCTTATGATATGAAGATTGATATTGAACATTAATTGTGTTCAGAGGACCCAAATTGTTTTATACGAAAGAAAAATCACTACCATAGCCTGCGACTTATTTGTGGCGGGACGGTGTAAAGATGGCGGAAATGCAATACTTATCTCTGATTTTACTCAGATTCCATGAATTTCTATCTCCACACCGATAATATAATTAATGAGTTCGTGACCAATGAAATCGTAATTACAGTCACACATGCCAGCTTTGATCTATTAGCATTATCAAATCGAAACATACAAAGCCTTAATGGCTGATTAATGATAAAGGAAATCATCTCGGCGAAACTTGGGACTACAAAATCTGAAATCACCAACCCGCATTGAGCAAGCGTGGTGATTAACGCTCAATCCTTCTCTGTGTGAGAGGAGGCCTGTGCCCAGCAGTGGGACAGTAAAAAGGCTGATGACGATGATGTTTCAAAGCTTTTACATACCAATTAAATCATTTACAGTCCAATACACGCTCCGCGATACATTTCTAACACCATTCACAAAACTATTAGCTATCTTCATTATTTATACATAGAAAAACAATTAATAAATTATCAAAAATATCACTGAACTGCGAAGAATCTATCCACTCACTGAATTTCATGATAACATAGGTAGAACATTGCATTAGGTACTGTTTGCATATGACAAGATAATAGTGAAATGTAGGTGCTGAAGTACGGACAGCAAAATAACTTAGCATAATTAAAATACTTTGCAGATGGAATGGAAGTGGGACAAGACTGTGAAAATATTTTTATTTACTCAATGCCATCTTTACAAGATATCTATTTGACCTAGTAGGTAAGTATCTTTTTACAGAGGAAACTTAAAAATCTTTCCTTGGATTAAAACTTCTATATATATATATATATTTTTTTTTGTATATGACATCGTAGTTGTATTAAATAAGAAAGTTTAGTTTCAAAACGTACCTAAATTAGACCTACCCAGTTTCTAAGTTGAGTTTTCGAAGCCCCAAAGGTCGAACAAAGGTTTAGATAACTTGTCGTTAACTTCAAAACTACATCCTTATCTTAGGAACAGATAAAGGCTTCTTAAACTTATTCCCTTTTGCCATTTGACCTTATTAAGTTAACCATTAGTGAGAGAATAGAGATCTTGAACTCTCAGAACTGATCTACAAAATAATGTAACTTTAATTATACGAATTGCAGACTTCTCGCAGTTTTTGATTTCATTCACTTGCTCGGTGTTGCTTTATCTACATACTAGCTTCTGCCAGCGACATTGCGTAAAACTTAAAATCCAGTTTTTACCTATTCCCGAAGAAATTTCGGGAAATTCTTTCTTATCTCGCGTAAGAACCTTCAGATGAACTTCTGTGCAAAATTTCAGCATTATAGATTCATTGATATGGGCCCTGCGTCGATGAGTCAGTGAATGAGTCAGAACTTTGATTTTTATATGTATAGAAGAAGATAACATAACCGCTCGTTGGTCAAATCGGCGATTTGGTAGCCGTGTCATCAATGGGCGGCCATTTCACGGCCGGTATAGGTTAGGTTATAGTTAAAGTTAAGTCGAGCTACCCCGATTAAGAGGAGCCCGTTCTGATAATGTAAATATAAAGATACTTATATTCCTCGCTTTCTTATAATCTCTGATCGATAGCATAACTTCAAGTCAATACCTTCACAATGCCCTAAGCTAGACCTTTGTCAAATGCCCCCTAAATGAAGAATAATATCTAAATGCCACAGAATAACATATAGGCATCACTTTAGGCACGCAATATCGTGAAAAGGTGACGGTATCGATCGAGGCTGATGTCATTAAGTGGTGGCCATTACAGGCTTCGCGCTGATTTTGAGACGAGGCGCCAAACTATTTATAACACGCTATCGTTTTTGCATTACCCTTTTGGGAATTCGTTTGATTTAAACGGAGATTTGGCATTATTTCTGCGAATTTAGCACTAGAGTTGATAAAGTAGTATAAGTATTTTTTTGCAAATCAGAATTAAGTGCCTACGGAGGTGTATAGATTTCCTTAGAAGGGATGAAATTAAATCGGTCACTGACCGGAAACTTTTGTATTAATTTGCAGATACATAAAACGAAAAGGCTACTCATTAAATAAAACAACAAAAAAGCTCTCAAAGTTGCAGAAATATACGAGTTCAGAGACGAAGTAGACAAACAATAAAAAATGTCCAAGCACATAAAAATTTCAATGTAGGAGATTATTTTAATGATCCTCTCTAAACTTCAGTTTAGACTACAGTTTAGGCTTTTGTATACATTCAGGTTCCGAAACAATAGAAAAAAAGTATCATAAATACAGTGGGGGGTACTAAATATAAGCTACTTTTTATCCATTTACGGGAAGAGGAACGACGTCATGACCCAGCTACTTCAAAAAAACTGATTTATTTTTATTACATCCTTTCAGGCAGGCATATTTTTTACTATCACTACTTCCGAAATGGCTGCTATCGTCAGAGTTGCAGTTTACTTAGTAAAGCCTACTTTGTTTCGTATGTACCTAGTGTTATCTTAACGTTGCAACACAATTTATGAAGCGTGGAAAATGTGACGATTCGTATTTCATTAAGTGACTAATAATATAATAACAAGTGGCGTCATTTTATAACTTAATTAACTGCTAATAATGGGGTTGTTTATGAACTCGAGTCATTTTCTTTGAATTCCTAAAATCATTTTATCTCGCATATTTTTCCCCGATTTAAATCTCTGTTTTTCCCAGTATTAGAGACTAGCCGTTTTCCCGCGGTTTCACTCGCATCCCGTGGGAAATACTGCCCGTACCCGGATAAAATATAGCCTATGTCACTCGTGGATAATGTAGCTTTCGAATGGTGAAAGAATTTTTAAAATCGGTCCCGTAGTTTTTGAGCCTATTCATTACAACCAAACAAACAAACAAACAAACAAAGTTTTCCTCTTTATAATATTAGTATAGATTAGTATAGATAATGTAATAAATACTACAGTATGCCAGTAACATATACGGCCATTTTCACAGGTTCCGGATAGAGTTCTACATAGCTAGACAGATCATGCCATATGATCCACTATTCAAAATGAAAAACATTTCTATGGCGCTATCTATCAAACACCTATTTATAACTTTGTCTGGAACCTGTGAAAGTCCTGACTAACTCTGAAATCACCGCTGAAAATATGGACACATACAAACACTGGCTTCTGCCAGCGGCTTCGCTCGCTTCCCGAGGGAACTCTCTCCTGTACCCGGAAAAAAGTAGCCTATGTTGTTCCTAAAGGTCTATTCTATATCTGTACCAAATTTCATCAAAATCGGCTCACTGGTTTAGGCGTGAAAGCGTAACAGACAGATAGACAGAGTTACTTTCGCATTTATAATATTATAGTAGGGGTAACTGTAACATAAAAAAAAAACAAAAGTGTAGTAGGTAATGAGGGGGATATTTCACTTTACTTTAGCCTATTGTGGTTAGGTACCGGCTGAAAGATTCAGGTTAGTGCGACGCGGCGGGGCGCTACGACAGACAGACGGCAAGACAATCACGACAGCTACCTACATTACAAAGGCTAAGCCGCATGCAAGCTTGATAAAAGAACCGCAGAATTGACGCTAATAGTCGCTTCGTTCTGAAATAAGCTTCAGAGATTTTTCCAAGCAATTTAGAAGACACCTTTACAAGCAAACTTACTGGATTTTTCGTTAATGTGTCTTTATAAACTAAGCATTTTTATTTCGGGATTCTTTGCGAATTCATACGTTCCCATTATCAGACATCTGAACCTTATTTCGAAATGTCTGTCAATTTTGGTGTTGGTCGTTTTGATGGTTTTATCTTTTCGAAAAGCCTTAGGTACTTTCGTCGACTCAAGATTGTTTTCTTAGTCGTCATCTGGGGGTCGGCTTCCAGTCTAACCCGATGCAGCTGAGAACCAGTGTTTGACATGGAGCGATTGCCATCTGACCTCCACAACCCAGTTACCCGGGTAACTCGATTGTTTTCTTAGTAACCTCGTACAAGTAACGAATTTATGATGATGTTAAGAACGAATTTAAATTCGTTTATTACATAATACGTTTTCAATGTAACATTTTGCGGTACACAGCGTGGCGTACCACACTGGCAAACTCAATTAGTTAATAGCTCAGTGGTCGCGGTTAGCAGTACGCTCCTGTCACTTGTTTCTGTTATGCATACTTATAAGGAAGGGGTTATTTTTGTTTAGGGTTATGTATCTCTATAGGTAGCTGTGAATCCGTGAAGGTTCGCAGTGTCATCATCAATCAAAACACTCAATATCTAACCATTCTCTAGCTCTCTACTTATTGTTTACCTATTGAATCTCCTCTAATAGCCAGGCAGGTTCCCATGAACAAGAATCTACTCATTTTCGGACTCTATTCATGACGGTAATTTTTGTCGATTATTCTATGAGGCTTCTGCAAACTAACAAACTACCACTCGCCAGAAAAACTAGTTGTTCCATTTTAGGAACCGGCCATAAAGGCGCAGTGCATTGATCGCCAAGCTTGCTCAAAACTGATTGGCGATATAAAGTTCCTCCTCAGTCAGTCAGTAAGCACAGTCTTACTACAACATCAACCAGCAAGGTCCTTTCATGTGTCTATGTAATCTCATCCACATAGTTTAGTTTCAGAGTTATTTTACGTAACAGGGTTTGTTTGTAAAATGTTTTAACGCGAGCCTTACACATTAATTGTAGCAAGTTCACAAACAAATTGTGTTCTCTAAGTGTACGAACAATACTAGTATATCGCATCACATGTTCACCTTGTCTAATTCTATAATCGGTGTATTCATAGCAAGACGTAAAACTAACATTGGAATTTTGTTAGTGATATAGCTCGGTTTACCGTCTGAATTTATTGGCATTCATCCAGGGGGTGAAAGTACTTATAACGGGTAACTTTTACCATAAAACCAGTACTGAAATAGCGACACAAGATTCATCAATAAAACTGTCTGACACCAAAGATATTGCTATGCATAAAGAGACGATTATTTTACAACAAACGTGTCTACTTCGTCCGTAACATAAATTATTTCAAAGCTTTTCAGCTTCTTTTCGTTTGAGAATTTATAAGCCTAATGATTGAACCTGCCATGATATTCAAATAACTAGCTTCAGCCAGCGATTTCACTCGCTTCCCAAGGGAACTACTGCCCGTACCCGGATAGAAAGTAGCCTATATGTTATTCTGATATATAAACTACTAGCCGTTTTCCCGCGGTTTCACTCGCATCCCGCGGGAATTACTGCCCGTACCCGGATAAAATATAGCCTATGTCACTCGTGGATAATGTAGCTTTCGAATGGTGAAAGAATTTTTAAAATCGGTCCAGTAGTTTTTGAGCCTATTCGTTACAACCAAACAAACAAAGTTTTCCTCTTTATAATATTAGTATAGATATTACTGCCAAGATTCATAAAAATCCATCCAGTAGGTTTTGCATGAAAGAGTGACAAACATAATACATCCGTGCATCCTCACCGACTTCCGCATTTATGATGCTAGTAGGATTAATCATCCTGATTAAATAACAATAAATAGCCAATAGGCAATCTTCTAAGCTTTGAATAATGGTGACTATGAATACTTTGACCACGCCAACAGAACGATCATCGGAGGGAGATGAGACAATAGGCCGCCACGTGCAAACTTGATTGACATTGACAGTTACGTTCAGCTGACACTATAAAATCGAAATTGCTCGGATGTGTGAGCCATTACAATCTTGTCAAGGGCACGTTTAAATTCTGCCAGGGCTGCGGGCTGTACGAAAGAGTTACCGCGGCCCTGGCACACACAAGGCTCCCGAAGGAACACGGCGGTGGACTGATTAAAATCAGTAAAAGTCTGATACTCCCTGACGCTGTGACCCACAGCGGGAGGGGTCATTCTGATGATTTCCCATCGATAAAAAAGCACGTTTAGATTTTAGAGAATATTGTAATGCAGCTAATTTATAGATTCTAATTATGATTTGAAAACGTAGGAAGCATCGAGAGACAGTTTAGTCTGTAAAAGGAAATAGAGAGAGTGGACATTCATAGTCCGATGGGACTTGTGAAATAATTTGCAGGTCAAACGCGATTCCTTTACGTGCTCATAAAAGGCAGGAGGAATTTTATTATGTGAAGAAATATGCTACTACTGATAAGCTTTTCTACAAGCCAATTGATTATATCAACGCAGCGCTTTACGTTTTACTTGGCTACGAGGGCCTAAACTTACATTTAATTTTAATCAATGACGAATAGTACGAGAAACAAAGTACAGCCACAATTGCACATTTATCAAAAGCGAAGGAAATTGGTATCTCCTTTCAGCTAATTAGCTAAAATCTCCATTGGCACATTAGTCTTCCTCTCAAAGCTGTAATAACTGTCAAAGCCCAATGGTCTTGGGACTTAAGACTTGCCATTAATTTTATTGTAAGTACTGTCACTATCTACTTGGTTTCTTAGACCCTTGGGACGGTGATGGATCTATACAACGGGAATGTAATGGTAACGACCTGGTAACAGTTATGTTTGTACTGGAAATAGTACCTTTACAATTAAAGTTTATATTCTTGATAGTTAATAGAAGTGCTTGTCATAAGACTATATTTTTTTTTGCTAATTGCAAGCTCTTTTTAAGGGGTTTATTATTCTGCTGTGATATAATCGAGATCAGGCTACGTTATTGATGAGTAAACGAAATAAACTTGATGAATTATTCGAATCCAAGGATCTTGCTCAGATTGCAAGACAATGACTATAAAACTCCCATATATTGGTACTTTCACACATTTCCTTGCAAAACACAAGATTTATAGTAATAAAATCGTTTGTACAGACGTCAACCTACCCAAAACTGTAAAATTTTGCCAATCAGACATTAACCTTCCACTATTGTGATAAGGTTGAAAATCTATTGCAGAAATTCGACAGATTGTAGTACCTTAACGTGTCTGTATCTAATGCCATTTCGGCGGTGAAACCTTTCTCAAAGAGATTTCAGGAGACGAGGTCAAGGCTTCGAATTCATGTAAGTTTCTGCGTCTTTTATAGAGATTTCTATAGAAATTAGGTTTTAGTTATAACAGGTTATAACAAAGAGAACAAGCAACGTTTCAGTCGATACCATGGTTTCAGCGTTTCAGTCTCAGGGGCACAAAAAGAACTGGCATAAAAAAAACCTTAATGGCGTTTGGTTAAAAGGAGGTCTTTGTCTCATGCTCTTACGGCAATGTTGCTATATTTCCCCAAAAAAAAACCTTTGACGTTCTCTTCGATACTGATCAACACAGAACCTTCTAAAATCCATATCTATGAGAGCGACGCTAAAAACTTTCACGAGAAATTCCTTTGAAAAGTTTTACGATAGTGGCATATGGGCGTATATGTCAAAGTGGCATTGATATCGGCACAATGCTTTTAAATTCGACCAGACAAATTCGAAACTTTGGAGCGAGCATTTATAAGCATAACCTGATATGAGAGCTTTGTTTACAGCTTGGTGCAATAAGAAAGTGTTATCCTTACTTTCTTCTTAATGTTATAATTGCGAAAGTAACACAGTCTGTCTGTCACACAGTCTCATTATAACCGCAGAATCCATAGAAATTACTTAGCTAATATTAGTTAGCTAAGTAATGTAAGAGGTATAGACATTACGGATTTGGCGGTTTAAGTGATTAGGTTAATAATTTAGAGTGTAAAATTATCACGAAGCTCTTGAAGTGTTAAAACTTTTGAAATTAGAAATTCTTAATTTTAATCATTCATCTGCACTAATTATCATGTCCTACTATGAATTAGGTACTCATAATTAGCGCGTGCAATCTTTTATTCCTACTTTGAATGAACGTTACGTTTTAATAAACGCTGATATCCCATACACATGCAGGTAGAGTTAATAAATGAAACATAATACTTAATATTCAACAACTTGCTTACTATACTAATTGAACATACATAATAATGAAGACCTGCATTATTATTGTAACTGGATCTACCTACAAATATGTAGGTGATTACGTCATAATGCATTTTGCGTCTTTCCATGGATATTTTAACATAGTGATTGTTGTTATCTGTACTTACATATAATAAAACAGTAAAAAAATCTTGTCTGTACATAAAAAAATTCTACAAAACAAAATATGTAGGGCTATTAAAAAAAAATGAAAAAGTAAGAATTCGAAAAAAGAATTTAAAAAGTAAGAATTCGAAATAAATGTTTGGCTATTTGTATTTTTGAAATTTTGTCTGTTTGCACACGCTAATCTCAGGAACCACTGGACGGATCAGAATAACATATAGGCTACTTTTTATCCGGGAAATAATATCTACATAAGCATTACTCGAGCGTACGGAAAAGTTTGTAAGTAAACAAGTTTAGAAAATCAATACACACGCCATACCATGACTAATCTTAGATAGGTTCATAAATATTAATAGACACAATTAGCATCTAGTCTATTATGAATGAAGGTCAATGTCAGGCTTTACGAGCAATGTTAACCTATATTTATAACTTATTTTAAATCTATTGATTAAAAATAGATTGTTTTTATCGATAAAACAGTGGAATTCGAAGAGTAAGTTTGAACGCGCTAATATCAGAAACTATTGGTTCAATCTGAAAAATTCTTTCAGTGTTAGATAGCCCATTTATTGAGTAAGGCTAGAGGCTACTTTTCATCCGGTTGTACGAAGTAGTTCCCGCGGGACGGGAGTGAAACCGCTGGCGAAAGCTTGTAAAAAATATTTTTTACGATCTCTACGGTGAATCCATTCAAAAAGTTAAATCTATTTATGAGAATTAGGGTATTTGATTGCTATCACTTAAAATGTACCTATGTACAGACGACAACAGGTCCACGTATACGAATATGTCAAATCTTACCAATTGAATACTACCCTTCCTCTGTTGTGATAAGTTTGAAAATATATTGCAGACATTTGACAGATTGTGGTAATTTGATGTGCTGTGTCTGTACTTAACTAATGATTGTCATGAGAATTCGTTGGCTAAATAATCTAAACGAGGTTTAACAGTATAGAAACTAGTGAAGCCATTGTTTGGCGTGGGCTAACACCGAGGTCACGGCTATTCAGTGTCGGACGAATTTAATATCGCGAAATAGCTTCCAGCAATGTCTGCTAATTATTTCGCTGGCTAATTAATGTATTAGACGTGTTTCATGCAAATTGATTTTAATCAAATTCTTGATGAAATGTGGAAATCTAATTAATTAAACCGTCAATTGTTTTGTAAGAGTTTAATTGTGTTTTTTATACGTGTCTAGACTTTAAGAAGTCGTGAAATTTATTTCCCCAGGAGAGTAAGGGAGGAAACTTTAGTCTCTAATAAATAAATAATTTATCGAAAAAGGAATGATGTGTACAAGTTGACGACTTTGGAAAAAGCTAAGTAGTTAGAAAACTTAATAAAACAGTCAGTTGAACAGAGAACCCCTCCTGCTTTTTACCCGACTACCAAGAAGGGCTATGTTTTCGGAATTATATTTAAACACTAGCTTCTGCCAGCGGTTCCGTGGGAACTACTCAGCGCATCCGGATAAAAAGTAGCCTATAGCCTCTCTCGATAAATGGGCTATCTAACACTGAAAGACTTTTTGAAATCGGACCAGTATAGTTCCTGAGATTAGCGCGTACAGCATCCTGGCTTTTGCGATGTTTTTAGACATAATTGTTATTAATAAAAACTTTAACTGGATATAGTGGTGACTAAGGTCATGTTCAAAATATGAAGTAACAGCGCTTACAAGTCGATGACATCATGCGACGGTCATCGCCCGGGAGAGGTGACCCCGTCACCAACGCTTTCCAAAAACTTACGTTGTGGTCGTGATTCATGGTAAAATGTTGAATAGAATTTAAAAAAAGCCTAGTTACCTTATGTGAAAATTGACCATCTGAGAGAGGTGATTTTTTATAGAAAGTAGTTATGTTGTGTAGAGTCTACATTAATTTCATTTCTACATAAATAGTTTACAATGTAGACAATTTAGAGATGAGAATTTGGTATGGACGCTTTAGTAACATTTCTAGTATGTATGTACCTACCTACACATTTATCGGAAGGTAATATACATTTTAAAGTACAGAATACTACTTAGTGTCTTACGCGGACAGTGTTTTACTGAACCGAAAACAAAGCTGTTATGGAAAAACATACTTGGCTCTAACCTAAATTCATGTTAAACTCTGTACTTCGCAAATGTATTCAGTTACGAAATGCTGAATCATAAAATTCAGCTGAATATTATATGAATAGACCCCGTGTGCAAGGACAGACGAGGTTTTGCGTTAAATAAAGATATCTATACTTAATATTATAAAGAGGAAATATTTGTATGTGAGTACAGTAAAAGCTCCTTATTCGCGCTTCCTTCATTCGCGTTTTCAGTATTCGCGGATTGAAAAAATGCGATCTAATTCCTTTATTCGCGGCCTAAGATTTCTTTATTCGCGGATCGAATCAGTACAACGGTACATACATACCTCAATACAAAGCATTCTGTATAATAATATGTCATCGCGACAACAAGTGAACTAATTAAAAAAATAGACCTTATTATTACTACGCCTAGATTGATTTTTCAAAAGCTATCGGCGTTTTTTGTTTGGTTCAGCGGTTCAGCCGCCGCCGCTGCAAAGGCGGCTTACCTCAAAGGACAAACATAATGTTTAGGTAAAATAAACTTATTTGTTATGACATAAAGTATATTATCAAATGGACGTCCCGTGTGGTCCCGTCCTTTGATAAGTGCCGCATTGCGTGTTGTATTGTTTTAATTTTCCATTCGTTACAAAAATTGAGATCGAGTAACACGTATCTTCCGCTATCATCCGTCACCTAGGAACGTATCCCCTATAATCCCATATAAATTACCATTCCATATTCACGGTTTCTGTATTCGCGGCATATTTACGGAACGTAAACCCCGCGAATAAAGAGCTTTTACTGTATGTCTGTAATGAATTGGCTCAAAAGGTCCTGGACCGATTTGAAAAATTCTTTCACCGTTGGGAAGCTAGACTATCCTCGAGTACTTAACACATCTATATTTTGTTCAAGTACGGGAAGAGGTTCCCTCGGAATGCGGGTAAAACCGCGGGCAAACCGCTAGTGTATAAATGCTGGATATTTATGGAAATATGAATAATTTCAAGTGCAAGATAAGGATACTGCAGATAAGGTCTCTCATGCTAGAGTGCAGTGACTGTGCATCTGATGACGTCACGGGGCTTCCTGTGGAACATCAACATCGCAATTAGAAGCCGACATTATATTTGAACTTTGGTTAACCGTTTAAGGATATAGACTAACTGCGGAATTCAATATTCTGTCTATCTGTGGATTTGCTTACTAGTGATAGGAATTTGACATAACTTGTATGGGGCTAATGTCAAAATTCTATCACTAGTAGGTAAGCAAATCCAGAGATAGATAGGTTATTGGGAACGGCCGTTAAATATTGTTACGGAAGCGTTATTATTGCATAGGTAAGATGTAAACTTCAGGTAGGAACGTCATGAGCACATCAACATAATAGACACTTAGTTTAATTTAATAATGTATAATGGAGTACGGAGTAGCTTTCCATATACAGTAACGCTGGCGGAATTGATTCGCCTAAACAATCTATTAGCATCGTAAGGAAATTTTCATCAGCGAGAGTTAGGAATTTGATTGTGTTTTACAAACGTTTCCCAAATTATCGAAAAAGCAAAAAATAATGCATAACCCTTCAAATGCCCCTTTTACGGTGGGAAATCATCAGAAGACCCATCCCGCTGCGTGAGGGAGTGTCAGACTTTTACTGACTAAAACCCACCGTATTCCTTCTAGAGCCCTTTGTGTACCTGGGCCGCGGTAACTCTTTCGAACAATTCCGCAGCTAACCCGTTAAATGCCCTTGCGTTTCATTACTCAAGATTTTTAAACTATAGTAACAGCACATTGGGCATCGCAGAAGCCCCCAGCCAGTAATTGCATAGGTATCTATGCAATCGCTTTCACGGATTGTCCACGCGACCTTGCGGTGATTTCTTGTTGAATGCGGGCACGCGGCACTCATTGCAAACAATAGATATTGCAATATCATTGTACACCATACCCATAGAGTAGTACCTATTCCGAGTGTTATTAACACATTAACTGCGGAATTCAATATTCTGTCCATCTCTGGATTTCTTTACCAGAGATAGAAATTTGACATTGCTTGTATGGGGCTAATGTCAAAATTCTATCTCTAGTAAGCAAATCCAGAGATAGACAGATTATTGGATTCCGCAGCTAGAGATATAGAAGTTTATTTAATTTTGCCTACATTTCTTTGGTATTATCTGTGAGATTGCTATCTGGAATGTCTGAAACTGGCCCTGTTGTAACTTCAAAAACGATAATGACAGTTTTTAAAAGGTAACAGCGATGTTTTTTCGGAATGAACCTTCCTTTTATGAGCACAAACGAAGGTCAGTGACATATTTAACTCAGTGAATTGATCTGGAAGGACAATGGGACGATAAATAGGGGATTATCGTGACAAGGAACAGGGCCAAAACTAATAGTTCGGTGCTTGATGCTCTAGAGAGTTGAAATTGGTTGAAAAGGTCGTTTTGGGAGCTACAGCTACAACCAAGAATTGGGTCGCAAAACTTGAAACATACTTTATGACGTGAAACTAAGTTTAAGTTCTTAATGCGGGACCTTCAGGCTACAGATATGGTATATAATGGCATTAATGGTAGGAGGTAAGATTAGTCTTATTATCAACATAATGCTGAGTCTATTTATATATGGGAATCTTTAAGTTTTCCCGGGGTTTTCGATATGAAATACGTTTTATGTCAATAATCATTACCTTACCTACTCTGGTTAATTGATCTATCACCGTGTTAGGTTCGTATATCGACGATCCAATTACTGGATGATAGATGGATGTGAATAGTTACAATGCTATTTGATGATTTTCGAGATCTGGGTCAAAAACGGTCATTGGAGGAGGAGGAGGAAATCCACTGTACACGGATATTCTTTTATAAAAGTTCGCGTAGATAATACTAAGTTTTAGCTTCCTGTCAAGTATTTATTGATTCATATGAAAATACATATTATGTGTAGGTATAAATTATAGGATAATATGTCTGACCAAAGGCTCAATCGATGATGATGTAAATGCCGCAGACACATAATTCTTTCCTGACTTTCGGAGCCCTTTGGGTTGATGCCAAGTCAAACTAATGGTCATTCTAATAATACCTTACAGTATTTATTTGGTATTTAGTACTACATTCCATTTACGCTTAATTATATGTAAAACATATATATGTATGTATGTAAAACACGAAATTTTACATACATATATGTATGTACACGCATTTATATGTATATAAAACACGAAAAAAACAAACGAACTCACACTATGTGAGCAGCTTACGCTTACAGAAGTAGGCACTGAAAATTACTAAACTTAGGATTAGCGGAAAAATCATTGATTTAAAACCTTTTTGATACGCGATTTTCTGTAAGAATTGTATAGTTCCGCAAAGGTACTATAGCTAACAAATCTACCCTAAATATATCAATAACCTGCCCCAATAGCCATTTGTTAGCCTAACTCGAAACCTTGACCCAAAAAAGTCAAATCTTGGAGTGTACAATTTATTGTAAAAGTGACTCACATGACTTCAATTTGTACCACTGATCTCTAATTCCGTAATACACTTTGTCAGTCAAATTCAACACTGTTTTCGACATTTTTGTCGCACTACACAGCTACTAATTTGTTAATATTTTTAATTATGGTTTATTAATAACTTCTGATCATTTTTTCTTCACAATTTGCCACTAAATTACTTGTATGACAGGTATAGACTGCACAAAGACAATCAAGACAGTTGCTCTAAACTTTGGGGCAGTTTTGATCGACCACTTTTAATTATGGCGACTACATCGAAGACAATATTACTTAAATCGCATGGAAAATTAAAAAAAAAACCTGACTGTTTTTTTTCTTATGAGTAAAATTACCCTTAGGATAAATTAGTTAGTTTTTTATTTTGATATTTCCTGATACTTTTTCCAAGTTAGCACACATGATACGCTTTGAATCTGCCAATTGTTGATTACCACTGGCTGATAAGGAGCTGTCAATATGATAACATAGATAAAAATATCTAACGTATATCTCTAAGTATAGAGCATTTTTTCAGTATTTAGTAGCAAGCCCATCAGTAGATACATGGGTTTGGTCACCGCGAAACTCGTTAGCGTAAAAACGCCGAAATAGTAGGATATAAGTAGGCTCTTATTTACCTATTTCAAAATTGATCTAAATAAATTTGAAAATAAAATGCTAGCCCTATAAATTGCTTTTCCGTAAACACAATATTTTATCTGAAGAAGGTAGGTAAAGTGGAAATGAGAGGCATTTTCACTTTGATGCAATCAATTTGAATGGTTTTGATGGGCTAACTACAAAAGAGCCAAGATTTACTACCTACACATACATTAAGAAAAAAAAAATCGCAAAATAAATAAATTCTTAGTAGGTATGTAAGAATGTTGTTTTACATTTAAGCTTAGTCCTACTGCTATCTAAGTATCATAGGAGCAAATGTTTATTATATCAACAGTAGTACAAATGGGATCACTCCAGTTTAGCCAATCACTGGCCTTGCAACCAGATGGAACTGGATAGATAACTAGATAACATTGCCGGGAGACCAAACATGACCCTAGAAATAGATTCTATCGTAAGCAAAATAATACACGAAAAATATTCTCATTTGAAAATACGGCTTATATAGATTTCAATTAATTAAATCAGACTTAAATTTATATTTGTGCCATGCAAAGCATACAACTACTTAGATACTAGGTGCAGGTGTTTGGAAAAAGAATAGAAGACAAAAGCTTCAAAATCTACGATTTTAGAGCAAGCAAATAGCATCTCACTGTTTATTTTATGCAAAGGTTAGTGTTTAGGTATATTTATGAGTCATTCTAGTGCGTCATATATCGGATTTAGCATCACTAGAACAGTTAATCGATCTTCGCGGATCACATATGGAAGTACATAGAACAGTTAGAGCTCAAAACAAGGTGAAATAAATTAAAACAAAATGTTAAATGAATCACAAAATGTATTGTTAATAAAACAAAAGCGTACACATAATCTTGCGGCTACTGTGCATATAAAAAACATAGCTTCTCGTTTACTTGTGACGTTCGAGCCGTAATTGTTGATGCTGGTGTTTGCGAAATCATCACTGAACCTTTTATAACCGTCGGACGGCGAAGACGGGCTCCTCAAAGAAGCCATTTTTCTGCACTGGTATTTTTGACATTTGCCTAATTTGACGTTTATTTTTTTCGCATAGCTATCGCCGCGTTCAAAAATATATATTTCCATAGACTACATCATAACAGTGAAAGAAGAAAAAGAGACCATAACAAAATAAATATTGATTTTTGATTTAACTAAAGTGTAACAAAAATCTGGGAACTTCAGATAACTGAAATACTCAAAGCAGTCTCACCGAAAACGGAACAGCATTTTTTGAGCCGGCATTCATGTATACCGAGCAGTATGCAAAAGATAACAAAAGATCAGTAAGATAATAAAATCTTAGGTTGCCGCAGTTTCACTTGCGCCCCGGGGAAATTTCTTCCCGTAGCTGAATAAAATTATAGCATGTGTTACTCAAACAGTGAAGAATTTTTCAAATCAATTCAACAGTGCCAGAACCTGTCGTAGTTCTTTCTTCTTGATAATTGAATATTATTTTATTATTGTAATTCTTTATTATTAAATATAAATATTAGTGAGAGAACTATTTTTTTATCTGAATTTATGTTTACATACTCAGTGTCTCTTTAACAAGCTGAAAAGCCTAGTGGTCATTTAATGGGTCTTCTATAGTCTCTGGTTTACAAGACAAGCAGGCATAGACAAATCTGTCTATGACAATTTCTTTTTTTCTTGATCCCGGTTGGAATGTGAGTTGATGTTGTTTTCGAGGAAAATAAATCCAAAGAAATAGATTTATATTGAAGTAGTTTTCTTGATTCCACGTAAGAATTACAAAAATGACCCTTCAAACAAGTGATTGTGTGTTGTATTTTCGATTTAACCATATTCAAAACCTTTGCAATTCGCATCGAAAGTTTTGACGTTCACCGAGTGATAGTGATTAAACAGTGAATGGATGGAAATTCGTGTCTAATTGTTACTTGTTACGATCTATCTGTCCAGAGAATCGTGCCCGGATCACTTGTTTGTTGGGAGAAGCGCTAAAACATATATAACCTCAAAGTTGGAAGTCAGGTGGTGAGTTTGTTGTTAAGGTGTTGTTTCCGTTTGTGCAGATTCTAAATGGCTCCACCACAGCCTAAGGCGGCGGCCAAGCCCGCCGCAGCGCCCGCGGGCGGTGTAACCAAGGCCAAGGTTGGCAAACCTAGGAATTACGACCTGGGAAATGGAGTGGTTCGCTTCTCCAAATCAAAGATGTTCCACAAGAAGGTAAGATCCTATAACTCCTTATTTACTTAGTTAAACAAACTATTGAAGTTATAAACAGTAGGTTGGATATGGTAAATAACATGCGTTTGTGTTCGTTTTGTATCTATCTACCTTCAAATGTATTTGACAAGCATGACCATGGTGGTCATGCTTTATGTGGTGCCAACCAATGTCATGCTTTGCTGCAGGAGTACTGTCTGTTCCTATCTGACCTACTGTCAGAACTATACACCATGGTTATAGGTAGACCCAGTATATTTGAGTTGTTTCTTGTTTGTGGTTAGGTTATAAGTGTGCTGGTGCATTTACAAATCAATAATAAGTACACCCTTTAACAAAAACATAATATGAAGTCATGTAACTTAGCCATTATGAATAGATGTCATGTAATGTTTATTTCAGCATTACATGCAATATGTACACATTGCAACATTTTTATAAGATACATTGTTATTTGGCAAGTTATAGTGGTTTCATAAACTTATTAGATGGCTAGATGATTCATGAAATAATATTTTACTAACTCCAATTACTTGTTAATTCCAGGCTAAGTACAGGTTTGTGGGCAAAAAGAACCCCAAGCCTGAGAAGCCCAAGAAGCCCTCTGTTGTGGTGAAGCAGATTGGTGGTGAGAAGAACGGAGGAACCCGTACCGTGCTGCTGCGCCGCAGGAAGTCCTTCTACCCCACTCAGGACAAGTGAGTACCACTGAACATTATTATCCAGTATAGTTCTAGTTTTTACAAAATTTTATGCAGTCTGCAATTGAATTCTGTGCACTAAAATGTGCATTTATCCCACAGCACTCTGCTATATTCCACCCGCTGATACTTAAAAATGGTTTGTTTAGCAATTTGCCCAAAAAGTATATCGAAGCCTTAGAGTGAAACCCTCGTAAGTGTAAGAGACATGACTCTTCAGGAGGAACATGTAGGATGTTCTTTGCGAAGTTATCTTCCTAGAAACGAGATAAAAAAAAAATAGGGAAAAAATTGCATTTCCGAGGTTTTCACTCTAAGACAACAATATTGAGGACTATATCATTCTCTTATTGTATGAACTATGAAGAATAGTAGATTATGTTTTTTGTTGTAAAGTTTTCTATAGTAATTATGAGGCTAGTCATTTATTTCAATCTTTTATTGAAGAATGTGTTTCCCAAACCACTACCTTATATTATCACCAAGCAAAGTTTTACTCGGTTAATAATTTGAAAGTTTTACAGGCTTATTACAGCCATATTTTGAGTAAGTCTAACATTTAGGAATTGCTTATTTGGGAGAAGTTCTCTCAAATAATTTGTTGCTGATTCTATGTTCAAAAATGAGTAGTAAGACATTTCAATACTCTTATTAACCCAAAGTAATTTTCAAATCTGCCTGAGAACTGCTGATAAGAGGCAAGAGAAAAGTCCCACTGAACCTAGTTTGTTTATTTCTAATAAATGATAATCTTTGTTCTTTCCAGGATCCGCACTCGCCCTCACCACAAGACCTTCAGCAAGCACATCCGCAGGACGAGGCCCACCCTCACCCCTGGCACAGTGTGCATCCTGCTGGCCGGCCGCCATGCTGGCAAGCGCGTCGTGCTTGTTGGAGTACTGCCCAGCGGTCTCCTGCTTGTCACTGGACCTTTTGCTGTGAGTTTACTTTGATACTTTTTACTGTCTATTCTGTTGTGTGGATCACTATGTTTTATGATAGGAGGCTTGGTTATGGTATTTTGGGGAAGTGAATTCTAACCAATTAATTGTCCACAAAGCAGACACAATAGTTAAATTGTGTGTATGGCATATGATTCATGGGACAGGGAAACTGTTAAGTAAGAGATGATTGTCAAATTACTGGTTAAGAAGCCAAATAATTGCGAGTTGCAACTGCATAACGAAACAATAATATGCTCAAATTGAAATTGAGCATTAGGGTCAATTCACACCGAGACGCGACGCGACGCGACGCAGCTTTGATGTAGCGCGAAGCCGCGCGGCGCAGCGCGACGCCTCGCGGCGTCGCGAGACGTATCTTAAAAACAAAGCAAATGGCGAGATGCAGCACCGATCTTGCCCGCCGCGCGTCACCGCTGCGTCAAGATGCGTCGCGCTGCGCCGCGCGGCGTCTCGAGGTGCAGCGCGACGTATCTGAATTCTCACAATCAAATGTGTATCCTTTCGTGTAGTGAATAAAGTATATTTTGAGTCGCTCTATGTAAAATCTGCGTGCAGCGTCGCGTCGCGTCGCGTCTCGGTGTGAATTGACGCTTAGTTGAATTAAAGCAGCAATGGCAGTAATAGCGCTTTTTTATTTAATTTTGAGCGCTAGTTAGTTATCATTAGCTCATCAACAAACTAACAATAACTGAACCCTTTCCAGTTCAACTCGTGTCCCCTGAGGCGCATTCCCCAGCGCTACGTGATTGGCACGTCCACCAAGCTGGACCTCGGCGACTTCAAGCTGCCGGAGCACCTCAACGACGAGTACTTCAAGAAGAACAAGAAGAGCGCCAAGCGCAGCGTCAAGCGCAAGCAGGGAGAGGACATCTTTGCCTCCAAGAAAGAGGTTTGTTACATTTATTCAATATAGAAATTGAAAGACTGAAGAAGTTGGTTCTTCCAATTTCAACAGTATCCTAACTGATTTCTATAAATGTGAAAGTAATGGACTGCTTGTTTAACATTCGAGGCTGAAACAATGGAAATGAGGATGTAGCATGTAAAAAATGTGGATAGTTTTATCCAGAAAATGAAGTTTTTTTTTTCGACGACGCGAACGAGTTCCTTGTAGATGGGATATGGTTAGCTTCCTTTATAAGTGGTAATCCTGTGGAGTAGGAAGAAAATTTATTGATTAACAAAGTTATGTAATAAATTCGTTTGTCCTCTCCAGAAATACGTTCCATCTGAGCAGCGCAAGACAGACCAGAAGTCAGTTGACGAGGCTGTGGTGAAGGCGATAGGCAAGCGCGCCGACAAGAAGGTGCTGCGAGGCTACCTCAAGTCGGCCTTCGGTCTCCGCTCCAGCCAGTATCCCCACAGGATGCGATTCTAGTTATAAGGCACAATAAACATCTGTGACTAATCCGGTAATTTTTATTTACTTACCTTATTTTCCAACAAATATTGAGTTCTATTTTTAAAAGTTGATGAACAAATTCAAAAATCTCCAAAGAAAGCATCGCCAAAATGCGGGTGTTCGGGGGATGAGAAACGTCACTAGCTACGTCCTAAAACCTACCAAAACGCAAGTATCGTCGACAGACGTGTCAAGGAAACTGAACGCCTCATTAGTTCACTCGTAACTGACCATTTTCGTCACGCTAACCATACGTATTTTGACCTACAAGAAGGCGCCTGACTTACCTGCTCTATGGCATCTCTAGTTTTTCCTTCTTCAATGTTCATACCCGACCCAGTTGTCGTCGTATCGCTTCAGGACACAACACTACTGGGCAAGCTCGAGGCGTCAGATGATATAACTTCCGAGGGGCATTGTTATCTGACGAGAACTGTCTGACTGGCTTCCAAATGATTGATATCAGAGACATCGTTTAGTAAATAAAACTCAGGTGTTTTTGGTGTAGTTGTGTATTAGTTGGACTTGTACTTGTTGGCGGGCTGGTGCGGGCGCGGCCGCGCGGACACGGCGTTGCGCGAGCGCTGGCCGTGACGCTCGCGCCACTCTGCCTCCAGCCGGGCGTATACGCCTCCTGACGAACAAAATGTTCATGAAATTCAGCCAGCATTATTCAAAACTTGAGAGGATCATGCCACTTTTATGTCACATGGTCTTTGGGTTGATCAACTACCATCATCAGTATTGGGCCCTTGTTCGATTTTCTGACGTCACGTTTAAAACAATAATGAGAAAAAGTGATATGGCCTACACAGTCTTTATATAGTCCACATCCACAAAATGTTTCCCTGCATCCTTTCTAACGATCATCACATTTTGATAGATAACTTCGTACTTTTCGTCACGCCACGACATCTATACTGCTCATTAGCAATCTAACCTGGCGGCATCTTGGACTTGGCCTGCTGATGTAGCGCGGCGGACCTGGCGAGCGCGGCGCGCATCTGCCGCGCGGCGCGCTCCTCGAACCGCCGCTGCCCGTCCTGGTTGCTCCGCGCCGACAGGCACGAGATCCACTGCCGACCCACCACGCGCGTCCGTCTGGTTCAAACATAATTTAAAGTAGACACAATTGAAAACGAGATATCTAGGAAAAAAATATATTATTATCTTTGATATCCAGAGATAAATCATGTTTATCCCTGGTCCAGTTCCATACATTGACGTGGGTAAATAAATAAATAGGCATGGATACAAAAGGGGTTACTCATGAAACAGTAATTACATCAAATCATCGCGCGAATATTGCGTGATCAGATTATTTGATGGAAAAAGTGTAAGGTGATATTTATGCTATGGCAGTGGCGTATCTGGTGGTAAGGTTAGGGTACTGACTTGGTGGCGGGATGCGAGTGCGAGTGCGAGTGCTTCCTGGGCTGGCGCAGCTTGGTGCGGCGCGAGGCGCACTCCTCGTCGCTGGGCGCGGAGGCGGAGCTCTGCTCGCTGTCGTCGGACGAGCTGGACTGCTCGCCGCCCGACTCGCCCGCCGAGTCGCCGCCGCCCGGGGCGCCTTTCTTTGTATACCACCAGTTTGTGTTATTTACGTACATTTGTGGCCAGCTTCCCAGGTGCCAGATAAAGTTCTAGACAGCTATCTGACAGATACTGTCATAGAAAAGTTCAAAATTAAAAAATACTTTATATGGCAGTATCTGTCAGATCCAGAACTTTATCTGAACCTGTAATACTGGCCGTAAACAGTGCAGGCGGCTGACTCAAAGGCATTAGTTATCGTTTTAAAATAAGAATTTAAAGGTGAATTTGAATTGCATGTTGCTGTTCTCTGCACTGTTTGTTTATGGCTAAAGAGCCGACTTGCTTTTATCTTGATTACTATGAAATCATAGTTTGCTAACATTAATTTACCAGAGAATTTAAAACAACTACGGCAAAAATGTAAACAAAGAATATTATAATAAGCAAAGTTTCAAATAATTATACCTGCCTATCTACAAATAGCTATGTTTTACATACGTATAAATATTATAATATAAAGAAATGTTATATTCAAGAAGAAAGTACAGGATAGAGAAAAAGTATATAATTTTTTTTTAATTTTTAATTTCTAATTAAATCAACCAACCAACAACAGGCAGTTGAGTATCTACCTATAGAAAATCTACCTACTAAAAAAGTTCTAAACATACACAATATGTATATTTTCGTTAGTCTCACATGCTGCATGCGGTTACTACAATAGATAAATAATAATTAATTTAAATTTAACCACAGATTACAAATTTAACTACCAATGCATAGACACAAACTACTCGTGCAATATACCTAACTATACCACCACAAACAGTAGTAGAACCTTCAGTATCAAAAGGTCTCGTGTCCCAGCCATTTTAGTTTTGGTCCCTCGAGTCTTACCTTGGTCCTAAGGGTTTCCTCCCTGATATCCTTGACGGGGAGAGGTTTGAGGGTCTTGACGTCTCTCTCGGGAGACACCACGGTGCCGCTGGAGCAGTTCCCAGCCAGCGACTGCGCGGACACTTGCGAAGTGCCCAGGGCGGGAGAACCAGGTCTCACGTTGGCTGTATATGCGTCGTATTGGAATGTATTTCTGATGTTATTTGCCCTGTCTCGGACCTTCCCAACATGTGTGTTCATTAATGTAGGTTTTATATAGTTTTCTGTATAACATCGATAAAGTAAATTACTAAGATATCACTGCATTGTATTGTGTTGAGCTTACGATATAAAGTTACCGATGTAATAAACGATGTCTAATCGCTGACCACATCTTTGCAGACCTTCAAACAAAATGACAAAAACAATATGTCGATGCGAACTAGGACAGGGATATTATTAAATTCTTTGGCTCTTTAGAATCGTATTTTTTTAACATTGAAAACAAATGCAATACGTGATGCACACAATATATCTACGCTATCATTCCTATGTAGACATAATATGAGAGCCAAAGAACAAAAACGTTAGAATTTTGTGTATTTACATATTTCGACTTGCCAATGCATGGGCCCTATAATTTTGCAAGCGTGTCCACATGGCCGCTACATGTATTGCCAATCGTCACAGCGTATTTACAGCGCTTCTTAGTGGTGCAAGGATGTGTACCCAGGTAAAATAACTAGACAGTCTATCCTGCTTTTAAAGTACAGACGACAGCAGGTCAATGTATACCAATCTGTCAAATTTTACCAATCGAACATTAACCTTCCACTATTGTGATAAGGTTGAAAATCAATTGCAGTAATTTCACAGATTGTGGTAACTTGACGTGTTGTCGTCTGTACAGTACCAGTATTATTTGACCCTCTTTTTTGGCTGTCATTTAGTCAGTCAAGCCTAACTTTTCCCTCATATAATCAAACAGCCAAAACGTTGATGCGACATTTCTTCCTGAAAGATCCTGTATCTTATGGCGGAAATACAACTGACCGTTAGCTATACCTAGAGATGTGCCGTTGCCGGCAATATTGCTAAAAAGTGGGAATATTGGTAGCAATATTGCCACTTTGGGCCATATTGCCGGCAATATTGCTACCAATATTCCCACTTTGGGCAATATTGCCGGCAACGGCACATCTCTAGCTATACCTCATATAAATTACCTCGTAATTTTTACCCAAGTGCTAAACAAGTTAAGCTAGAGAGGCCACATCCCCACACCACGTGATCACGAACAAAGTGCTAGCTCACGATTGAACTTGTTGTTGCTGGTGTAGAGCTTGCCGAGCAGGCCGAGAGGGGGGCGCGGCGGGATGAGCACGATGCCCTCCCACCAGAACACCTCCTTGCACTGCAGCCGACCGTTGCTGTCCTCACCTGGTTCTAGGAGCAAACTTAGAAGCTGGCCTTATGTACACTACCTACTAAAATGAAGATATTTGAAGGAAAGTGCAATTTTTGCAAGGGGCAACGAAAAAGTTTAAATCTGTTGATGGACATGTATTTCAAAAATATTTTTCGCGCCACTTGCTCGAAACAAAAAAAATATAGGTAAGTTGGTACCTAGTTTGTTTCTATCGCAATGGGTTTCTAGGTTTTACAATTTCTGACAAGATTTTTGCTACATAAACATAAAGAGAAATTGTATGGGGCGCAGCAGTTCTCATCTATCTGACAACGTGTAACATCCATATTGCAACTCCATTTTCACACTATTTCACATTTTTTTGAAAACCTTTTGAATCACCATCTAGTATTGTAAAACAAAAAGTTCGTATAAAGTCCGTACCTCTGCCGACCAGTCGTGTGAGTCTCTCAGGGAACATGAGCTGAGGGGGTCGCATGGCGATGATATCCCGGAACTGGTTGTAAAGCTCCATGACTGACGAGTCCATCGCTAGGCGCTCGTCTGGCACGTGCTCACGGAACTGACAACCCTGCAGCAATTGAGGAGTTGTTGGTATCAATGTGATGGGCTGAATTCTGCCAAGTAAACCAGTAATCCATGACGCATTTCTACCAACCTCCAGTAGGTAAGTACGATATGATCTAATCGTAATGAAGTTAGAATCCACCCCTGTTCGTGTTTTGGCTAATTGTAGGTAGTAAATACGTTTATTTTTCATAGATAATGGAACGGAACCCTTCGTGTGCGAGTCCGACTCGCACTTGGCCGGTTTTTTATAACCCAGTACCTATATGTCTAAGAACATCCAAACTGTCCAGCAGTTATTTTTTTAATGTTTCCAAATAATCGAAGGCTTCTCTGAAAGGGATCTATCTTTACCACTTCCTACGTTTTTTTTTGTTAAGAAGAAGTGGCTAATCAAGCTCCCTACAACAAGACTTAATCCTCAACTTACCGTGTTCCTGGTGATAGTTTCGAACCGATAAGCTCTCTCGCCGCAGCACGGATACCGGCCGGCTGGCAGTGAGGGCCGACCTTCTATTGCGAACATGTGCGCTGGCTGCTCGTGGTGAGAACACCATTCCATCTGTTAATAACATCCGAATTGAGAAGAACCTCTTCCTTTTTGGGAAGTCGGCCAATAAAATTTATTTTATATACTGCGCTTTTAATGAGGCTTAAAAACGGCCACAAACATTTTCAGATGCAGTTCTTTGGATTTTACACCTATGCAAGAAGTTTACAACAAGGACAGGCATTAGTGTCTGTAATAAACAGTTTTGGTCAGAAGCCTATTATTACTTTCTGGGCTGCGGGTTGTTCGAAAGAGTTACCGCAGCCCTGACGCACAAAGGGCTCCCGAAGGAACACGATGTGTTTTAGTCAGTTAAAGTATGACACTCTCTCACGCTGTCACCCACAGCGGGAGGGGTCGTACTGATGATTTCCCATCGATAAAAAAAATGCCCATTATTACTTAAGTACTCCGCCATCGTCATGTGTACTGTGTACAGTACACTTGTTATCCACAATCAGATTCATCCGACTGTACTGTGTATCTGTCCTTCTCCATCTGTTACTTAGCGAGCAGTTTCTACTCTAAGGTGTTACCTGATAGGCCGGGAAGTAGCTGTCACAGAGCTGACAGCGCAGGAAGTGGCAGTCAGCCCACAGGCGCCAGTACACGCGCCGCCACGACCGCAGCTCGCCATATAGCCACGTTATGTAGTCGTTCAGACTCCATGACTGGTCTCTGTAACACTTGGGTTTATGAACTAGCCTGTGTTTTCACCGGTTCTGTGAAAACTTCTTACTGCACCTGGATAAAGTATAGCCTATGATACCCGAAGATAGCGTAGCTTCCCACAGTGAAGGAATGTTTCTAATCGGTTCACTAATTTCGGAGGCTTTAGGGTGCAATAAAAGTATAGAAGGTGATAAAATAGTGTTAAAGTGTTACACCTGAGAAAAGTGGAAGAAAGTTCTCCCAAAATTATATTATATTTATATTTTAAAATAAATCATTACTTTATTTCTTTGGGGGTTTACTACGTTCAGACTATGCCAAAAGTTCCAGATCGTTCCAGTCAAATCCACTCCGATTCTTCTAGGACTTGACCATCAAGAAGAATAATACTTAGTATGCTTACTTGGAGTGTGAAGAGACGACATTGCCGCGTCGATCTATCTTCATACTTGCGGGCTGGCAGGGCACTTGTTCGGCAATGTGACGTCCTAGGAGTTTGTTACATCTAGAAGGAAAAAAAATACAGTAACTTTGTTAATAAATTAGTTAGGCCTTGCTGTTCGCTATCCTGATTTCTGCTGTGCCATTGAACAAAGTATTAACGAAGAAACATGGGTAGGTGTGTGATACTCTTTTGCTATCACTACTCGTTTGTAGCGCTCACAAGATTCATTTAAATATCCCATCAGAAAGGTGTACCCACTCCTATTAAATTTCAAATTTTCAGTTTCAAAACCACATCAGTATAGGTACATTCAGCCAATTTAATCATGACGTCATTTGAAGCCCTGTCCACATTCACATACTTGCTGCACTTGAAGAGCGTGGCTAAGCTGGAGTAGTGTCCCCTGAGGGTCTCGGGCACAGGCTCAGCGAGCGAGAGGATCATCTTGCAGTAGAGACGCGACTGGATCTTGTCCTTACGGTCCCTGATCGCTTCCAGTTCCGCGTTCGTGTACATTGCTGATAATCTGATATGATGATAAGAAGTGCAAGTTACAGTTTCTTATACTTAAGGCTATTTACTCCTAAGTTGTTCTATGCAGGCACAAAATTGAGGAGATTGTTTGAAAGAGTTACCGCGGTCGTCGTAAACCAAGGGCTCCAAAAGAAACAAGGGTGGCTTTTGTTCAGAAAGAATCTGACACTCCCTTCCGCTGCACGCACAGAGGGAGGGGTGTAACTGACTATTACGAGTTAACCAATAAAAAAGGCACGAAATTCATAAACGTTTGAAGGTTGGTACGGTTTGAAATCAACCGACCGACATCAGGAAACAGCAATCAGGCTACATTGATTGCTGTTTAGATTTCAAATCTTTAAACTTGGGGCCTGGTTAAGGACAAGCTAGTACCTAACTATACCTGTGTATAGCATCTAAGTAGGTTCCGGCATATTATATTTTGTTCTTGTACAGAACGGTTACCTGGTCAGCAGAGCATCGCTAAGACATGCCAGGTTAGTGGAAGTCTTCACGATGTCGTTAATGTGAGCGTGGCAGTAGATCAGACAGTCGTGCAGTAGTGGCTCCATCTATGCACAAATGATTAAATAATAACTTTAATTGTCAAGTAGGTAATTTTGGTCTCTTGATCCTTTTATTCCTGTTTTCCACCACGATGTATTGGCGACAGCACATCAAGTTACCACAATATGTAACATTTTTTTAGATAGATTTTCAACCTTATCACAATAGTTTGGTAAAATTTGACAGATTCGGGTAGATTGACATTTCCAAATTACGTCGATTGGACGGCATTTGCGGGTCACGAAAGCCCCTCAATGCGAGAAAGCCTAGTACCTAAACAGATCTATCTTTACCTGCAGAAATGACGCTGACACCAGAATAGGTACCACATTGTGGGGGTCAAGTAGAGGCCAGTCAGCAACCAGAATGGTATCGCGTTTCACCCAGCGCATTAACCAGTCGAAAATCTGAAAAATATAAGCTAATTATGTTCCGCGAATCAAAGGACCAATTTAGCTATCATGAGATACTTACATAAGGAAGTAAAGCTATGGCATGAAAATAATGTTTAAAAATAATCAACGTTGTCTCAATCAACCTGTATGTCGCAATGAACAGAAATATCCATGTCTTCTAGTCTCTGGCCGGCCGTTACATCAGCGAAGTAACCCATCTTCGATACCAACAACTTCTGTGGACACCTAAAATCTTTTTTCAACCCTTTTACTTCATCGCAAACGTGAATTTCAACATCACCCCTGAAAATATATTTTTAAAAATATACGAAATGCATAAAGAATTTTCCGATACCGGGAATCGAACCCGAGCCTCCTGGGTGAGAGCCAGGTATCCTAGCCACTAGACCATATCGGATGTTACTCATGAAGTTGAAATAACAGTATAAAACATAGCTCTTTTCTTGATAGCAAAAATTTAAACTGTATGATTTATGTTTATTAATTTCAGTAATCGCTACGACTTACTCTTGTTTTGTATTATTGCGTTCTTGAGCAATAGTAACTGAAGACTTTCGCCTACCCAAACGATCTCTTGATTCTTTTTCATCCACAAAACCTAGAATTAAATAACATATTTTTAAACCATTTTCCAACCAATGGATTGATGGTGATAGATGGACATTTAGGGATACAGGACGTTGCTAGAAAAAATAGTAGGATTTTTCTAACCTCCAAAGCTAGCAGGTTTCTTGACATCTGTTGATGATGGTACTTTCTTGATTATAGGAGTGTAAACACTAGTTGTTTTAGAAGGTTTTTTATATCCGACAAGGTATGGCAGAATAGAATCCAAAATACCTTCGTTTACTACCTGGAATAGGAAAAATATTACAGCGCCATCTTTTGATAAATTTAGGAAACATCGTTCAAACATTATTCCCTTATTTTATCATCTCATACATACATCGTTTAGCTTGCAATTTAGATTAGCTTCTGTCCAAATACCAAGCATTTCAACTCTTGCTTCAGGAGGCAGTGACCGTCGACGACCTGATTTTCCTGAAAACTCAGATGTAAGTGTTCTCTTCAATAAAACGATCGGCTTAACGATCAGCGAAAAATTAAAATAATATTCATTTTCCAAAGGAACCTAATAATGAAAATAGAAAATACTGAGATATCCAAATGAGATATGAAAGAAAGATGACTATAATTGAATTGTGGTAAGAGAAGACGTATAATCTATACTAATATTATAAAGCTGAAGAGTTTGTTTGTTTGAACGCGCTAATCTCAGGAACTACTGGTCCAATTTGAAAAATTATTTCATTGTTAGATAGCCCATTTATCGAGGAAGGCTATAGGTTACTTTTTTCCGAGTGCGCCGAGTAGTTCCCCCGGGACGCGGGTGAAACCGCTGGCAGAAGCTAGTATGTAATATGATTTTCAGTCACCTTCCAATTCACTGCAACTATATCTCTTTTCCAGTCTATCTTCGGCGTTCTTCGGTTCAATGGTACATTCACTCTTGCTGATGGTCGGCTTTTGTTCATGGTAGACGGTTTGATAGAGAAGATCCCTTTCCTGCTGCTCAATCACATGGTTGATAACCGTTAATTTCGTTAATTCCTCCCAGTCTATCTTCGTTCCTTCGTCATCGTCACCTTCCAAATGTTCGTAAACTTGATACGCGGTCTTCATAAAATCAAAAAAGTCTTTAACGGTTATTGTTTCCGCTGACCCATTGCTTTTAGCCGATGAATTTCGTCGTGATGTTGGTTCAGATCGCGTTGGACTTTTGTTACGTGGTCCATCGCCTTTTTGCATAAACATTGAATCGGATTCAGGCCGCTGATTAGACATTTTTGTCACAATTTGCTACTGACTAAGGATTTCATGTGTACCTATTGATCAAATAAGCCTCCTGGAAACAGCGATTTCGGTTGACAACGAGTAACAGACGTCGTTTCTCAAGTAGATTAATTTACGTATCGTTACTTAATTTTAGATAAAACTTCATACAATTTAAAATGTACAGATTATGCATAAAACTCAAAAATAAATATTTGCTGTATTTACAAAATCAAAAAATTACGGCATAACCTATTTATTCTATTGGCTAAAATGACACTCTTATTTTTTTGAAACATTAGAATGCGCGGGTAGCCCATGTCAGCCATATTTTGGTGAGTTTATATTAAATTAAGCAAACATTTATTTTCAGAGTTCTACAGGTCACTCAAATTGAGAAAAATGATTATTTAGAGACCTACTCGTTGAGGTAGAATTTGTATTACCTACATACGCCTCCCTCCTATCTGGGGGTACGGTAGTACCCCCGCCAAGAAGATGCTACTATTTTCTCGATATTATTTAGTACTCTGACCTCGAGACCAAAATTCAAGCATAGCTATATATATCGAATCTAACAGCTGTTCATTTAATTTCAAATGAATATAAATTGGTATGCATTTTGTTTTTGTTAGTACAACATACAAAAAGAGTGCAAGAAGACCAACAAGTCAAAAAAATTTATATGTAATGCCATGCCAGCCTAAAAAAAGTATACCAAGTACAAAATTGACACGTCTGTGATAGTAAATTAACCAATGTTTAGCATGCAATGACAGTAGTTCTATCGTTTATCTCGTTTTGTTTTTAGTGTTTAGAGAGAGAGAAGCACACTTAACAACTGAGCACGTCACAAGCAAAATTAGTAAATGTGTGGTTGGAATGTTAATTGTCTTTGGTTGGTCAGTCGAGTGATATGTCATATCAACAACATTTCCACTGTAATTTTTTGTTGTCCAACAAAGTTATTTAGAATGTTCACGGCTGTACTTTATTATGGAAAGCTACCAACCCGAATATGACAAGAACGGATTACTGTCTGATACGTTCTGGAAGACACCACAGCGCGCGATCCCGGGCAGGCCTTTTCAGACGGTCAAACGGACCGAGGTTATGTCTGGGTCATCGTATCAACAGTTTCAGGCGTCAGTGAACGACGCCTGGGACCTGGGCGACGACGACATCATATCTGGAATCGCTGAAACTAAAATATCCAAGGCCATATCACAAACTGCTGCTTTGAACGTGATAAATTCGCATAGGAATAGTAGTAGGAACGTAAACAAAAATGACGTAAAAGTTGAGAGTGAGATTGTGAAGCCGAAGGCTGAGGCGGTTGAGGTGAAGAAGAATGAGGTTCGGAGGGTGGGTGCTGGGAGCTCGGGGCCCATGCGGCACTACCCTGGGCGACCGAGGCCCGTGCGACTGTCGGCGCTGACCTCCCGGGAGGAGAGCAGTGAATCTAAGCTCGAGAGATTCCAACAGATGCACGACAGTGCTGTGATAGACTTGGATGACCTCAAACAGATCAGTTGGTCTGGCATCCCTGTAAAAGTAAGTCAATAATTGTCATAAACCATGAGTCATGGCCCATAATGTTTGGGTATACATGAAACTTCAGTAGAAATTGTCTGAGTCAAAGTATCATGTATTGTTATTGTGGTAATGATGGCCACTGAAGTTTATTGGAGCTTATCATCAACATTAATTGTTTATTCTAAACTGGTTTTCATTCTCATTAAAACTGCAGTCATAATATCTACAACAGAAAATTTTATCTTAAAAACTGTATTTTGTATTTAAAATGACCTGACTATTTAAGGAAATTAAATCTATACTAATATTATAAAGCTGAAGAGTTTGTTTGAACCCGCTAATCTCAGGAACTACTGGTCCGATTTGAAAAATTCTTTCAGTGTTAGATAGCCCATTTATCGAGGAAGGTTATAGGCTACTTTTTATCCGGGTGGGTGCAGTAGTTCTCACGGGAAAGCAGGTGAAACCGCTGGCGGAAGCTAGTAGTAAATATAGTGAAAAATCTATCTTAATTACCTAAACAAGCAACTCATTTGGTTATCTGATCTCTTATCAGTGTGTAGAGGGGCTATTGTGAGATTAAGAATGTTTTCTTTGTTATGTAATTAATTAGCAATCATCACATTACTTGTAGCATTTCTATTCATTGTTTTAGTAACATTTCACCTATAATAAGAGTTACTTTTGATGTTCATATTAATTAAATATAGGCTGTTAAAATAGCAATATTAATAATAATGATCAGTTTAAAAGCTTAATTTGTTGGTAATCCCTGTACCGGTCACCAAGACAGATAAATTGTTTTTCTGTGATCAACATTTCCCTGGAGCAGAATTATAACAACCAGTTAGATATGAAAAGAAGGGGTTCATAAGGAACTCATGTACAGACAACAGCAGTTCAATGTATACGAATCTGTCAAATTTTACCAATCAAACATTAACCTACATCACGACACATATCAGCCACAGATTATAGAAAACACTAGCTTCCGCAGCGGTTTCACCCGCATCCAGCGGAAACTACTCCGCACATCCAGATAAAAAGTAGCCTTCCTCTATAAATAGACCAGTCATTCCTGAGATTAGCATGTTCAAGCAAACAAACTCTTGAGCTTTATAACATTTGCATATATTAAGAATGATTCATATGAACAGAAATCATTGAATTCTCAATTCAAAAATATGTTTAGATGTTTTTTATTAAACCATCTTTCCATTATCTCTTCAGGCTAGAGCAATAACATGGCGTCTCCTCGCCGGCTACCTGCCTCCAAACGCGGAACGTCGCGTGGAAACCCTGGAGCGAAAGAGAGCGGATTACAAACACCTAGTGCGACAATACTACGATGCGGAACGGGACGATGATACTTACAGACAGATTCATATAGATATACCCCGCATGAGTCCCCTCGTGGCTCTGTTTCAGCAGATTACTGTACAGGTGAGATTATTCTTTACTAACGGCCATTCCCAATAACCTATCTAACTCTGGATTTGCTTACTAGAGATAGGAATTTGACATTACTTGTATGAGGATAATGTCAAAATTCAATCACTAGTAAGCAAATCCAGAGATAGACAGAATATTGAATTCCGCAGTAAGATAATGCTTCTGCCAGCAGTTTACCCCATGTCCTGTGGATCTACATTACCTCTACGTACCTTCAATAGATATATAAAGAGTAACTTATATCCTGCCTTAATAAATAGGCTTTCTAATACAAAAATATTTTTTCCATTTGGTCAAGTAAGATTAGTATGTCCAAGGAAACTAATAAAGTCTTCAGCATTATAATATTAGTAGAGACCAGAGGCGGCTCGCCCTAAGGAGCGCTGGTGCAGTGAACTCCCTTTGAATTTTATTACTAATACCTATCACTATTTGAAATCTGTTGTAACGAACTTCTGATAATACCAATTTAAAAAAAAAACCTTTACATATTATCCATTCCATACGTCAACATTTCATAGGTAACGCGCGAAGCGGAGCGCTCACGATTGCGCTCCAATGAAACAAGATTCAGTACATTGTCTAATACGAAATCCAACAGGAGTGAAAGAGAAATTTCGCCATAGTCCTGCGCGTGAAACAGAAGATTTTCTATTGAAAAATAGCCAATTTTGGAGCGCCGCTCACGCGACGTTGCCGGTCGGTTTATGTCGCCCGCGCGCGCCTGACAGCGATTGCGCGCGACGTTGCCACTCGTAACAAACAATAATTGTCAACTTAGATGCATGCGCGCGAATGTAATTAGGGATTTTTATAATTAATAATCTATTAACACATGTTGAAATACACTATAGACTGTTGTCTTATCAGTTTTTACAAGTGAGTGTTAAAATGGACAATTCAATCTGATCTTTTCAATTTCAAGTGAACACCCATACAAATTTCTCACGAGCCGCCTCTGGTAGAGACTAGTAAATTAGAAGCATTTTCTATCCTTATCAGTTCTTCAGTCACAATAAATTGTTCATAGTTAACAGCTTTAAATTAACTCAGTTGTATGCAAAAGAAATGGTAGGGGTAATGAGAGAATAAATGCTGTCTCAGTTACTAATGGTAGGCACTAAAACAAAAGCTATATGTGCAAGGTATAGTCACATCCATATGTGATTGAATCATAACTACTTAAGTACTGGCTGTATAGGATTTGCTGGTCTCTCAAGTTAAAATTTTACTAACAAATGATCTGAGAAAATTAAAATCTCATTCCAGGTGATGTTTGAGCGCATCCTCTACATCTGGGCGATCAGGCACCCAGCATCAGGCTATGTACAAGGGATCAATGACCTAGTGACACCATTCTTCATGGTGTTCTTACAAGAAGCCGCTCCGGGCCAGGAGTTAGACAACTTCCCTCTCGACAAACTGACAGAGGAACAGAGGGATATCATAGAAGCTGATTCCTTCTGGTGCCTCTCCAAGTTCCTGGACAGCATCCAGGATAACTACATATTTGCTCAACTTGGTATTCAACACAAGGTTAGTGTTACAAATATGAACATAACTAACTTTTGGCAGCGGTTTCACCCGCTGCCTGAGGGAACTGCGTCCCGAAACTGGACCTAAAATATATCTATATTTTATTAAAATCCATCCAGTAATTTTTACATGATAGAGTATAAAAATAGCCTTCAGTGCGTGATAGAGTAAGATGCAATAACTGTGTGGTACAGACGACAGCACATCAATCTTATCCCAATGGAGATAGGTTAATGTTCGATTGGTAAAATTTGACAGATTCGGGTACCGTGACCTGCTGTCGTCTGTACATAATAATTATAATTTCATAGGCCGATAAATAATGGGCGAAGTTGACTCGTCGACTGCTAGGCCGCGATTGAAACAGTTAACACTTCGCTCGCCCGTTATATACGCAGAGTTGTCAATTATTATGACTCGCGCGATTCGACACGCTGCGTGGTGTTATGTAGGCCACTTTCCGTGTCGGTCGACCGTATTCTTTACGTCTTTAGCAATACATTTGTGTTGATTGAGTAGTGCCTCGTGGTGCGTTAAATTAAACTAATGAGATGTTAAATTATACCCGACGTCCCGTGTGTCGAGGCTACTACTATTTCCCGCACCCGGATAAAAAAATCCCTATGTCCTTTCAAGGGCTATCTGTGTAGTTTAGTAGTTTTGACCTGAAAGCCTCCGCATTTATAAAATTAATAAAGGGAAATTAGTTTTGATAATATTTTTACAATTCTGTACCTAATTAAATCAATTATAGGCGTGAAATTGTTTGATTCATATACTTTTATAGTCAGGTTTAAATGAGGTCGTCTCAGTCAGTCGACTTTGAAATTGAACCTTTGATAAACACACACACTCGGTTTACGGCCGTTGCCAATAACCTATCTATCTCTGGATTTGCTTACCAGAGATAGGAATTTGACATTACTTGTATGGGGCTAATGTCAAAATTCTATCACTAGTAAGCAAATCCAGAGATAGACAGAATATTGATTTCCGCAGTTAATTCCTAGTGGAGAAAGTTAAGTTACGACTATCCTGCGAAAAAGTAGGACAGCGTTACATTAATGAAAAATTTGTGTAAGCACTTGAAATTATGATAAAATTGTATCTGTATTTATGTAGTATACAAATAATCGAATAAGTGATAAGCACTGATTAAGTATACCTACCACCTGTTATGAATTTACGATATCTCATACCCTGATTACATTTTTTTAAGCCAATTGGTCTGTGAACAAGTATTATTGAACAGATTATCTGATTTAAAAGGAAGGGGAGGTTGTCATTTAAACATCTTTGGTAGACTTTACAAGTAGTCAGATGCCAGAAAGACTGAGCTCGTGGCTAAGTCAAAGCCGCGCAGATCGATTGATCATGAGGTTAAGCAACGCTTGGCGCGGTCGGTCCATGGATGGGTGACATAACGACACAACGATCTTGTCATAACGAGTTCTTCCGTGTTTTGGAAGGCACGATGAATTGGTGGGTCCCGGCTGTCATTTGAACATCTTTGGCAGTCGTTACGGGTAGTTAGAAGCAAGAAAGCCAACTAGTCTTACTAAGAGGTATCGGGTTGCCGGGTAACTGGGTTAAGGAGATCAGATAGGCAGTCACTCCATGTGGCACACTGGTACTCATTTGCGTCCAGTCAGTCTGGAAGCTGATCCCACACGGTTGGGAAATGGCTNTTGCCCGGGTAACTGGGTTCTGGAGGTCAGACAGGCAGTCGCTCCATGTAAAACACTGGTTCTCAGCTGCATCCGGTTAGACTGGAAGCCGACCCATTATAGTTGGGAAAAGGCTAGGCAGATGACGATGATTACTTGATTAAAAATAATTACATAGTTAATTTTTTTTTGTCTTGGTTGGTTAAATTTTTCGCCCGTTTATGCATGGTCATCCTCATGCCCTTATTATTTTTGTATGAAGGTAGTGAAATTGTAATCTCTATAAAATTAGAAATAAAAATCTTTTTAGGGTTCCGTGCCCAAAAGGTAAAACGGGACCCTATTACTAAGACTCCGTTGTCTGTCAGTCTGTCTCCAGGCTGTATCTCATAACCCGTGATATCCACAAAGCTGAAATTTTCACAAAAGATGTATTTCCGTTGCCGCTATAACAACAAATACTAAAAATAAAAATAAATATAATATTGAGGGGGGTGGTCCCCATACAATAAACAATACATACAATTTGTTGTAACTTTGTTATTTATATATATATTTGTATGAAAACCAAAGTTATTTTTTGCTGCCCAAAAATCCTTTGTAGGTGACTTTGGCTAGTAGTACCGGAAAGTAAAAAAGTTTTATCAATTAAACATTTTACCTAAAATACAGCTGTAATCTGGTTACATAGAAAGATAAGGTTTCTTTGAACCGTAATAATGCCATAACAACGGCCTATTATAAGTTGCAAGTTAATTGATTTCCGTACCTACTTTACGCTCCATTGTGAGCACGACCTCCAGTTCACGTGAATGTAGGCTTACTTGTTATTGTGTTACAAAGAAAAATAAACGGGAAAGTGTTGACCTTTTCACGTGTAAGAAAATACGAATTACACTATAATGGCTATCCATTAACTATTTACCTATATTTCACTATAGGTAATTGAAAGAAACCTAGATATTTTTTATACGAACGAATATATGAAGAGGCCTTCTCGTAATATATTTGAAACTACACACATCAAAAAAATTTAAGGATATTTTTTCATGGACGATTTTCTTATGTGATTTTCAAGAAGCTGTATCTCCAAGGAAAATGATCGTACAGAAAAAAGAAAACCAGCAAATTATAGGTTCAAGATTCTAGTTTTGAGATCTATCCTTGATTCTTTTTTTAAATCTCTAGTTTTGGAATAACACTAAAGAAATCAACGAAAGAAAAAAATTACAGAATTTTTCTCAACTTTGGAAAGCTACAAGTTCATAAAAAAATTTTTTTTCTTTATCTCACTCCAAAGCTTTTTTTGAAAATTTAATGCGCTTTCATTTAATGTAACCGGTTAGTTTGTACGACGCGACGATTTTCTAAGGAATTATCGTCATCAAGACGAAAAATGATCTCCGTTCATTTGTTTATCAATTACCTCTGTAAATAATGATTGAATAGAAAATCTAAGTAGAGTTTGAAAACTAAAAAATATGAACATGATAGAAGAATGGAAACTTTGAGTATATGCGGGCGGACGATCCTCGTGGCAGTATCGCTTTGAGAGCGCCACTTTGCCACGGCCTTCTTCGTCATCCTCCTCAATCCTCGTTGGCGGCGTTGCGCCCTCGACGGGGGTGGGGAAGGGGCTCCCGAACGGGGGAGTATCGAGGCCAGACGCCACCGACATCTCGGATCCGCTGAACGGCGACATGCTCGCGTGGCATTAGTAGCCGGCGAGTAGCGCGCGGAGGTCCTAGGCTGGCCGCGACGCCTGGGCGAACCAAACTCGTTGTGGAGTCGTAGGTGGTCCCATCCTAGTATACACCTGTAGTGTGTGTGGTTGGGGCTCGACGGCTTTCTTCGTCATTGCGCGGGTAGTACGGCGGGGCGCGGCGTGCGCTGATGGGAGCGCCCTCCATTGTCGCAAACAGGAAGGCGCGGCCATCGCGGCGGAGCTCGCGGACGGCGCTTCGGAAGCGCGCGGTACAAGGCGCCAGAGATCTCGGGGGCGTGATAGCGGACGGCGCGCGGGGGCGCAACCTGTGCGCCGCCACAGTCGCGACAGAGCGCGCGGGCAGCGCTACGGAGCGCGCGGTAGGGCACCGGAAGGCGCGGGTGCGGCCGGTGCGCGTGGGCGCGTCCGTGCGCGCCATTTTGCAGGAGCATCCGCGGAGTGGCGCTACGGATCGCGTTGCAGGGCACACGGACCGGACGCGGGTGGGCGGCGGGGTGCGCGCGCGCTCGGTCCTGAGCGCACAGGCAAACGCTTCGGTTGCGCAAGCAGCAGACGCGCGGTTGTGAAACGCGCGGGGCTGCGCTGCAGGGCCGCAGCGGGGGAGCACCAGGGGTGCGGGATTTGCGCTGGCAGAGCGCGCGGGGCGCGACGGGCCTCGCGGTTGTCGCGGCAGCGCGCGCTGCGGCTGCGCAAGCAGTCGCGGGCCGTCGTGGCGGGCGCACCGTTCGGTTCGCACGAGGGGCACCGGGGGTGCGGGGTGCGGCAGTGGGGCGCGCCGATGGCGCTTGCGTCCAGCAAAACGGCGCGGGGAGATGTGGAGGGGCGAGCTGCGAGGGGAGCGCGCACTACCTCTGCGCCGTCCACACCGTTCGCGGCCAGGCTCCTGCGCCGGCACCGGTCTGAAAGCAAGACGGCCGCCTGGGCACCGTGGCCTAGCGGCTGTGGCGGCCGGCGCCGCGACCCCGAAGCTGTCACTGCCACATGCCAGCCGGGCCGACGATGCCGACGGCGGGGCTCCTCTTCCTTTTGCTTCTTAACTTCCTCCCACGCCTGGGGGGGGTCGCAGCGGCGCGTCAAGCGTAGGCTTGCCGAGGAACGGCATCGACACCGCCCTGCTGCGCCATGGACCCGCCGGCGGGGGGGAAGGGTGCCGCGGATTCGCGGCTCAACAGCCGCGGGCTCCCGGCTGCGACATCCTTCCGCGGAGTTTCGCGATCCGGACCACTTCGGTGCAAAGCACCGGGCTTCGATGGTGCGCCCCCGGCTTCACGTCGACACCGAAACAAATGCCGACTTGATCCGGTGCTCCTGGTAGGGTGGGTCCGAGCGGTGTTTTCAATGAAGGAATCAAAGCGAACTGCTTTTCCTAATCCCGCTGCCGACTTCGTTAGATCTTTATACAAATACCCCCACCTCTGCCCCCACTTCTGCACTACGTTATGACGTATAAACAAATTAAAATAATTTTGCTATGAAGGTTACACAATACAAATCAGCTTAATTATTTTTGCTACAAAATAAAATCTTTCTATTTAAAATAAATAAAAATATCTCGCACGGGGCAACCCGACACTTCTGATTAAAACTGGTTGTCAGACTTAAACTACTGAACTAGCTACTGCAAATTTCCTGACAATTAACTCTACTAGCTTCTGCCAGCGGCTTCGCCGCTTTCGAGGGAACCTATTTCCCGTACACGAATAAAAAAGTAACCTATGGTTTGTTCCTAAGTCTATTCGTATCCTCTGCACCAAATTTCATCAAAATCGGCTCACTGGTTTTAGGCGTGAAAGCGTAACAGACAGACAGAACAGAGTTACTTTCTATTTATAATATAAGTAGGATTGATCATCACATATTTAAACGCTTAATCATGAGACGACAAGGATGCTACACATTGGACG